>CM076579.1:1238293885-1238445605 GCA_034641835.2 Pinus albicaulis
AGTGTATCTTCCTATATAAGAATCGTTGCTTCACTTTGCCACTTTTGCAAACTGAAGATATGCTTACATATATGGATAACTTTTCGGATCTCTAAATGAACCAACAACAACAAGTCGAAGTACAAAATATAGTTATAGAGATATTTTCCAAATTTTAAAATGATGAATTAATGAAACTGTCTTACATATCACTAATTTATGCTCAAATTGTCTTTATCAAATTTTTTAACCATAGATTACTACTCAAAATATGTCTGATATTTTTTTTTTTAAGAAACACAGTAAAATAATTTTTTAGAGGCACACTAAAAGAAAGTGATTTAAAGGGATGTATATTTAACCTGAATAAGTTTAGAAGATAATATATATGGCTTTTCGTCAAGTTCACTTCTGCAACTTGGTAATCTCCCTAATCCCTATATTCTCTTCATCTGATGCAGATGCTAATCCCCATCCCAATGATGAAGAGATACGCATGGGATTTTCCGCATGTGTGTTTTGTCTTTCGGTAATCATAACCTTCCTCAACTAGGCAAACTGTAGGTCTAGTTCTATCCATCATTGATAAAAAGGTTTAAAAGTAGCTTCTACTTTATAATAAAAAAGTGCCCATTATTCATCAAAAGAATTTGATGAATTTAGGAACCAGTGTTGGTGTACATGCACCTAGATTAGCATTAGTTCAATTCTAGAGATTGCATACAATGTGCACTTGTCTTTAGCTAGTTAACTTGAGTGCTTTACATGCACATAGTTAGCCTTAATTAGCTTTAGTTCAACTCTAGATATTGCATGCGATATGCACTTGTCTTAGTTAGTTAACTCTGGTGCTTGCATGTGGTGCATGTGCACATTAACATAACATAAAGCACACTTAGCTTCACTTAGCTTTAACTATCCATAGTTATTTCATGTACAACTAAGATTAAATCACTTGCTTTTATGTATTGATTCTAAAACTAATATTGATGAATTAATTTCATTCTTTTATCCATTCTTGCTCACTCCTTTGTTCTCTCGCAAGTTTGTTCATTGTTTTGCAAATCTAGATCTTTGTGTCTCAAAATCTCACATGGTATTAGAGCATAGGGATTTGTAATCAGTGCACAAGCAATTTTTATTTGCAGGTTCAGAAGATTGAAGCAACAAAAAAGAATGGTTTCTAAATTGGATTTTCCACAATCGACAATTCTTACTCCATATAATTACTTCGAATGGAAGCCAAAGATTATACTTCATCTCAGAAGTAGAGGCCTATTTCGAGTAACCATGGAAACAGAAGTTGAACCAACATCAGCTGTGGAGAAAACAAGATATTTCAATCACATGGGCGAGGCCTTCGACATCCTATGTTTATCTATCTCTCCAGAACTGCTATTTCATGTTGAATCATATTCAACTCCAAATGAAGTATGGAAAACTTTGGAAGGATTGTTTGGAAAACAAGATGAAATGCAGGGTCACATTCTCGAAAATGAGTTAAACTCATTAGATCCGAGAAATTTTGAGAAAATTCAAGATTTCTTCACAAGGTATAAAGCCTTATTGCTTCAACTGAAAGGATGCAGGATCGAAAAATCCAAGCAAGAAACTCAGTTGATTCTTTCCATTTTATAAAAACTTGGTCCAGAGTATGAAATATTCATCTCTATACTCCACACAGTAAGATCTAGAATGGGTGCAGCTTGGAAGATGCCCTCACTGGATTATTTTATTTAGTCTTTGATGCATGAGAAAGATAAGCTCGTCAAAATGGGCACACTTAAAAATTCCAAAGCGCATGCACTTACTGTGCATGAAAAAGGAAAGGAAAATTCCAAAGACCATTAGAAGGGAAAAGGGAAGAAGGATCTTGATCCAAGAAAGGGAGGAAATCACAAACCCCCTAATGGATCATCTAGCTCAAAATAAAGGAAAGGAACGAAAGGGAAATCGATGTGCAATTATTTCCACCGTGGTTTTCACCTTGAATCTGCATGCGTGAAAAATGCTATAGACCTTATGGCACAGACACTCCACCAACACAATCTTGGAGACCACATTCCTAAGAATTCCAAGAAGATGTCTGGAGAAAAAGCACAAGAACCAAGAGGTAATGGGCATGCTTTGATTGCTCTTCATTCTACACCGAAAGAATGGATCATCAATTCAAGAGCTTCACATCATATGGCTTCTTAAAATGAATCCTTTTCTTCTCTACATGCATACTCAGGACCTCCTATTCTCATGGGGGAAAATTCTACAGTTGCAACAACTGGACAAGGAAGAGTGAAATTCAAAGATGGAAGTTTTTAGAATGTCTTGCATATTCCAAGGCTTTATGTGAATCTTCTCGCAGTGTATTAGATGACACACACAGGTAGTGGAAGGAAAGTGGAATTTACCCTGGATTTTGTGAGCATTTATGGCATGCAAACCAACTTGAAGATTGCATCTGGAAAGCTAAATGATCAATCTCATTTATGTACATTTTCTGATTTTTTTCCTCAATCAGATTCTATTTTTCTACTTACGCATGCAAATGAAAAAAGTAGGGTTTCGCACGAGATATTTGGGCACTTGAATTTCAGATATATGCAGCAACTTAGCAAGCAAGGGATGGTCAAAGGATTTCCAACCATTAAATTTTAAAATGGTGTTTGTAATGGATGTGCTCTTGGAAAGCATCCACAAGACAAGTTCGAAAGGGGCATGCATGGAGAGCCTCTTCACCTTTGGAACCTGTACACGGTTGTTAATTTATGCCTATGTTCTATGCCATTTTAGATTAGGGCACAATACTGAAGAAGATAGAACATACTAACAGATCGATAGAAGACAAGCCAAAACAGAGATAGAAAAATGGTGGCGTTACGATGATCAGCAGGATGCTTCAACCACCAAAGTCTCCAATAGGTCATTTAGCCAAGCATGTCACACATAACCCCAGAACAACCCAAACAAAGAATAGGCAGCTCCAACGCCATCAAGAGAGAGAGAATTCCTCCACAACAATGTGTGTGTCAAATGAACTCTAAGTCTCTCCAATATATAGGAATCTTTGGGGGTGTGTGACATGTCCTTTAAGACATTTAAGTCTATATTTTATTCCAGGTCGACCTAGCACATAAGTGGAATAAATTCAAAGTACATGTTCTGCTCATCCGATCGAGATGATCTTTAGATCAATCTTACACCTCTCCGAAAGAGGAATCCAATAAAAATATTGGGATCGTCATCTGAGCAGCACAACCCGTAGTTTGGACCTAGTTGTCCAATTGCCAAATTTAACACTCTCTCTCAACTAGGGAGAACTCCATCCATCAGTGCAATCAAACATCGTGCGTCATCCCGCCGTAACTTGCTTTGCTGGCCTCTTTATTTCAGAACAGAAGTGGGTCAGTCACAAAGACATCATCTCCCGACTGACATAATCAGTCCAGAGGTTCGAAACCTCTATCAGACTCACAAAGAGTCTCCAACCAACCCGAAGTTGGTTCATCTTGACCCGAAGTCAGGCAGAGGTCCGAGACCTCACAAAGACTTGATCCCTTTTCCCTGAAGTCAGTCATTTCCTCATTTTCGGATCTCGAGCATGGGCCCATATTCCTACAGAGAAGAGAAAGGCTTTGGAGCCTCAAATTAAAGCATGCATGTTTGTTGGATATTCTGATGAAGTCAAAGGGTACAGATTGCTTGATATCAAGACTGAAGAGCTCTTTATTGAAAGGAGTGTAATGTTTGATGAAGATATTTTGCATGCACCAGTAGATGAACTTGTTACCAAGTTTTCATCACCACTCATTGATGAGTATGCATATGAAACTTTAGATCAGAATTATGATGAAGATGAGCCTTTGCCTGTGACACCTGTCGGACCACCAGTTGTTGAACATCGATATTATACTTCTGCATGTAGTTTGAAAGATTCTCGACCACCTTCAACACAAAAATGGCATAGCATGAGTGATCTCCTTGATGATCTTGCCTCTATACCTCAGTTTGAGGAAGATCCGCAAGAACTCTTAGCTATGGAGCCATTCATGCCCATGCGTGCTTATATGATGCATGCATCTAATCCACAAAGTTATGCAGAAGCAACTGGGCATCCTGAATGGGAAGCAATAATGGATGAGGAATATAACTCTCTCATTAAGAACTAAACTTGGGATTTGGTTCCACTACCTTCCAATCATAAACTTGTGAGGTGCAAGTGGGTTTACCAGACCAAGAAAGCAACAAATGGCCAAGTTAGTCAATATAAGGCATGATTGGTAGCAAAAGGTTTTCAGCAGGTACATGGTGTTGACTAATAATGATGAGAGTTTTTCTCCCATGGAAAAAAGGGCTTCCATTTAGCTAGTTCTCTCCATTGCAACAGAAAGAGGATGGGAGGTGCATCATATGGATGTGAAGAATGCATTTCTTCACAGTGATCTTGAGGAGGAAATCTACATGAAGCAACCACAAGGATACATGCACAATTCATCTCTGGTATGCAAACTAAAGAAGTCTCTCTATGGCCTCAAGCAGGCACCTAGAGCATGGTATGAAAAGATGGATTCTTATTTGCTATCTCAAAATTTTATGCATTGCAAAAATGATTCCAATGTTTATTTTTTGTAGAAAATTGACTCCTTTTTTATCATAGTACTCTACGTAGATGATATTTTGATAAAAGGTAGTTCAGCTTCTGTCATTACTGAGATTAAAACTACATTGCATAAGCGGTTTTCTATGACAGGCATGGGCTTGCTAAATTTCTTCCTTGGATTACAGATCAATCAGTGTGGTTCTAGCATTGCCATTTCTCGACCAAAGTATGCTAGAGACCTTTTGGCATGATTTCACATGAGTGACTACAAGCCAACAACCACACCTTTCTTATCAGGGATGAAGATTGAGAATGGAAAAGACACACCATTGGTTGATTGCAGATAGTATCGTCAGCTTGTGGGAAGTCTTATTTGTCTCGCTCACTCCCGTCTTGATCTCTCATATGCCATAGGAGTCGTTTCCAGATACATGCATGAGCCACATGAGTTACACTGGAAAGATGCAAATCACATCCTTTGATATGTCCAAGGGACAATCACCTATGGGATTCATTATGAAACCAATTTTTCTTTGAATCTCATTGGGTTCACAGATTCAGATTGGGTTGGTGACAAAATTGATCGCAAGTCCACCTCTAGTTATGTACTTAGTTTGGGATCCAGGCCAATTTTTTGGTCAAGCAAGAAGCAGGCTGCCATTTCTTTATCATCAGCAGAGGCCGAGTATAGAGGAGTAGTCAATGCCACTATTCAAGCCATTTGGCTACAAAATTTCTTATATGAGCTTGGGATCAGTGTCCATCTCCAACTGTCATCTGGTGCGACAATCAAGCTACGCTCCAGTGCAATTTCAGCAGACCAAATGCATCGAGATCCACATGAACTTCATTAGAGAACTCATTCATGATGGGATCATCGATCTTCAGTACTGTCCTAGTTCCGAGTAGACTACTAGCATCCTCACCAAGACTTTCACCGAGCAGAAGTTTTGATTCATGCGAGATCATCTCTGGGTTAAGGACATGACTGCCCAATAATTGTCTTTTCTCTACTTTTGCATTATATTTTGACGGGGTGCTTTTCTTCCCACTAGGTTTTCCCTCTTTCCTCCTTTTCATGCATTGTATATGGGTACCTAAAATGGTTGTGTTACCGGGACTCATTCATTTTGCATCATAGTCAAGTAAGTTATGCTTAAGGGGGGGTGTTGGTGTACATGCACCTAGATTGTCTTTAGTTCAACTCTGGAGATTACATGTAATGCACACTTGTATTTATCTAGTTAACTTGAGTACTTTACATGCACATAGTTAGCCTTAATTAGATTTAGTTCAACTATATATATTGCATGTGATGTGCACTTGGCATAGTTAGTTAACTCTAGTGCTTGCATGTGGTGCATGTGCACATTAGCGGAACATAAAGAACACTTAGCTTTAGATAGCTTTAACTATCCATATTTATTGCATGTACAACTAATATTAACTAAATTTATTTATGTACTCATTCTAAAACTAATATTGATGAATTAATTTCATTCTTTTCTCCATTCTTGCTCACTCCTTCATTCTCTCAAAATTTTGTTCATTGTTTTGAAAATCTAGATCTTTGTGTCTCAAAATCTCACAATCAAGCAATGAAATTCATTGAACTATTGTTAGTTTCCTTTTTTCCTCTGGTCCTTGACAAATTAGACTTGAACCTGTAATTTCTTATCCTACAATGGCCTAAGGCGTCGGTCAAGCAATGAAATTCATTGAACTGTTGTTAGTTTCCTTTCTCCTCTGGTCCTTGAAAAACTAGACTTCAACCTATAATTTGTTATCTTACAATGGCCTAAGGCATCGGTGGAGCTGCATCAGTGCAATAATAACTCTTTAGCTTTCAGTAAATGAATAATTCCCAATCTCTACTTGGCCTTACTATTGCTGCTTCTGTAAGTACGATTCCATCTTTCTGTGGTGGTAGAAAGGAAATGCTTTTCTTCTCATAATCACTTTCAGAAGGTGACAAATTTTTTGGAGGGAAAGAGCCCTGTTGTTCAAGGGTTCGAGGGGCTCATGGCATGAGAGGTATGTGGCTATAATACGAAGCATTTTGTAGCTTAAAATTATTTTTTAATTAAATAAAAAACATGAAATAATTATTTTAATTGTTTTTAATTTGCAACAGCCACACACCCTGAAATATTTTAAATTTTGCAGGCATGTGTTTCTCATGTCTCTCGTCATGAAATTATCGACATCTAGATCTCCTCTAAAAGAAAACAAATATAGACTAGCAGACTACATTTTATATACATGGACATAGATGGAGAAACCGCTACATAGTTGGTTAACTGCATGTGATGGGAGAGGCTCTCTAGAAAATTACCCATTAGTTTTATAAGAAGGTAGTGCTTGGTGGTTGTGGTTTACCTTCTCAGCAGTCTTCCTAGGCATTCTACACGAAGTATCCTGAGCTTACGTGGGTTTCATCTGACACTCAAATGACTCTTCAAAATCCACGGTTGCGGCTTAACATATCGACAAGAGATCCTATTCATCTTGATATTTATTTATTTCCTACCATGAAGGTGCTCTACTTCCATCGATGATGGCTGGCTTGCACTACTCTGGCTACCATCACCTCTTTTAGTGAGATAGAGGCCCCAACTGGCAGGTCAGTTGGCCTTGATCAATTTCTCATAACCTAATGGAGTAAGCCTTCGAGCAACCTCATGGACTAACCCCATTTATGTATGAGCGCATATCATCGCTTTCCTTGTTGCCCATAACTATAAAATTCTAGATTTCTTAGCAACTCAACGATTCTCATGTAGAAAATTAAATTATAGCAATCATTCCTATTCTAGCAACAACTACTTAATATATTGACTCAAAATATTAATAAAAACATTAATAAACAAAATCACAAGAATAAAATGTCATGAGCTTCAATATATTGAAAATTTGTTTAATATTTTAATTTCAACATGTGCTATATATTAGACACAACTAAGTTCACACCTTAGCCCTTGCCATATATTAGACACAACTAAGTTCACACCTTAGCCCCAAGGGCCAACGCCAATAATAGGACTAATAAGCAAATATTACAGAGTGACAACCATGGATGACTAGTTTTCAGAGGAAGTAGGTGATTATTAATTTAAAAGTATAAGCCACACATTTATCTATTGACTCATGCGATGCATAGTCATGTCATTGAGTGAATATAATAGACATGAATATGGCATGCCTGATTCAATAACGTGGTCAATCAATGACAGTGGATTGATCATAACTATACCATGGAATAGTTTTCCAGAGCTAACAATGTTCTCGTGCAAGTGTTTATGGTGTTACTGAATCTCATTATAAACGTATCTTGGTTTTCTACATGCAAATTTATTGTATCTATGCCATGGAATAGTTTGCGAGAGCTAACAATGTACATGTGTTTCTAGTTTTACTACATCTCATTAGAAGCCTATCCTGGTTTTTTACATGCACACAAGTAATGGGTGAAGAGCATGCTTTCAATAGGGAATACTAATCAAGAGTTCATAAATTTTTCTCAAAATTCAAAGTTACAGGATTGAGTTGAAACTAGGATGGTTGCGTAGATCTCGTCTTCCTGATTCCGGCACTACAAACAGTTCAAAAAATAGATGTCGTATGAGGAAGATATTGCGTTATGATAGAAATGCCAAATAGGTGAAATTACGACAGTTTGACCAGGTTTGACTGGGATGCAAGGTCAGCATAGTGGATGCAGAGTCAGCAAAAAATGGAATATTCCTCATAATATTCCCTCCACCGAACCAATCATTGGTTGACAAGTGTCATAGTTTTATTTGATGTACGGGTTTGGAAGGTCCAATGAGAGGGTGCCATGTGGCCAGCCCTGAGGCCGCCACGTGGCCCTGCAACTGCATAATGAAATTTTGTGAGGGTCCGCAGGAATCGACCCCCATACCTCCCGTCGGGCATGCATACACTCTACCATCTGCGCTATGATTCTTACTTAATGATAATGGATCTCAGCTTTATGTCATGGTTTAATGAAATGGTGTTTGGGGGTTGGGAACCACCAACGGTTCCAACCCGATAGTGGTTTCGCGTTGTATTGTCACACAGAAATATTAAACTTCAACAACACTGCATGGATAAATGTTTAACCCATCGATAACCACAACCCACGGCTTAATGAACCATAGTTTAATGCGTGAGTTCCGCCTGACTGTTACGATAGCCAGCAGTTTAGGGGTGTGCATGTGGCCACCACCCAACCAATAACACTTAATGCAGTGGTCAATTCAACAGAACAATTAATGGGCACGCCTAAATTGGCGGCCAAGCCCAATTTTAACTCCAGTTAAGTGGAGTTCTACACTTTTAGTGGAGCTTTCCTAGGAGATACTGGGCAAAATAGTAGGAGACTCAATTTTCGCCCATTCTGAGTGAATGAAGAGTCATTTTTTACTAATTGGAGCATTTTGGAGCCATTGGTGTAGATAAAACAGCCATTAGAGAACTATAATTACATGTAATAGCAAAATTTTTAGCATAATGAAAGATGGACATGCCATTGGGAGCTGGACTAGCAGATGTAGCCCAGAAGGGGTGAACTGCTTCATCATGCCTATTGTGTAAATTTCATGTGGTTACTTATTTCTTTGTTTTACACTATTTTTCAGTGTTATTTATGCTTTTTTTATGCTTCTAATTCACTAAAAATCAACTACAAATCATGGATAAATTTCTTAATCCTTATGCAAACTAAAGAGGAAATTATGTACATGTTTTTTAACTGAAAAGACACTTAGCACAACAAAAATAATACAGTCATTTCAGATCAGATTGGTATCAGAACTGGAGTTTATTCTTTGGTGTTTTTTAGTGCAAAGAATTTTTTAACTATTTTTAGGTTTTAGATTCTTACAAGGCTCAAGCTTAAAAGAGGAGAAGACAAACTAGTGGAAGAATAAGGGTCTCAAAAGGAGCCAAAGCAAAGGAGAGAAAGACTGCCACAATCTCCACCACCTAGTTCACCTCCTAAAAAAGAAGAAGCTCCATTAAGCATGCCTCATGAAGAAGGAGAAATCCATGAAGAGGTTGATCCTAAGGAGGAAGAAAGAGTGTTTAGGAAAGAATTCCTTGACATGACTGACATGGTTATAATTCTTTATCAAGAAAGAAATGAGAGACTGGAAGGAGAAGGTTCTAAACTCCAAAAGGAAGGACAAGGATCTTCAGGAGGTCAACATGATGAATATAAGTCAAAGAAGGGAAATGGAGGAAATGGAGGCAAAGGAGAGCCACCATATTGAACACCCTCATCTTCATCATCATCATCATCCTATACTTCTTCTTCAGTACATCAACCACACAAGTCCAAGAACGCTCGTAAAAAACATTTTTTAAAACTTGATGTTAAGTTCAAATTGCCAATTTTTAATGGTGAAGTAAATGTAGAAAAGCTAGATAATTGGATTAGAAAATTGGACGTCTATTTGAGAATATAGAACCTTCGAGATGATGATACAAAAATTCAATTAGCTTCTTTGAGAATGGAAGATGTAGCTCTTGTTTGGTGGGAAGCCAAGACAAAGGAGGAAATCAAGAAACATGGTAAGATTATTCTATCATGGTTAGATTTCATTAAAGATATTAAACAATAGTTTTATCCATTAGCTCGTATGTAGAAAACCATCATGAACTGTCAGAAATTTAGGCAATTGAAGGGACAAAATGTTCAAGAATACACCCAAGGATTTATGAGAAGAGCTCTCTTATTAGGGGTGTATTTGCATAGCCAAGACACTTTGCTAAATTAAATAGGAGGCTTACATAGCTAACTAAAACATATTATTCTCATGTTTAACCCCACCAGTCTAGATGGAGTTTTTGTTCAAGCCACACATCTAGAAGTTAGAGGGAAGAATATTTCTGAAGAGGGTAGGAAGAAACCTTTTAAGGGAAAATCCAAGGAGAAGACCTCAAAAGGCAAAAACAAAAAGAATGCATCTATTAAGAAAGAGGGAGAAAAAGTGGTTTGTAAACATTGTTCAAAATAAGGCCATGATGAAACTCATTGTTGAAAATTACATCCTGAATTGAGGCCAAAGAAACCCAATAACAAAGGGAAACAGAAAAATTCTGCTACATCTCAACATGATTTAGGATCTGATTCAGGTGATGAATCTAAAATTATAGCCATGGGATTGAAGAACATGAAGGGAAAAGAAATTGAAACTAAAACCATTACTAGGACATCAAACTGTCACATAAACACTCCAGATGAAGAAGACAGAATAGAATTGTTCCATATGACGGTCATATCCAAGCATACCAATATTGACACACTGTTTGACAATGGGTCACAAGAAAACTTAATCTCTCAATATTTGGTCAAGAAACTTAACCTTGAGACCATTCCACATCCAAAACCATATCCATTAGGTTGGATTTGTAAGAATGAAAATTTACAGGTTTCAAAGAAATGTATATTGAGGTTTGAAATCACTGTAAGCTTTGTTGACACAGTTGAATTATATGTGGTTTTGCTTGACATGACTGGTATTGTATTAGGGAGTCCTTACTTGTATGACAGGAAAGCGATCTTCCATCGCCATGAGAAAAAGTATCATTGATTCAAATATGGCAAGGAGTTCATTGTTAGAGCACATCGCAAGAAGACAAACATTGCTTTGGTAAATGCTGGACAAGTAAAGAGGCTGGTAAATTCAAATAATAATTTTCTTCTTCTTATGATTAAGCCTAAAGCTGATATTAATCATGAATCATTTCAGGGATGTGATCCTAAGTTGAAATTAGTTTTATATGATGTGGTTAATGGACTCATGAGATGTTTCAGGAGCTAACAGGATTGCCTCCAAAAAGGGAAATTCAACATGAGATTTAGTTGCAGCAAGATTGTCCTCTTCCAAACATTGGTATGTATCGCATGTCAATAATTGAGAATGCTAAAATAAAGAGGCAAATCAAAGAGATGTTGGATAAAGGAATCATAAAGCCAAGAACCTCGCCATGCGATTCATCCATAGTCTTGATACGAAATAAATATGGGACTTAGCACATGTGTGTAGATTTTCGAGCTTTTAGCAAGATTACCGTAAAAAATCGTTACCCACTCCCAAGAATAGATGATTTTCTTGATCAGCTGAAAGAAGAAATTTTTTTCACTAAGTTAGATTTACGAAGGGGATATCATCAAGTAAGAATTGCAGAAAGTGATATATGGAAAGTTGCATTCAAAACCGAACAAGGACTCATTGAGTGGCTAGTTATGCCTTTGGGTTTATGTAATGCACTGAAAACTTTCATGCGAGTTATAGATAATTTTTTGCGACCATTCCTTGATGAATTTGTTATTTTTTCCTTATATGGCATTTTGATTTTCAGCAAAACAAGAGAAGATCATGTCTTGCATGTGAATAGAGTGCTTAATATTTTGAAGAAAGAGAAATTGTTTCTTAAGATGTCAAAATGTGAGTTTGTAAAGACTTTTTTGGTTTATTTGGGACATATTGTAGGAGGAGGAGAATTGAGGATTGATCCTTCTAAAGTGGAGGCCATTTTGAACTGGCCCACACCCAAAAAAATTACCGAGGTAAGAAGTTTCTTAGGTGCAACTCAATATTGGAGGAAGTTTATTGCCAACTTTTCTTCCATCACAACTCCTATGCATGCAGTGACAAGTGTGAAGAAAGGCTTCCAATGGGGAGGAAAACAACATCAAGCTTTCAAAGCTTTAAAAGACAAGATCAGTTCAGCTCCAGTCCTTGCATTACCAAATTTGAGATAGCCATTCGAGATACAAACTGATGCTAGTGATTATGCCATGGGTGCAGTACTTTTGCAGCATGGTAAGCCTACCGCCTTTCATTCAGAAACTTTTAATGGTGTTGTGACTAATTATCCTACATATGACAAAGAACTATATGCATTGGTACAAAGTGTCAAGAAGTGGAAACACTACTTGATGGGTAAAGAGACTATTGTACATACCGATCACCAACCATTATAGTACATGTAGTCACAAACAAAATTGCAGCAATCAAGAAATTTCAGGTGGATGGGATTTCTTCAACAGTTTCACTTGGTTATAAGGTACAAGAAAGGTATTTTCAATAGATTTACAGATATGCTTTTGAGACCAATCATTAGTGCTTCTACTTTACTCAGGTTATGTTGTACATGAGAGTTACATAGAACAATATGCATATGACATTGATTTTCAAGATGTGTATGCTAGTTTGAGTGAAGGGAATCAAGTTGAAGAAAAATATTATCAGATGCATAACAATTTGTTGTTTCATTTGGGCAAGCTATGTATTCCACAAGGAGAGAGGCTAAGTGTCATGAGAGAAGCTCATTCTTCTTTTATTTCTAGACACTTTGGGGTAAGAAAAACAATGGCGCATCTATAGTGGTATTGTTATTGGCCTTGCATGATAGATAGTGTGTCATGTTTTATAAGAGGTTGTTCTATGTGTGCAACAAGTAAGCCTAGTAATAGGAAGCTTGGATTGTACACGCCACTACCGATACCATCAAGGCCATGGGAGAGTGTCTCCATGGACTTTGTTGGCAGTCTACCTATGTCAAGAAAGAAACATGATTAGCTTTTTGTAGTTGTGGATATATTTAGTAAAATGTGTATACTTATGCCATGAAAGAAAACCATTACTACTGAACTTTATTTTCAAAATGTTTAGGTTCATTTTGGATTTCCAACTTCTATTGTTAGTAACAGGGATTCTAGATTCAATGGGAATTTTTGGTCAAATCTATGGAGAATGATGGACACAAAGTTGAAAAAGAGTACCGATTTTCATCCACAAACAAATGGACAAAACAAGGTGATGAACAAAACAATTATGCATCTATTGAGAGGATATTTCATTAAACATCCTAAGTTGTGGGATGAACAACTGCATTACATTCAGCACGCTTACAACCAGGCAAGGCACTCTTCAACACAAACCTCACCTTTTGAAGTATGCTTTGGGTATTTTCCGAAATCGCAATTGGACTTCATATTTGAGAAGGATGTTGCAATTGATGGCCATTGTGACATTGATACGGCTCAAAATTTCATTGAGAAAATTCAGATTATACATCAACAAGTTCAAGAACAACTTGAGAAAAGTCAAATCAAATACAAAGAGAGGCATGAAAAACACTGGGTTGATCACAAGTTTCAAGAAGGAGATGAGGTATGTTTGAACATTAGCAAAGAAAGGGTGCAAGGGGAAGGTAAAAAGCTCAAACCCATTCACTATGGTCCTTTTAAGATCATAATAAAAGTTGGTAATAATGAAACCCAACTTGACTTTCCTTCTTACATGCAAATATATTTAGTTGTAAACGTTGAAAACTTGCGCTTGTATGAGCCACCTTTGATCGATGATCAAGGAAGTGATTTTCAGCTAACTTCTATTGAATATTTCTCGCCAGAATTTCTAGATGAGCTCAAAGAAGATAAAATTCTTGACAAGAGGACAAGAGCATCAAAGAGGGGAAGTGTTGACTACCTTCGAGTTGGGCTCAAAGGCACTAAACCAAGCAAGGAAAAATGGATGGAGGTTGGAAAGTTGAGGGAGTTGTACCCTCATCTACTGAATAGGTAATCAAGTCTTTTGGGGTCCAAAAGATTCCCAATGGGGAGGAATGATCAGGAGTTCATAATTTTTTCTCAAAATTCAAAGTTACAGGATTGAGTTGAAACTAGGATGGTTGCGTAGATCTCATCTTCCAAATTTTTGTGTCACAAATGATTCGAAAAACCGATGTCGTATGAGGAAGATATTGCATTCTGATCGAAATGCCAAACAGGTAAACTTATGATAGTTTGACCAGGTTTGACTGGGATTCACAGTCAGCATAGTGGATGCACAATCAACAAAAAGAGAATATTCCCTCCATCGAACCAATCGTTGGTTGACTAGTTTCACAGTTTTATTTGATGTACAGGTTTAGACAGTGCAATGAGAGGATGCCATGTGGCCAGCCATGAGGCCGCCACGTGGCCTTGCAGCTACATAATAAAATTTTATGAGGGTCCGTAGGAATCAACCCCTAGACCTCCGCTAGTCATGGATACACTCTACCATCCGCGCTACACTTGTTACTTAACCATAATGGATGTCAGATTTTTGTTATGGTTTAATGAAATGATGTTTGGGGGTTGGGAACCGCCGGTAGTCCCAACCCGCCAGCAGTTCCACGTTGTATTGTCACATGGAAAAATTAAACTTCAAAAACACCACGCAGATAAATGTTTAACCCGACAACAACCACAACCCATGGTTCAATAAACCGTAGTTTAATGCGTGAGTTCTGCCCAACTGTTACGATAACCCACAGTTTGCTGGTACGCATGTGGCCACCACCCAACCGCGAACACTTAATGAAACATTCAATTCGGCAGAACAATTAGCGAGCATGCCTAAATTGGTGGCCAAGCCTAATTTTAACTCCAGTTAAGTGGATTTCTCCACTTTTAGTGGAGCTTTCCTAGGAGATACTCGGCAAAAGAGTAGGAGACTCAATGTTTGCCCATTCTGAGTGAATGAAGAGTCATTTTTGACTAATTGGAGAATTTTAGAGCTGTTGGTGCAAAGAAAACAACCATTAGAGCAACATAAATACATGTAATAGAAAAATTTTGAGCATAATGAAAGATGGACATGCCATTGGGAGCTGGACCAGCATATGTAGCCCAGGAGGCATGAACTGCTTCATCATGTATGCTGTGTAAATTTCATGTGGTGACTTATTTCTCTGTTTTACATTGTTTCTCAATGTTATTTATGCTTATTTTATGCTTCTAATTCTCTAAAAATCAACTACAAATCATGGATAAATTCCTTAATCCTTATGCAAACTAAAGAGGCAATTATGCACATATTTTTAAACTGAAAAGACACTTAGCACAACAAAACTAATACAGTCATTTCAGATCAAAGACAACAAAGTACGAAGACAACAAAGTGCAAATCCCAAAACAACCCCAAAAAAATGATGTATGAATTCCAACTAGGTATGATTTCAAAGACCAGGACACATGAATTGTTGTCATTAAAATAATCCCATGTATATAAGCATGCTAAGGAACTTTTATGATAAATATTAGTACCGAATCCATCACCGTACATTAAATTTAACTTAAACAATGAATACTAGATTTTAATTAACAAAATTCATTCAAATTACAAATCAATAGATTTATTCAAATTACAAATTAATGAAATTCATTTAAATTTCCTTGGTCCCCTATCAAACTTGTTTAATCCCTTATCAAATTGGCAGGGACTACCGCTACTTGCAGTTATTGTTTTATGTGGTTGCAATCTCACAAGTCAAATCAATAATGATTTTATCAATCATATTTATTTTATGTGGTTGCAATCTCACAAGTCAAATCAATCATGCATCATATCAATTTCCTAATCGCTAATAGTTATCCCTAAATGTCAATCGAATAAAACACGATATTAAATCAATTTCCTAATCCCTCATAACTATCCGTTAAATCTCAAAAAATAAAATACGATCTTGAAAGTTAGCTTATATTTTAACATTCACTATAAAAATGAGTTGACTCTTGAAATTTTTGATGAAGGCTACTATATTTATATCATTTTGTGTGAAAATATTTTTATATTTCTAAAGTTTATTAGAGTTTATATAAAATTAAATATTAAACTTATTTATATTTTGAAGTTTTAACATTTATATTTCTAATTTTTTATTGATAGATGACTAATTTTATGTGGTTTAAAATTAAATTTTCAGAATTTTCATCTTTTTCATGACATGGCCAACCTTCTCCATCTTCATGTTCATACATATTGAAATTCAATATTGCTATATCGTGATTTTCATTCATAACTTTCACAATAAAATGGAATTGGAAATCCCTCTTCTCAACAAATGAGGTCCTTAGTTTAGTTGAAGACTCTTCTTTTGTGCTTGAGGCGAAATGAACAATAATATATACACCAAAAAGTTTGAAATGTTAGTACATACAAAGAATGATAAATGTGGTTTTAAAGGACTGAGACAATGCATTTTTGAAATACTTACACTTCATATCGTGATGCATCAGTAACTCTTTGTCTTGGTTCTTTGTTATGTCTCCGTATGAAATTACATGGAGCAATATGATTTGCTTCCTCCCTTCTCATAAAGTGAGAAACTCTTTTTAAAGAGACTAAAGCAACTCGATCAATACTATTTCTGTTTCGATTTATTTCAGTCCAAACTAAGTCTTTACTAGAAAAGGTTGTCTAGTCTTTGAGGTATTTCACCTTAAGATCCATGATATGC
Organism: Pinus albicaulis; assembly: GCA_034641835.2. Lineage (NCBI taxonomy): Eukaryota > Viridiplantae > Streptophyta > Pinopsida > Pinales > Pinaceae > Pinus > Pinus albicaulis. The sequence goes on from CM076579.1 coordinate 1,238,310,762, forward strand.
TACCACTTTGCTCGCTTCACCATTTTGAATTGTTTTTGTTAGAAAATATGCAAACACGTCAGAGAAATAGGCTATACAAAAACATGTTAGCAACAAATCTATCCATTCTAGAGCATCACAACAAAAGAAAATTGATGAGCTAAAATTCACCATTATTCATTATCAACTATAGGTTGTAGTTTCATGTCTATATACACTTGCACACTTGCCACATGACTGAGTACATTTAGTGAAGATTTCTATGTCACATATATGTTCAATGACTTCATTTTCTAAAAGATAATACATATAGGTTTTTCAATATCATGTATGTGTAACTAAAGTCTATAAATATTTTTTCATTAGCATATTCAACATTCATGGTTGTGAAAATGGTAAAGATTAAACAAATTTTACAATTTTTCAAATCACATCTTCTTTAAGTTAAATTAAGATATTGTGATTTTTATAATTTTGCAATGGGAGTTTATAATTTATGAATTTGTTGTTATCCAACCTAATAAGTCTTTTTTTTTAATATATTTGGAAATATATTGGTACTCTATGCGTTTTGGTACAAGAACATGTATTATGGCTTAAATTAATTTTAATATATTAAATTTTATGTATTTTGTGAATTGGTAATGTATGCCCATGAGTTGAATAATAGTGATGAGTCAAGTGATGAGTTAGTCTGGTATTGTATTGGCAGCCCATGATTAGTAATATATGTCTCACTAAATTATGATGAATCTTTTTTTTTTGGCTATTAGTCTTTAATTCTTTCATTCATTGATTCAAGTGATGAGAAGCAAGTGACGAGTTAGTTTTGTATTGGCCACTAGTAATAGATGTCTCAATAAATCATGATAATTTTCCCAATGTGTGAAAACAAATTTTGGCTGTTAGTCTTTATTTCTGTCATTAATTGATTTTAGCACAATATTTTCAAGAGTTGTTTTTAGCTGCATTGGATTTCACATGCACAGAGAAATATTAAAGCATGCCTTGAATCCACGAATCTTAATAAAACATATCTTAAAAAGACATTTTACATTACCTTATTTCATTAAGTAATCAATATTCATGGCTGAGATTAAGCTTAATTGGATCATTAAAAATATACAACATTTAAATTTGTCCCGCCCTTTGCCCTCAACTCCTTCTCCAACTGTACTTGAGGTTTAAATATCTGCAAACCATGGGTTGATCACAAGTTTCAAGGGGGAGATGAGGTATGGTTGAACATTAGAAAATAAAGGATGCAAGGGGAAGGTAAAAAGCTCAAACCCATTCGCTATGGTCCTTTTAAGATCATAAGAAAAGTTGGTAATAATGCATTCCAACTTGACTTGCCTTCTTACATGCAAATGTATTCAGTTGTAAATGTTGAAAACTTATGCTTGTATGAGCCACCTTTGATCGATGATCAAGGAAGTGATGTTCAGCTATCTTCTATTGAATATTTCTCGCCAGAATTTCTCGATGATCTCAAATAAGATACAATTCTTGACAAGAGGACAAGAGCATCAAAGAGGGGAAGTGTTGACTACCTTCAAGTTGGGCTCAAAGAGACTAAACCAAGCAAGGAAAAATGGATGGAGGTTGGAAAGGTGAGGGAGTTGTACCCTCATCTACTGAACAGGTAATCAAGTCTTTTGGGGTCCAAAAACTTCACAATGGGGAGGAACGATCAGGAGTTCATAAATTTTTCTCAAAATTCAAAGTTATAGGATTGAGTTGAAACCAAGATGGTTGCGTAGATCTCATCTTCCTAATTATGGCACCGCAAACTGTTAGAAAAAATGATGTCGTATGAGGAAGATATTGCATTCTGATCGAAATGCAAAACATGTAAACTTACGACAGTTTGACCAAGTTTGATTGGGATTCATAGTGAGCATAGTGGATGCACAGTCAGAAAAAATGGAATATTCCCTCCACCGAACCAATCGTTGGTTGACAAGTGTCATAGTTTTATTTGATGTACGAGTTTGGAGGGTCCAATGAGAGTGTGCCATGTGGCCAACCCTGAGGCCGCCACGTGGCCCTACAACTGTATAATAAAATTTTATGAGTGTCCATAGGAATCAACCCCTATACCTCCCATTAGGCACGCATACGCTCTACCATCCGCGCTATGCTTGTTATTTAACCATAATGGATGTTGGCTTTTTGTTATGGTTTAATGAAATGGTGTTTGGGGGTTGGGAACCGCTGCCGGTCCCAAACCACCAGTAGTTCCACATTGTATTGTCACGTGGAAACATTAAACTTCAAAAACACCACGTGAATAAACGTTTAACTCGACGACAACCACAACACACGATTCAATAAACCACAGTTTAATGCATGAGTTCCACCCGACTGTTACGATAATTTGGTGGTGCGCATGTGGCCACCACCCAAATGTGAACACTTAATGCAACGGTCAATTCGATAGAACAATTACCGGGCGTGCCTAAATTGGCGGCCAAGCCCAATTTTAACTCAAGTTAGGTGGATTTCTCCACTTTTAGTGGAGCTTTCCTAGGAGATACTGGGCAAAAGAGTAGGAGACTCATTTTTTTCCCATTCTGAGTGAATGAAGAGTCATTTTTGACTAATTGGAGCATTGTGGAGCTGTTGGTGCAAATAAAACAGCCATTAGAGCACTGTAACTACAAGTATTAGCAAAAATTTGAGCATATTGAAAGATGGACATGCCATTGGGAGCTGGACCAACAGATTTAGCCCAGGAGGGGTGAACTGATTCATCATGTTTCCTTTGTAAATTTCATGTGGTGACTTATTTCTCTGTTTTACACAATTTTTCAATGTTATTTATGCTTATTTTATGCTTATAATTCACTAAAAATCAACTACAAATAATGGATAAATTCCTTAATCCTTAAGTAATCTAAAGAGGCAATTATGCACATGTTTTTAAACTGAAAATAAACTTAACACAACAAAACTAATATAGTCATTTCAGATCAAAGAAAACAAAGTACAAAGACAACAAAGTGCAAATCCCAAAACAACCCAAAAAAAATGATGTTTGAATTCCAACTAGGTATGATTTCAAAGACAAGGACACATGAATTTTTTTCATTAAAATAATCCCATATATATAAGAATGCTAAGGAACTTTTATGATAAAGCTCAGTACTGAATCCATCACCGTACATTAAATTTAACTTAAACATTGAATACTAGATTTTAATTAACAAAATTCATTCAAATTACAAATCAATAGATTTATTCAAATTAAAAATTAGTGAAATTAATTTAAATTTCCTTGGTCCCCTCTCAAACTTGTTTAGTCCCTTGCAGTTCTTGTTTTATGTGGTTGCAATCTCACAAGTCAAATCAATAATGATTATATCAATCATATGTATTTTATGTGGTTGCAATCTCGCAAGTCAAATCAATAATGATCATATCAATTTCCTAATCGCTAATAGTTATCCCTAAATGTCAATCGAATAAAACACGATATTAAATCAATTTCCTAATCCCTCATAACTATTTGTTAAATCTCAAAAAATAAAATACGATCTTGAAAGTTAGCTTATATTTTAACATTCACTGTAAAAATAAGTTGACCCTTGAAATTTTTATAGTGAAGAAGGCTACTATATTTATATTTATATTTATATCATTTTGTGTGAAAATATTTTTATATTTCTAAAATTTATTAGAGTTTATATAAAACTAAATATTAAACTTATTTATATTTTGAAGTTTTAAAATTTAGATTTCTAATTCTTGATTGGTAGATGACTAATTTTATGTGGTTTAAAATTAAATTTTCAGAATTTTCATCTTTTCCATGACATGGCCAACCTTCTCCATCTTCATGTTCATACATATTGAAATTCAATATTGCTATATCGTGATTTTCATTCAGAACTTTCACAATAAAACGGCATTGGCAATCCTTCTTCTCAACAAATGAGGTCCTTAGTTTGCCTAACATCTTTCGAAGCTGAGGTTTAAATGAATGATGAGATATATACTAAAAATTTTAATGTTAAAGATACATGAAGAATGATAAATGTGGTTTTGTGCTGGTCTGTGGATACCTTATTTGTATTAGTACTTCACATCGTGGATGCACTAACAACTTCTTTATTTCCATTTTATGTCTCAGAATTACATGAGTAATATGATTTGCTCTTTTCCTCCTTACAAAGTTCAAACTCTTCAAAGAGACTTAGCTAAATCAATAATACCATTGTTATTTCTGTTTGAGCTGCATCTAAACCAGTCTTTACTAGAAAAGGTCGTTTGGTCTTTGAGGTCTTTAACCTTAAGATCCATGATATGCTCTCACTTTGCTCGCTTCCCCATTTTGAATTGTTTTTGTTAGAAAATATGCAAACACGTCAAAGAGATAAGCTATACAAAAACATGTTAGCAACAAATCTATCCATTCTAGAGCATCACAACAAATAAGCTAAAATTCACCATTATTCATTATCAAGGTTATAGTTTCATGTCTATATACACTTGCACACTTGCCACATGACTAAGTACATTTAGTGAAGAATTCTATGTCACATATATGTTCAATAACTTCGTTTTCTAAAAGATGATACATATACGTTTTTCAATATCATGAATCTGTACTTAAAGTAGCATATTCAACATTCAGGTTGTGAAAATGGTAAAGATTTAAACAAATTTTACAATTTGTCAAATCACATCTTCTTTATGTTAAATTGAGATATTGTGATTTTTATAATTTTGCAATGGGAGTTTATAATTTATGACTTTGTTTTTATCCAACTTGATAAGTATTTTTCTATCAAGGTATTTGGAAATATATTGGTACTCTGTGAGTATTGGTACAACGACATGTATTATGACTGAAATTAATTTTAATATATTAAATTTTATGTATTTTGCGAATTGGTAATGTATGTCCACAAGTTGAATAATAGTGATGAGTCAAGTGATGAGTTAGTCTGGTATTGTATTGGAAGCTCATGATTAGTAATAGAAGTCTCACTAAATTATGATGATTTTTTTTTTTTAGTCTTTATTTCTTTCATTCATTGATTCAAGTGATTAGAAGTCCAGTGCTGAGTTAGTTTTGTATTGGCCACTAGTAATAGATGTCTCCATAAATCATGATAATTTTCCCAATGTGTGAAAACAAATTTTGGCTGTTAGTCTTTCTTTCTGTCATTAATTGATTTTAGCACAATATTTTCAAGCCCTGCAAAATTTCTCTTACAATGTTTTCACTTTGCACAGTTGTTTTTAGCTGCATTGGATTTCACACGCTTAGTGAAATATTAAAGCATGCCTTGAATCCACGAATCTTAATAAAACATATCTTAAAAAGACATTTTCCATTACCTTATTTCATTCAGTAATCAATATCCATGGCTGAGATGAAGCTTAATTGGATCAATAAAAATATACGGTCACCCGGTGGTAGCCAGCATGTGTGCCAACAATTACTTTCGCGTCTCAAAGATATCAACGGTGGAGAGCCGATTCCCGAACCGGCTGAAGGTGGCAGCTTGATGTAACCATTATACGGCCTATGAAGTGGACACTCGAATTTGATTTAGTGTTACATTGTCAATGCTATCGTGACGCAACACGATCTGGAGGACACATGCAACGTGCCCTTAAAGAGCTGTGCGGTCAGACAACACCTGCGCTGACTTAGTTTTTCAGGCACAAATGAAGTGTGTTCAGCGATTCATTCTTGTCGGCGATATCTTGCGGGTTCCGGAGGGTTGCGGCGTGGAGGATGGCACATCGATTGTCGGCGAAGTTCCTGGGAGACCGTCAGCTTTGAAAAAATAAAGATGGCCATCGAAATTCCCGGGGGTGTAAGTAGAACTCGAGCTGAGTTTGGATAACTACCGCCAACGACAATTTCCGTTGTTGTTGACCGTTGGCTTTCTTCTAAGCTCTCGTGTTGATTTTGGTGTTTGTTGCGTCTTCATGTCCACATTCTCTGTCCATTTCGATAATGACATGTGCCTGTTTCTACTAAAACGGCCGACACTGTTTTTTCGTTTCAGTGTGGCGGCGGGGCCACGAGGGAGTTTTTCAAAAGATGAGATGGATAGCCACACATGTAATAATGAGGCAGTGACGTAACTCGTGTCGTGAGTTTCCATTCGAAATTATAATGTAATGAAATCGAAACTTGATCCTACGGCGATGATGGAATGGAAAGATGCAACGCTTCGACATTCCCGTCTAAATATTATTACAAATATATCTTAAAGGTTCAAATTAACATAGAAATCAATTTGATATTTTTGGGGATATGCACACATATATATATTATAGGTATATTCTAGGTTTATGATAGGCCGTAGTCTTCCGAAGCAACGTTTTGGCCTAGAATCTCGCAGAGTTTTTTTAAAAATCTGGCAAAGATTTTATCCAAATCATGTTTACAGTTGTTAAAATTTAGTATTTTGAGTGCCCTAAGGGTTTTTGGTAGTGCTGAATCCATTTTTACTATCAAAACTAGATTCCAAGCACTCCAACTACCTGATTTCTTGAAATTTTTTTTGCCCGGATTGCAGCAAAAAACTGCCGTCCGCGCTATTTCGTTGCCTGGGTAAACAACTCCTTATGATAGTCCTTGAAAGAAAATTAATTTAATTCTCTACGGAAATATTATCAAGATTGTACGAGATTCGATTGATCTTTAATATAGTGCATTTCTTCAATTGGTGTTAATGATATAAAGTATATTTATAATTATACATGCTTTAATTAAATAATTTTTTTTCCTGCGTCTTTATTTTAAAGATTTAAAAATTAATTTGAATTTTTAAATTTAACAAATATTATTTTTTAATATTTAATTTATTTGTATTTTTTTTAAGATTTATTTGAATTATATTATTAAAAAATTTAATAAATTACAATTATATATTTTAATATTTTAATTATTAATTATTGATATTTTGGTTATCATATTATTAACATTTATTAATGGTTAGACGTTACTTAAAATTCCTTAAAAGTTTATTTAAGTATTGAGAGATGTAATTTAAGATTATTATAGATTTGCTTAATTAAAGATTAAGAATGTTTGTAGGGTGGAAAATATTTTTAAATTTAAATCTAATACAAATATATAATAGACAATTTGAGATAAAAGTGTTTTTAATTTCAATCTTAATTAAATTATAAAAATGACATACTTTTTCATCTTTTAGATATTTTGAAAACTCACAAAGGTTTAAATTCACAAATTAAAGAAAACACAATTTTTTTTTTTCAATTTTTAACTATATAATTAAATGTTAATATTACAATATCTTAAAAATTTATAAAATTGTAAATCAATTAAACTACTCTTTATTTAATTAAAATTATTAAAAATAAAATGATATTTAAATTTAACAATAAATTTATTTAATCCTATAAAAATTAAAACATTATAATTTATTTTTTAATTTTCATATATAAATAAATTATTTTAATTATACTATAAATAAGTATTAGATAAAAATATTATTGTGAATTATGTTATAGCTTTTTGTTTCTATATTTGTTATAAGAGTTTATATGATATGAAATATTTGATTATAAATTATAAATTTATTTATATTATTTAAATTTTATTATAAAATTTACATGTTTATAAAATGTAAATTATTTTATAAACAATAAGATTAATATATTTTGATTATAAATTTATAATTTATTTATATTATTCAAATATTTTTATAAAATCTACATCCTTCTAAAATTTAAATTGCTTTATAAACAATGATATATGTGGACATAAACAATGAATAGGTAATATATAGAAATAAGCAATTAAAAACTAAATTTACATTAAAAAAAATTAACAGCTACCATCTATATATATATATATATAATTCATCATAATAGTATTGTATATAAAATACTATGAAAACTTGCCTTGCATGGTTTTGCTCGTTCTTGGGCTTTATGTTTTGATTCTTTAGGGGTTTTTTTGTGGGCTTTCAGTCATTGTACATATGTATGTATCCACAGAGTTTGGGTGGTTTGGGTTATACATTGTGAGACTGATTCCCAGTATTTTGATCAATGGAGTTTTTACTTTGAACCATATACTATATGCATGATTATGTAAACATCTTTTTATCTAATAGAAAATTATTGTTTTTTTTTTCTTAAAAAAAATAAAACACTATGAAAAAATATCATCATAGTAGTGGTGTATATATTGTTTTAATTTTTTTTTAATCAATTTGTATTATATGATTTTCTTATATTATATAGAAAATTGAATTATAATACCATTAAAATGTATATTAATATATTTTAAAATATTTTTATTTTAAATTCAATTTATATATAAATTATAATATATTTGGCTTTTATCTCTATATATATGTTGTATTATTATAAAGTTATTTTTTTTCCTTTCCATTTTAAAAGTATTAAACATGATTTAAAAACAAAATATAACGGGCGATAATTATAAATGTAATTGTATATATATATATATATATATATATATTAACTAAAGAGATTGATTATCCTATTAAACTGATACGGTCGGAAAGGGGGCAGGGAGGAAAGTGCTGCATACAATTGATAATACGTATTAAAGTATTCGAATTTAGTTAGCCCACAATGACGTTATAAATTGTTGTGATGAAGCTACCTGGAAAAGTTGAAAGATGTACCAAGACTGAGTCTCTTTTGCCACCGGCTTATCAAGGTCGGCGGCTAGCTGTTGTGGCCATGATTGCGAACACGCCATCCTCATTTGGGTTTCCGCGTGTCCTATTATTTGCCGTCTAAACGAAGTTTACAAAAGCAAAAGGCCTTTAAAAACAACGCGTTCTGAAATCGTGTTTCTTCTCATCTATCGACTACCATCTATTTATATATTGTGAACAAGCCGTGGGAGTGCGTGTGAGCGCTGCTTGGTTGAAAATTTTAATAACCCCATTTTTCGAATTAACTCTCAAACCCTGAAGGAAGGAGGATCGCTTATACAAACAAGAGTTTCTATTGTTGTATCTGTTACGTTTTATTCACAGCATTGGTTAGCACTGAGCAGAGATGGCTGCATCCTCTCTAATTTTTCAGAATAAGCGAGGGAGAGATGAATATTTGAATAGCGGATTGGCTTCGCCAGACGCGAAGCGAACTCATAGCGAAACATTGGGGCATGGCTGTAATCGCATGGCGTTGCTCGACAGGATTGATAGCGTGGATAACAACAGCGAAAATCCATAAGATACCCATATTGTTGTGGATAACGTGGACGGCGACATGACGCTGAACGTGGTTATAAATTCCGTGGAAGATGAAGTTGGGTTGAAGGCACAAACAGATAATAACATCAAGTTCACCGATGAAGAGAGCAGTACTGAACAGATGGGTTCAAATAAGCAAGCCAAACTAACAGCAGACGTGGATTTTGAAGCGACCTCCATGACGTTTGATATGGGAGACTTCCCTTATTATGACGATGTGTGGGGAGAGCTTGGTTTTTTCCTCGAAAATTTTACTCCGGATGAACTTGGATTAATCCTGCAGAACCATATCTATGGAGATTCAGATCTCGATAGCATGTTATATCTGGATGCCGTGCATGGCTATGTTGAGGGTCCAGAGGTTGTCTATGGGTATCTGTGGGAGGACGATATTTGGCAATATTGAATGGACATCCAGTTATGCAAAATTATTTCGTATCGCCACGGTAGGAAGAATTTGGAAGTAGTGGATGCAAACCTCACCAACCGATGCGTGACCGCCATATAGAAAGGATTGTAATGTATTTACTACCAGAAAACCAGGCTTAAAGCAAGCAGAGAATGTCGCTTTATTTCCAGTCTATTTCCTTTCAGCTGGCATAGCTTTAAAGCTGCGTGTAAAATTTTATATTAAAAGATGAAGGCTAACGTGGTAACCTCGTTTTTCCCCGTTTTAATGATTTCTGCATATTTAAATGCTTGTATATGCTAAAGATGATTCACCACATGGAACATGTATATATACGCAGGTAGACGTATTTATTTCAATATGGATGTAGGGTTGCGGAATAAATTGTTTTTTTTCTAAATCAATGGACGATATCGATTTTTAACGGGATATGCTTGTCTGATAAGCACATGAAGGGCTGTACGGTCAATGAACGCTTTACAAAATAATTTAATGAATTGTTTCTATTGAAATTGAAACGATAGACTGATCGCGATTTACCCGATGTCTTTCTCCACCTGGTTGATTTGATCGACCAGTAAAATGCCCTTTCAACTAACGATGAATTTGAATAAGATTATTGAATAAGATCGAGAAGCGATAATGTTGTGAACAGCCGATATGGGAATGATCAAGACGACAGTCAACCTGAGAGAAGGATGCTTATCACAGACAGACTCCATAACAGCTACATGAATTGGAGGCATATGTTATGAAACTACTCTTGTTTCAGATGGGTTCCTTGATAAATATGTTTTTTTAACCATGATTAGTTTTCTGGATGAAGTTCATATGTGTTTGTTGTTTACATGAAAAAGCAACACCAACAACTTACAAAAAGTTGCATGTTGGGCCTCGCCAAATAAAGTTCTGATTTCAAAATCATCGCAACCAAATGAAGTATGCATTTTTTAATGGCCATTAGGGTTAAAACACTATGCCCAAGGTCACACAGAAATTCACCGAACTGTTTAAATGGACCCTGCTAATTCATATTTTTTTTCTTCATTGCTTATCGTATAATTTAAATCGATTTCATGTTTGTTAATTATGTGTTGTTATCATTGATGATGGTATAATTTAAATCGATTTCATGTTTGTTAATTATGTATCGTTATCATTTGGTAGGCTCCTAGAAGTCACTGTTGTGAAGTAATTTAGTCAGAAGGGAAAATGAAGAGTTAGAAATAATTAATTCCTACTTGTCTATGGTTGTAATTCTCCATTTGAGGAGTTTGTTCCTACATAATAGGAATTAGCTAGAATATAGTTTCTCCTAGTTTAGTGTGTGGTTGAGAGAATCTCTCAACCACACTACTATTTTATCTTGGTATCAGAGCTTCAGAGTCCGTAAGGGCCTCTGGCCCTTTCTGGGCATAGAGAAATAAATTACTGCGTTTGTATAGGTCTATTAAATTTTTTCTTGTTTGTCCATCTACCTGAGGAGCGCTGAGTGAGGTTGGATTGCAGCCGAGCTTGTGTGAAAGCTGAGGCAGCCTACATGTGTGCGCTGAGAGGTGCAGGCGTTTGGCAAGGGACGCCCTATTGGCCTCGCAAAAACAAGAAAAGACAAGCAGATGGAAAGAAGCTGTAACGAGTTAGCTGTGAGCCGAGCTAGAGAGAGAAAATGATCCAGCCAACCAGCCAGGCCGACAGTGTCGTAGGTTCGATCCGCTTACCATTTCTTGGCTCAGCTGCGTGCTCCCCTTTTCGTTTGTAACATAGGGCCCTGGCGTAACTTCAGCGCAAAAGTTACCTGCCCCTGCATTGTCCACAAGCGTGGCAACGACATTCTTCACGATCCCTGGTTCAACAAGGAAACTGCGTTTTTCAATGTCAGAAAGAGACAGGCTTTGTGGAGGAGTTGTCTGCTAGTGAGAGCTCATTAATAAATTGCACTCCAAAGAATGATTTTGGAGGAGGTCATCCAGACCCAAATTTAACATATGCCAAGGAGTTGGTTGCACAGCTGGGCTTGGGTAAACAAGCTCCTGATTCAGAACCACCAGAGTTTGGTGGTGCTGCTGATGGTGATGCAGATCGTAATATGATTCTTGGCAAGAGGTTTTTTGTGACTCCATCAGATTCTATTGCCATCATTGTCACAAATGCAGTTGAAGCCATTCCATACTTCATCTCTGGATTGAAAGGTGTTGCAAGAAGCATGCCCACATCAGCTGCACTTGACATAGCTGCAAAAAGTCTTAATCTTAGGTTTTTTGAGGTGCCCACTGGCTGGAAGTTTTTTGGAAATTTAATGGATGCTGGAATGTGTTCTGTTTGTGGTGAAGAGAGTTTTGGCACTGGTTCTGACCATATCCGAGAGAAGGATGGAGTCTGGGCAGTTTTAGCATGGCTTTCGATTCTAGCTTACAAAAATAAGGATAACGTCGATGGCGGGAATCTTGTCACTGTAGAGGACATAGTCCGTAATCATTGGGCTTCTTATGGTCGCCACTATTATACACGCTATGCCTATGAAAATGTTGATGCAGGTGCCGCCAAGGAGCTCATGGCACATTTGATTAAGCTGCAGTCTGCTCTCCCAGAAGTTAACAAATTAATTAAAGAAGTGAGGCCAAATGTTTCTGATGTTAATGTGAATGATGCTGCACAGGTGCTGGGGTTGCTGCAATATTGAAAAAGATTGGAAGTGGTAATGTGAATGGTTTGTGTGGCCATTGTGTTGAAGACTGCTTGGGTGTTGGAGCTGCTCGATATATAGAGAAGTTTATGCTATTGTTGAAATGTATTTTTTAATTCTCTGATGATGTTGCAATATATTGATTAACTGTCATGACAATGAAATTGGTTGTAATTTAAATGACAGTAGTGTGACCAGCTATTGTCACAATTCTGAGTGTGTGTTGGAACTGGCCATTCCAACACTAAGAAAATTTGCAGGGAATGATGAACACATGACAGTGAAAACGACATCAATTGGAGCTACATCAGAGATTGGAGGATGATCGAGATCGTGTTGCAGATTGTCAGCAAGCATGAGGAAGCATGCTTGAGAGTAGTAACTAGCCTTGATACTGTAGGGGAAGTGGCACTGTGTTGCCAGGAAAATTGGATACTGAAACGGAACGGAGGATTGGACCATGGAGTCCTGGATTATTGTTCTTGAAGGGAAAATTGTGTTCTCTTCGTGTGGCTGTGAGTGCCTATGTTTCAGTGGACCCCCCACAGGTATCGTTGGAATGGTTACTGGTATGCTTGGAAAATAATCATCTATGGGAAGAGATAGAGAAATTAAATTTGAAGAGTTTATGTTGTATTTTTTTTTGAATCATGTTTTAATATTATTGAGCCTTATTGAGCCTAGCTAACTCAATGTAGGAAAAGTTATGTTGTTAGAATTTGCAACTCTAACGAATGACAGGTTAAGCATGAAGTTCCAAGAAGTTATTTGAACAGACAAGGATGCCCAAGATGTGAACAATGAACAGATGAGGTAAATGAAGCAGCAACAATGTTTATGGTGGACAACAAAATAGATGTTTGTTTGAGTTAGTGTGGTTTGTGGAATAGACTCCCTAGCATGTTATAAGCAAGTCCAGTTGTTGTAATGGTCATTGTATGTACCCAGAAACTCCAAAATGTTGAATGAAATGTAAGCCTTTTTTAAAGGTATCTGAAAGTTCGTGGTGATCTTAAAACCACTTTGTAATGGTTTATGGTCAGCCTGAAACCATCTTTTTTCACTGTAAAGTGATGGTTGGTGGTGAGCCAGAAACCATCTATAGAGCCTTTTTGGCTGGTTGCCTTTGTGGCTTGAGGTCCCTTTGTGGCCACATGTACACGAGTGGCCGCGTGTGCATGAGAGCTATGTGCTCAGCAGAGCTTTGTGCTCAATCGAGCAGGTGGACTGCAGTAACACCTGGCTCAGTCTCAGATGATTCATTAATCTCTGAGAAGAAGGGGGTTGGTGTGCTTTCTTAGCTGACAGTCATGCTGAGAAGCGCAATTGGCGCAACTGTTCAGTACATACTCGTTCCAATGCGCCAAATCACGGGAATGGCGCGGAAGCGCACGATTTTTTATTCAGGAAGACGCCAACTCAACTTCATGGGGGTCCACGGGAAGCCTCATCTTCGTTTGACGATTTGTGGAGAAGCAGATCGGAGAAGTTGCGGATCTGTCCGAGAGAGGCAATGTGTTTTGGAGGTTCTGCACATGCAATTCGCCTGATGGTGGTGGATTTGCAGGTACATATATGCAGTGATAACGGTCGACAGAATCATCTATGCGAAGGACATCCTACAGGACTAGTGGTTGCAGCAGTTGGTACCCATGCATTCTGGTGGATGGTTGCTATTTTATATGGACGTAGAAATATTCTTTGTTATGTTTGACCACAACCAGACTTTGTGAATCACTATCATGACAAGTAGTCATTAAGGGGGGGAGTTAGAAATAATTAATTCCTACTTGTCTATGGTTGTAATTCTCCATTTGAGGAGTTTGTTCCTACATAATAGGAGTTAGCTGGAATATAGTTTCTCCTAGTTTAGTGTGTGGTTGAGAGAATCTCTCAACCACACTACTGTACGTCTAAGATAGAATTCCTATCTTGAGACTATTGCTTGTATAAATATGTGTGTAATTTCCTTCATTCATAATATAGAATTTGATTAGAGTTTGTTGTGTGCTATTTTATCTTGAAGATCGTGATAAGAAGTTGTGGGGATGGTAAATCTGTGTCTTCGGATGTAACACTCGCCCCTTTCCGAGCAACCATGATCAAATGGAGTAAATTGCATGCGATTGATTCGGTGGGGTTGGATGTGTTTGTAATGATACAGTTGATTAAACTAAAAAACAAAATCATGATGAAGGTGGAGGAATACTTTTGGTTCATATCTCAGTGAAATTCACATGCTTTTTGTCTTTTTTAGAAACTCTTTCCAGTGCCATATCCGTTTATATCAATCCTGATCTTCCTACTCTTGGATTGGTTTGGCTAAGCAAGAGGATAACTCAAATTTGAGGGGAAAACGAAAGACTTGTCATGCAAAACTGATCTATTAATGAAGAAAGACTGCACCTGATCTATTAAGACTGTGCCTCGAGGCCTATCCGTTTATATCATATTTATTAGTCCCTGCCGAGGACTATAGCGATCGGTTGAATACATATTAATTTTTTTGTTTGACCTTTAATATTTATGCGAAACAAAAACAATTTGTGTAATTTTTTATTGCTCAATAAGGTTTGGATTCTTATTGCAAGACTCACCAGTCCCAATGCACTTTACTTTGCCATATCTTAAGTTTGCATTCATGCAAGTAAGTGAAATGAGTCCCAATGCGGTCCCAATGCACTTTACTTTGCCATATCTTATGTTTGCAGGTGTTGGAATATTGAAAATTCCAGAACAAACAGTGGAGAGAGTAATATTTACCTCTTTAACACAGAGAAATTTAAAAAATTTCACTCACAGGAGATAGAGTTTCAACTCAGAAAACAAACTTCTATTTCATAAAAAAAACTGTTACAAATTCTTCCTCACATAGAGGGATTTACAAAATATGTGACTGCTTCAAACACAGTTCACAAAACCTTCACTGTCTCATATAACCAAAACACTCTGTCTCTCACGTAATAACACTGTTGTGTTTTTCTTTCACTATTCACACTGATGTGCATAACAAAACAAAAACATTAGATTTGCCTCTCGGTGCTTTACATTATATATGCGGCGCATATTATAAAATAAAACATAAACATTAAAACGACTGTCGGGCCCATTACCATAGCGCTATTGAACGCGCGTTTTAAATCTATTTAAAAAATTCATCGGGTCTGAACTTTAAAACAATCAAACCAGTCAACCCAATCGTCCGATTGCGATTACAAGCCGGACGCGATAAGAGTTTTAACTCCTCCATATAAATGGATCGGGTCCAGGCTTATCAATAAATAGACGACCAAATAAAAACTGCGATTGCGATTGCAAATGTGGATGCGATGGGCATTGATTAAATCCACCCTATGAATAGATCGAGTCCGGACTTAACATATAACAAACGACCATTCGAAAAAATCCGATGCCGATTAAGGAGCAGACGTGATAAGCTCTTATCAAATCCGTTTTATAAGATCATCGAGTCTGGGCTCTTATCAATACATATGGTTCAAACCAAAATTTCGATTTCAATTGGAAAATGGACGCGATGGTCCATATTTAAATCCGTCACATAACTCCATCGGGTCCGCCACTTCAAAGTGCAATCGGGCCATAACATAAAACTCCCCCGATTCAAACTTGCGATTCAATTAAAACAACGCTGCGTGGTCTGTAGGACCACCCGCGGGCCTCGGTTCAAAGTGGAGGGCGATTGTTATATAACATGCGATTTAACTCATCGCATCGGCCCAGAACAAAAGGTTTGTGGTATTGTATGTTCGTTCCGCTTGTGGAACTTGCCACATCAAGAAGACACTTGCAAGAATATCTTGCGATTACCGCCTCTTCCATTTACTCTGCCGATTAAATTGGTAAGGCTTTAAAGCCTGTTCCAATCTTGTAATCAAAGCTCTGTACTGCACCTGTGCAGCTTTCCAATCCTTTTGCAACTTCATTAAGACAGTGGAAACCGCCTTTGCCTAGGCTTCAATGTGTCGCTGATCTTTCACTTCTGCAATTGCTGCTGATTGACTTCAGTAGTTGGAATTAATTTCCAACACTCCCCCTTAATTTCAACTGCTGGGTTTTTCTGCATACCCAGGCATTTCCTAAAATGTTGAAAGATTTTTTGTGCAAGTGGCTTTGTGAGGATATCTGCAAATTGATCCTCTGTTCTGCAATGTTGCAAAACTATCTCACCATTGTTAACCAATTCACGTATGAAGTGAAACTTGGTGTCAATGTACTTTGTCTTTTTATGAAAAACTAAATTTTTAGACAATGCAATAGCTGAGCTATTGTCACAATAAATCACTATCCCTTTTACCTATTCTTGACATAAGCTTCTCAACATTTTTCTCATCCAAATTGCTTGACACGCTGCTGCTATAGCTACCACATATTCCGCCTCTGCTATAGACAACGATACAATGGGCTGTTTCTTAGAAGCCCATGAAATGGCTCCTGAACCCATGTGAAAAACATAACCGGAAGTGCTCTTCTGATCATCTACACTTCCAGCCCGATCACTGTTAGTGTATCCAAATAAATCTGAACATTCTGAAGCTGTATATAAAATACCAAACCTTTTTGTACCTTTAACATACCTCAGAATTCTCTTTTCTGCCTGCCAATGTGCATCCTTTGGCTTTTCCATGAATCTAGAAATCAAAATAACAGCATGCATTACGTCCGGCCTAGTTGCAGTCAAATACATAAGGCTGCCAACTATGCTCTTGTATAAGCTAGGATCAAAATCCTTACTGCTGTCCTCTCTGCTGAGTTTTAATCCCATCACTGTGGGAGTGATCGCTGCTTTGCTTTCCTGCATGTTAAATCTTTCAAGCACCTCATTAAAATACTTTTCCTGTGAGATAAAAATCCCATTTTCATCTTGTTCTACTTCTATTCCTAAGAAGTATCTCAACAAACCCATGACAGTCATTTCAAATTCTTCTTTTATGACTGTTTTAAAATGTTCAATAAGGTAATCATCATTACCTGTGAAAATAACATCATCAACATACAAAACTACAATCAATATTTTACCATATTTTTCTTTGATATAGAGGGTGGGTTCTCCCTCACACTTTTCAAATCCATTTTCCAGTAGATATGAATCTATCCTACTGTACCACGCTCTTGGCGCTTTCTTTAGCCCATAAAGAGCTTTCTTCAACTTACACACTTTGTGCTCTTGGCCTTTCTTTTCATAACCGAGAGGTTGTTCAATGTAAACCTCTTCCATTAACACTCCGTTTAGGAATGCTGACTTCACATCCATTTGGTAAACTTTCCACTTGTTTTGCGTTGCTATGGACAACACTGCTCTCACAGTTTCCATTCTAGTAGCTGGTGCGAAAGTTTCCTCATAATCTATCCCATGCTTCTGCTTATAACCTTTGACAACAAGTCTTGCCTTGTGTCTCTCTATTTTGCCTTCAGCATTACTCTTGGTCTTGTAGACCCATTTAACTCCTATGAAATCTTTACCTTTTGGGAGTTC
Organism: Pinus albicaulis; assembly: GCA_034641835.2. Taxonomy (NCBI): domain Eukaryota; kingdom Viridiplantae; phylum Streptophyta; class Pinopsida; order Pinales; family Pinaceae; genus Pinus; species Pinus albicaulis. The sequence continues at coordinate 1,238,328,560 of CM076579.1, forward strand.
AACTAAATCCCATGTCTTGTTTCTTTCTATGGCATTTATTTCCTCATCCATAGCTTCTATCCATTTCTTATCCTTGATAGCTTCTTTGAAATGAACAGGTTCATCAACATGAAAATATAAAGCAAACAAAGAATTGATACCTTCATTTTCTATATCTTTTTCATAAATATATTTCAAACTTCTGAATTTCTTACCTTTTTCATTAGATGTACAAATGCTTGAAGAAGCACTTGAATTTCCTCCTTGTGGTGTGCTTGGAGCAGCACTGTCATTTCTCCTCAAGGGTGTGCTCTGCTGCTCTTGTGTTGGTGCCGCTATTTTGGGATGTATTTCAGCCAACTCATCATTATTTTCATCATGAGATAAACAGTGTTTAACATTCACTGTTTTCTCTATGCTTCCATCCCAAGCTTCCTCTTCAATAAACTGAACATCTCTGCTCACAATAAACTTCTTGGTGGATGGGTTATACAACCTATAGGCCTTGGATTCCTCACTGTATCCAATGAAAATACTTTTCTCCCCCTTGCTGTCCAACTTCTTCCTTAGCTGATCCTTCATGTGTGTATAAGCCACACATCCAAAAACCTTCATGTGTGTGACACCTTGCTTTGTGCCACTCCATGCCTCTTCCAGCACTTTGTTCATAACTGCTTTTGTAGGGCATTTATTCAAAATATACGCTGCACAATGTACAGCTTCAGCCCAATAATCATTAGGAAAATGCTTTGCCTTTAACATACTCCTTGCCATGTCCATTATGGTTCTATTCTTCCTTTCGGCTACTCCATTTTGCTGCGAAGTATATCTAGTTGTAAACTGCTTATGAATACCATTTTCTCTAAAACAACGTAGAAAATATTTAGAGATATACTCACATCCTCTGTCAGTCCTTAGGACTTTGATATGCAACCCACTCTGGTTCTCAACAAGTGCTTTGAAATTGCGAAATTTTTCAAACACTTCACTTTTGTTTTTCAAAAAGTAAACCCAAGTTTTTCTTGTAAAATCATCTATGAATGTTAACACATAGTGGCTTCTTGCAAGCGATGGAGTTTTCATCGGTCCACACAAATCTGAGTGGACAATCTCTAAGGGTTCTTTTGCCCTTATGCTTTTCCCAGAAGGAAAAGTTTCTCTGTGTTGTTTCCCCAAGATACAACCTTCACAAAGGCTGTCCAGTTTCTCTATCAATGGTAAACCACTTACCATTCCTTTTTTGTTCAACAAATTAAGACCTCCAAAGTTGAGATGTCCAAATCTCAAGTGCCATAACCAATTATCATCTTTTGGTTCACTTTGGAAAGTATCTTGTGCCACTGCTCCTATATTTTCTTCATTCTTCAAGTCTTCTCTCATTCTAAGAGGGAACATTCTATTCCTCATCATCTTCACTTCAGCAATACAATGTTTTCTGGGTGGTTTATCCATGATTGTACAAACATCATCTTCAAAGAAAACATTATACCCCTTATGGACAAGATGTCCAATACTTAAGAGGTTACATTTCATTCCTGGAACATAATAAACATCTGCTATGGATTTCTTTGCACCATTCCTTGTTAAAACATTTACATTTCCTTTTCCCATAACAAAAACTTTGCTATCAGTTCCTAGTGTGACTTGTGACTTCACACTCTCATCTAACGTAGAAAAAATTGCTATGTTTCCTGTCATATGGTCACTGCAACCAGAGTCTAGAAACCATAAATCCTCACTTTTTTCTTCAGCCATATTACAAGATAAAAACAAATTATTTTGGGTGATATTTTCTCTAGTGAAATTTGCACTAGTTCTATTTCCCATATCATTCTGCTTCTTTCTACATTCATTAGCATAATGACCATATTTTTTACAATAGTGACATTGGACATTGGATTTATCATACCTTTGTCCTTGATCATTCTGCTAACCACTCTGCTGGCTGCTGCCTTGGCCGTGGCTGTGATTTTGACTGTTGCACCTTCCATGTGAATGTGAAGGGCTGTTCCTTCCACCTCTGTTTTGGCTTCTGCCTCTTCCTCTCTTATTTCCTCTGCCTTGCCCTCTTCCTCTTCCGAAAGACATCTGGGTCTTAAAGGCATGTTCAAGAGATGAGTTTTCACTCCTACCCAATCTCTATTCATGGGTCATCAGTGATGCATGAAGTTCATCCACTGAAAAATTTGTGGGATCATTAGTCTCCTCTATGGTGGTGACAATCACATCAAATCTTGAGGGTAACTGCAATCGGGCCATAACATAAAACTCCCCTGATTCAAACTTGCAATTAAATTAAAACAACGCCACGTGGTCTGTGGGACCACCCGTGGGCCTCGGATCAAAGTGGAGGGTGATTGTTATATAACATGCGATTTAGCTCATCGCATTGGCCCAAAAAAAAAGGGTTGTGGTATTGTATGTTCGTTCCGCTTGCGGAACTCGCCACATCAACAAGACACTTGCAAGAATATCTTGCGATTACCGCCTCTTCCATTTACTCTGTTGATTAAATTGGTAAGGCTTTAAAGCCTGTTCCAATCCTGTAATCAAAGCTCTGTACTGCACTTGTGCAACTTTCCAATCCTTTTGCAATTTCCTTAAGACAGCAGCAACCACCTTTGCCTAGGCTTCAATGTGTCGTTGATATTTCACTTCTGCAATTACTGCTGATTGACTTCAGTAGTTGGAATTAATTTCCAACATAGGTAAGTGCAAACCTTGGATATCTTGACTTTGGCCTCCTAGCAAGTAATTGCAAACTTTGGATAAACTATTTTGGATAAGTTATCAAAAAGTAATAAAGATTGGAATATCTTAACTCTTTTCTGGCTAGCATGTCTTAAAAAGTTATTGAATACTAAAGGTACAAAATCGAATAAGTAAAACAAAAATAAATTCTTAAATGTTGTTGTCACAGTTGCTTCCACGTTGTTGCCACAATGTGCACCTAGCTAGATGTTTGTCTTTATTGCTTGCTTTTTTCGACGTTGTTGGAACCTGGCTGAAATTATTGATGAAACTCTCTACATCATGATCCCTTTCTGATAACGCAATGATATATTTTATTTCTTGTAAAGATGGAAATCTTGGAAATCTAACGGGCTATTCGATTTAGACGGGGATTTCCGTTGATCGTTGTTACACACTGAAGCTATTTTGCTGAAGGTATTCTTTTACATAAATACTCCCTTTAGACATTGTTGGATCACTTTGCTGTTCTTGCAAACTGAAGGTATGCTTTTTACATATATTCAGTTCGCTTTCACATATATCTGCCTATATAAGAATCATTGCTTCACTTTGCCACTATTGCAAATTGAAGATATGCTTACATATATGGATAACTGTTCGGATCTATAAATGAATCAACAACAAGAAGTCGAATTACAAAATATATTTATAGAGATATTTTCCAAATTTTAAAATGATGAATTAATGAAGTTTTACATATCATTAATTTATGTTCAAATTGTCTTTATCAATTTTTTTAACCATAGATTACTGCTCAAAATATGTCTGATAATTTTTTTTTAAGAAACACAGTAAAATATTTTTTTAGAGGCACACTAAAAGAAAGTGATTTAAAGGGATGTATATTTAACCTGAATAAGTTTAGAAGATAATATACGGCTTTTCGTCAAGTTCACTTCTGCAGCTTGGTAATCTCCCTAATCCCTATATTCTCTTCATCTCATGCAGATTCTAATCCCCATCCCAATGAATAAGAGATACACATGGGATTTTACGCATGTGTGTTTTGTCTTTCGGTAATCATAACCTTCCTTAACTAGGCAAATTGTAGGTCTGGTTCTATCTATTATTGATAAAAAGGTTTAAAAGTAGCTTCTACTTTATAATAAAGAAGTGCCCATTATACTTGGTGCACAAATCCTATGTAAACTGACCATTTCTAACACAAATCCTCCATCACAGCCGACTTACGCTTTTTATAAGGAAGAACCAAAAAGAATTTGATGAATTTAGGAACCAGTGTTGGTGTAGATGCATCTAGATTAGCATTAGTTCAACTCTAGAGATTGCATGCAATGTGCACTTGTATTTAGCTAGTTAACTTAAGTGCTTTACATGCACATAGTTAGCCTTAATTAGCTTTAGTTCAACTCTATATATTGCATGCGATATGCACTTGTCTTAGTTAGTTAACTCTAGTGCTTGCATGTGGTGCATGTGCACATTAACATAACATAAAACACACTTAGCTTCAGTTAGATTTAACTATCCATAGTTATTGCATGTACAACTAAGCTTAACTCTTTTGCTTTCATGTATTGATTCTAAAACTAATATTGATGAATTAATTTCATTCTTTTCTCAATTCTTGCTCACTCCTTTGTTCTCTCACAAGTTTGTTCATTGTTTTACAAATCTAGATCTTTGTGTCTCAAAATCTCACATGGTATTAGAGCACAAGGATTTGTAATCAGTGCACAAGAAATTTTTATTTGCAGGTTTAGAAGATTGAAGCAACAACAAAGAATAGAGTCTAAATTGGAGTTTCCACAATCGAAAATTCTTACGCCATATAATTACTTCGAATGGAAGCCAAAGATTATACTTCATCTCAGAAGTAGAGGCCTATTTCGAGTAACCATGGAAACAGAATTTGAACCAACATCAGCTGTGGAGAAAACAAGAAATTTCAATCACATGGGCGAGGCCTTCGACATCCTATGTTTATCTATCTCTCCAGAACTGCTATTTCCTGTTGAATCATATTCAACTCTAAATGAAGTATGGAAAAATTTGGAAGGATTGTTTGGAAAATAGGATGAAATGCAGGGTCAAATTCTTGAAAATCAGTTAAACTCATTATATCCGAGAAATTTTGAGAACATTCAAGATTTCTTCACAAGGTATGAAGCCTTATTGCTTCAACTGAAAGGACGTGAGATCGAAAAATCCAAGCAAGAAACTTAGTTGATTCTTTCCATTTTATAAAAACTTGGTCCAGAGTATGCAATATTCATCTCTACACTCCACACAGTAAGATCTAGAATGGGTGCAGCTTGGAAGATGCCCTCACTAGATTCTTTTAGTTAGTCTTTGATGCATGAGCAAGATAAGCTCATCAAAATGGGAACACTTAAAAATTCCAAAGCACATGCACTTACTGTGCATGAAAAAGGAAAGGAAAATTCCAAAGACCATCAGAAGGGAAAAGGGAAGAAGGATCCTGATCCAAGAAAGGGAGGAAATCCCAAACCCCCTAACGGATCATCCAACTCAAAGGAAAGGAAAGGAATGAAAGGGAAATCGATGTGCAATTATTTCCACCGTGGTTTTCACCCTAAATCTGCATGCATAAAAAATACTATAGATCTTATGGCGCAGACACTCCAGCAACACAATCTTGGAGACCACATTCCTAAGAATTCCAAGAAGAAGTCTGGAGAAAAAGCACAAGAACCAAGAGGTCATGGGCATGCTTTGATTTCTCTTCACTCTACACCAAAAGAATGGATCATCAATTCAAGAGCTTCACATCATATGGCTTCTTCAAATGAATACTTTTCTTCTCTACATGCATACTCAGAACCTCCTATTCTTATGGGGGACAATTCTGTAGTTGTAGCAACTGGATAAGGAAGAGTGCGATTCAAAGATGGAAGTTTTTAGAATGTCTTGCATATTCCAAGGCTTTATGTGAATCTTCTCTTAGTGTATCAGATGACACACACAGGTAATGGAAGGAAAGTGGAATTTACCCTGGATATTGTGAGCATTTATGGCATGCAAACCAACTTGAAGATTGCATCTGGCAAGGTAAATGATAAATCTTGTTTATGTACATTTTCTAATTTTGTTCCTCAATCAGATTCTATTTTTCTACTTACGCATGAAAATGAAAAAAGTAGGATTTCGCATGAGAGATTTGGGCACTTGAATATCAGATATATGTAGCAACTTAGCAAGCAAGGGATGGTCAAAGGATTGCCAACCATTAAATTTTAAAATTGTGTTTGTAATGGATGTGCTCTTGGAAAGCATCCACAAGACAAGTTCGAGAAGGGGCATGCATGGAGAGCCTCTTCACCTTTGGAACTTGTGCATGGTGATCTCATAGGTCCATTTCGAGTGCTTTCAATGAGAAAAGCAAGATATCTGTTGTCATTTATAGATGATTACATGAGATTTACTTGGGTTTAATTCTTGAAACTCAAGTCTGAATTTTTTCAACATCTAAAGATTTTCAAAGTGCATGCGGAAAATCAATCTAGAAAACACATTAAGATACTTCGCACAGATAATGGGACGAAACATGTCAACAAAGATATCAAGAATCTTTGTAATGAATGAAGCATACAATTGCAACATACAGTTCCTTACACTCACAAAATGGGGTGGCTGAAAGGAAGAATCGATATTTGAAAGAGATGGTCAATTGCATGTTCCTTGCAATATCACTTTCGCCAAATTCATGGGCTGAAGCTATCAATTGTGCCTCATATATCCAGAACAGATCTCCTCATAAAACTGTTATTGGAAAAACACCTTTTAAGGCTTGGACTGGCATGCAACCTAAAGTTAGTCATTTCCTCATTTTCGGATCTCGAGCATGGGCCCATATTCCTACAGAGAAGAGAAAGGCTTTGGAGCCTCGAAGTAAAACATGCATGTTTGTTGAATATTTTGATGAAGTCAAAGGGTACATATTTCTTGATATCAACAATGAAGAGCTCTTTATTGAAAGGAATGTAAAGTTTAACGAAGATATTTTTCATGCACCAGTAGATGAACTTGTTACCAAGTTTTCATCACCACTTATTGATGAGTATGCATACGAAACTTCAGATTAGAATTATGATGAAGATGAGCCTTTGCCTGTGACACCTGTTGGACCACCAGTTGTTGAACATCGATATCATACTTCCACATGTAGGTCGAAAGATTCTCGACCACCTTCAACAAAAAAATGGCATAGCATGAGTGATCTCCTTGATTATCATGCCTCTATACCTCAGTTTGAGGAAGATCCGCAAGCACTCTTAACGATGGAGCCATTCATGCCCATGCATTCTTATATGATGCATGCATCTAATCCACAGACTTATGCAAAAGCAACTGGGCATCCTGAATGGGAAGCAACAATGGATGAGGAATATAAATCTCTCATTGAGAACCAAACTTGGGATTTGGTTCTGCTACCTTCCAATTGTAAACTTGTGAGGTGCAAGTGGGTTTACCAGACCAAGAAAGCAACAAATGGCCAAGTTAGTCGATATAAGGCACGGTTGGTAGCAAAAGGTTTTTAGCAGGTACATGGTGTTGACTATGATGAGAGTATTTCTCCAATGGAAAAAATGGATTCCATTCATCTAGCTCTCTCCATTGCAGCAGAAAGAGGATGGCAGGTGCATCATATGGACGTGAAGAATGCATTTCTTCACGATGATCTCGAGGAGGAAATCTACATGGAGCAGCCACAAGGATACATGCATAATTCATCTGTAGTATGCAAACTAAAGAAGTCTCTCTATGGCCTCAAGCAGGCACCTAGAGCATGGTATGAAAAGAAGGATTCTTATTTGCTATCTCAAAATTTTATGCATTGAAAAAATTATTCCAATGTTTATTTTTTGTAGAAAATTGACTCCTTGTTGATCATATTACTCTATGTAGATGATCTTTTGATAATAGGTAGTTCATATTTTGTCATTACTGAGATTAAAACTACATTGCATAAGCGGTTTTCTATGACAGACATGGGCTTGCTAAATTTCTTCCTTGGATTAGAGATCAATCAGAGTGGTTCTAGGATTTCCATTTCTCAACCAAAGTATGCTAGAGACCTTTAGGCACAATTTCACATGAGTGACTACAAGCCAACAACCACACCTTTCTTATCAAGGATAAAGATTGAGAATGGAAAAGACACACCATTGGTTGATTGCACATTGTACCGTCATCTTGTGGGAAGTATATTTATCTCAATCACTCTCATCCTAATATCTCATATGCCATAGGAGTTGTTTCCAGATACATGCATGAGCCACATGAGGTACACTGGAAAGCTGCAAATCACATCCTTTGATATGTCTCGGGGACAATCACCTATGGGATTCATTATGAATCCAATTTTTCTTTGAATCTCATTGGGTTCACAGATTCAAATTGGGTTGGCGACAACATTGATCGCAAGTCCACCTCCGGTTATGTACTTAGATTGGGATCCGGGCCAGTTTTTTTGTCAAGCAAGAAGCAAGCTGCCATTGCTTTATCATTAGCAGAAGCCGAGTATAAAGGAGCAGTAAATGCCACGATTAAGGCCATTTGGCTACAACATTTCTTATATGAGCTTAGAATCAGTGTCCATCATCCAACTGTCATCTCATGCGACAATCGAGCTACGCTCTAGTGCAATGGTAACAAAATAAACACATCGAGATCCACATGCACTTCATTAGAGAACTTATTCATGATGGGTTCATCGATCTTCAGTATTGTCCTAGTTCCAAGTAGACTATTGGTATCCTCACCAAGACTTTCACTGAGCAAAAGTTTCGATTCATGCGAGATCGTCTTTGGGTGAAGTACATGACTGCCTAGCAGTTGTCTTTTCTATACTTTTGCATTATATTTTGACGGGGTGTTTTTCTTCCCATTGGGTTTTCCCTCTTTCCTCCTTTTCATGCATTGTATATGGGTACCTAAAATGGTCATGTTACCGGGAATCTTTCATTTTGCATCACAGTCACGTAAGTTATGCTTAAGGGGGGGTGTTGGTGTACATGCACCTAGATTAGCTTTAGTTCAACTCAAAATATTGCATGCAATGCGCACTTGTCTTTAGCTAGTTAACTTGAGTACTTTACATGCACATAGTTAGCCTTAATTAGATTTAGTTCAACTATATATATTGCATGTGATGTGCACTTGGCATAGTTAGTTAACTCTATTGCTTGCATGTGGTGCATGTGCACATTAGCGTAACTTAAAGCACACTTAGCTTTAGATAGCTTTAACTATCCATATTTATTGCATGTACAACTAATATTAACTCAATTTATTTTATGTATTGATTCTAAAACTAATATTGATGAATTAATTTCATTCTTTTCTCCATTCTTGCTCACTCCTTCATTCTCTCGAAAGCTTGTTCATTGTTTTGAAAATCTAGATCTTTGTGTCTCAAAATCTCACAATCAAGCAATGAAATTCATTGAACTGTTGTTAGTTTCCTTTTTTCCTCTGGTCCTTGAAAAACTACAATTGAACTTGTAATTTCTTATCCTACAATGGCCTAAGGCGTCGGTCATGCAATGAAATTCATTGAACTATTGTTAGTTTCCTTTTTCCTCTGGTCCTTGAAAAACTAGACTTGAACCTGTAATTTGTAATCTTACAATGGCCTAAGGCATCGGTGGAGCCGCATCAGTGCAATAATAACTCTTTAGCTTTCAATAAATTAATAATTCCCAATCTCTGCTTGGCCTTACTATTGCTACTTCTGTAAGTACCATTCCATCTTTCTATGGTGGTAGAAAGGAAATGCTTTTCTTCTCATAATCACTTTCAGAAGGTTACAACTTTTTTTGGGGGAAATAGCCCTGTTGTTCAAGGGTTCGAGGGGCTCATGGCATGAGAGGTATGTGGCTATAATACGAAGCATTTTGTAGCTTAAAATTATTTTTTAATTAAATAAAAAAAAATGACTTTGGTCGGCTAGCAAAGTAATTGCAAACTTTGGATAAACTGTTTTGGATAAGTTATCAAAAAATAATAAAGATTGGAATATTTTAACTTTTTTCTCGCTAACATGTCTTAAAAAGTTATTGAATACTAAAGGTACAAAATCGAATAAGTAATACAAAAATACATTCTTAAATTTTGTTGTCACAATTGCTTCCACGTTGTTGGCACAGATGTGCACCTAGCTAGATGTTTGTCTTTATTGCTTGCTTTTTTTGACGTTGTTGGCACTTGGCCGAAATTATTGATGAAACTCTCTACATCGTGATCCCTTCATGATAATGCAATGATATATTTGATTTCTTGTAAAGATGGAAATCTTGGAAATCTAACGGGCTATTCGATTTAGACGGGGATTTCCATTGATCATTGTGACACACTGAAGCTATTTTGCTGAAGGTATTCTTTTACATAAATACTCCCTTTAGACATTGTTGGATCACTTTGTTGTTCTTGCAAACTGAAGGTATGCTTTTTACATATATTCAGTTCGCTTTCACATATATCACTACTACATGTGTGTTGTTTTAAGACATATTTTTAAGACAAAAGAAATCTTTTGTCTTAAAAAGTCACTTTTTATTTTAGTTATTTTATATTAAAATTTAATATCAATTGAATTGTCTTAAAGATAAAATTTAAGACAAAAATAGTATAAAACAAAAATAGTTTGAGACAAAAGTTTATATTTAAGACAAAAATAATTTGAGACAAAAATATTTAAGACAAAAACAGTTTGGGACAAAGAAAATTAAGACAAAAAATTTAAGACAAAAGTATTTTAAGACAAAACTTTATATTTAAGACAAAAATAGTTTGAGACAAAAACATTTTAAGACAAAGCTTTATATTTAAGATACAATCACTTTGAGACAAAAAAAAAAATTAAGACAAAAGCAATTTGAGACAAAAATATTTAAGACAAAAGAACTTTGAGACAAAAATATTTAAGACAAAACTTATATTTAAGACAATGGCGACTTAAGACAATGACAATTAAGACGAAACCCATTTAAGATAGTTAGGAATTAAGACAAAATCATTAGCATTAGGAAGTTTGCATTGAAATATCCATGGGTGGATAGTGGATAATTTTATTTTTTATTTTTAAAAATAGGTATTCAAACCACATGAAAATTGATCATGTCATGATATTTATTTCTTTTATGCTATAAATTTTTATTTATTTTTCATTAAAGCCACATTCTATAAATATAATAAATAAATAGATTAAAAAATATTTTTTTTTGGTTGGCCACTCAAGGGAATTTGAACTTTGAATCTCATGATTTAACATAATATAACTTCATAACAAAGTGATTGTCAATTGAGTTACATTCCATGAACTAAAATTGTTTATTTTTTTACATATGTGCAAAAATTTAAACTAGCAATTGCACCAAATGTTGCAACGGAAACACTGTAAGGCATGAAATAGAGAAGAATCTTAACATATAAGAAATCATTAAATGATAAAAATTAGTAAACAAAACACCATTCAAAGAAATATTCAATGAAGAAGGCTCATTAGGTACAAGGGATGAAAATTTCGTTTTCAAATAGTAAATTGGCATTTGACATTCACCTATGAAACATTAGATTATTCAAAAAATGTTATGGTCACAATAACATAAATAGATTGTTGGGGGTATAGAAATGATGCAGTTGAGTGAGTTGTTGAGGAAGTAATGCCTGATGAAGGATAATGCAGTGGTCCTTGAGGGAGACAAGTTGTCAGCTTCATGGGTAGGGGTTGTTGTTAGCTTAAATTTTGCGAGTTGACTTTTTTTTTTGGGTGTGCCACAACCTTGATCTTGCTGATAATTCATCAGTTGGCTACTAATTGAATGCCTCCTCAGAGAGCTTATCTGCTACTTGATTGAGCTCATGATAAATGTGGGTGAAGGATGACCATTCTAGCTCCTGAATGCGCGACCAAATTTGAGACATCAGGGATTGAAGCCACACATTTTACTTATACAACTTGCATTAGCCCGGTCAACAACTATTTGAGATTCTCGTCTCTTGCAAACTCTTCAAATTACCACAAGCACTTTCCAACTAAACAACAACAAACAATGATGATAACTCGACCTTTAAATTGGAACCAGGAGCCTGAGTATATCTGATATGAATGAATTGAAATGCATTTATATACAAAACAGAGTGAAGAGCAAGAATAATCAACATATAAGGAGAAACATACTTTTTTAATGAGATTACCTGGAGATTCTCTGATAATTTGAGTGGGATTTCCTTCAAAATTCTTGCAAGGTATGTTTCCAGTTAGATGTATGAAAAAAAACAAGACATCAAAGCTACGTAACTTGATCTTGCGGGAAAAATGAATTACTTCACCCAAAAAACTTTATTATGAATACCATTTTTTTGTGATCTCAAGATGTGGGTAAAGTGCATTATATAAGAAAATAAAAATGTTCATGAAATTCCCATGAAAGTGAGTGCATCGATCGATTTTAGGTTTGTTGTTCCATGTTGGTCTCTCTAATGTAGAGTTGTGGGATAGTTGTATCATGTGACTAAACTATATTCAATAAATAATCTTGCACTTACCCTGATATTTGAGGAGTAGTGCATTTTTATGTGCAATTGTATGGTCTGCGATCTCCTAATTGTGAACTATGTATAACATATCTAATTGGATGTTTTCCAAAGTTTTCCATAGGTATAACATACCCAATTTTCACCCTCTGAGGGTTATCTTGCCCATGCTCACAAACAACTTCTGATGACAACTATAATCAGGCCACTTGCAATGCTTCTTCTAGAGTTTAAAGGAAACACCTCCTTGAAGAAAAAATAAATAAATAAATAAATAAAATAAAAAATGTTTTAACAATTTAGTTAGAAAACAACTAACAACCCTCTTGAGGTGGAAAATTCTAGCCCAATTGAAAGAAGCAGGAAAACTCAAGGTATTACAGAGATAAATCAGGACAATTGTGCAACTTTTTCAAGGATGCAACAAGAACTTTTTCTGTACATAATAAGAAATTATTTGCAAATGAGAAGATACCACAGTGGGCATGCACAAGACGAAGAACCAAAGAAATCAAATTCAATAAAGGAATCACAACCACCACTCCAAACTCGCTTCTCTAAAACACATACAACCACAATAAATCCCACTGAAGCCTACAAATTTATGAAGCCCTAATTAACTTACTAACAAATTCAACAAGCCAACATGCTACAATTTATTGAGTCACCCCAAAATCAATTAGTAATTATTGCATGAATGTACATTTGTTTGTAATTTTATTTAAAAGGTTGAAATTCTCTCAAGAGCGTATAGAATATATCCAAGAGTTAAAAAAATGGAAATTTTACCTACCTCCACAAGGTATCATCACACCCGGATAGGTGACAACATACAAGTCTAAATCTTCTACCTCTAAGTCTTAATGGCACTTCAACATGTCAATAACATACTTGCAACAATGTTTAATGAGTTTTGTCTATTGGCTAAAGAGATGTACATCTATCCATCCAAAAATAAACATCTCAATAAATCCAACACCATAAATTGTGCTAAATAGTTCATCAAGTAATTTAAAATATTACAATGTGGTCTTATATTAGCTCACATATTCCTTGAATATGTGAAATCCAAACTTCCTTATCATAATAGGCCAAAAAGATCTGTACTCTAAACGACAAAAAAAAGACAAAAAAAGACAACAAACTAAAATAGGAACTTTAACTCTAGTCCAGACACTTCATTCTTAGCAACATGATATCTAATGAAGATGATATGTGGAGAAGAAGGCTTCATATATTGTCTATCACATGTCAAACCGAGTGAAAAAATACATGCACAGAACACATAAGAAATAGGGTTCATAGATCAACTTGTATTATATGGTTTCAAACCCTTCTTGTCTCCTTCACGGGGGTTTCTTGAGGTCTTCAAAAAGACTTCCTTTTGCTAACCAAATGGATTGTTTCTTTCACACATTTATGGAAACGTACTTTCCAAATCATATTGTAATAGATTCATAAGGTGATATTATTGATATTAACTGCACCTTATTTGGAGACATCATTTTTATTGTAGGGGTTGGTACCTTTCAATTGGATGTGGTTGGTGATGTGAAGACTACTCAACCTCTAGTAAAGATTCATACTAACTATAACAAGCTTATGGATGCTTGTTTACAAAGGGAGACACCTCTAAACTTAACTCATTGGATTCTTTGCTTTTTCATGCTAATTATTGTTCTCAAATTTCCTTCTCCAAGGGGTTGAGACTATTTGCTTCATTTATTTTACATGGCCCGGTGAAAGAAGAAGAATGGAGATTGTTTCCACATCTTTTCCATTTCACTAAGTTACAAATAAAAAGAGTCAAATTCTATAGCCCATAGACTAATAGCCTCTTGATACACCTTTAGTGAGCTATTCATAGCTCTCACCTATCATTGTAGCTCAATGAAATGACATCTAAGAGCTCCAAGACACCATTATAAATGGACTAGTTATGAAGTTGTTGTTAAATTATTGCCTCCAAATGTTCAATTATCATGAATTTTGGGGGAGGGGGATCTTTTGGTGTATTGAACAGGGCAAGGGGCCAGAAGGGTAGCATGGATGGGTATAAGTGAGAGGTTCGAGCATAGTTTACTGAGATCTATAATCCTAACATTAGAGAATGAGAAGGAGCCTTAGGGCCTTATGGCATAGGGGCTAGGGGACCTATAAGTAAAGAAATGAGAGAAATTGATAGGGGAAACCCCAATAGTTTTGACAAGGGGATTAGGGGCCACATTATCACAACCCATATGCACTTAACCCCTAACCACTAAAATACCTATCCCTTTAACCCCAAAGCCACAATCCCTTAACCCCCTACACCCATAACTCATAACAAATTAACCCCTTGATCCCTTAAACCCAAAGCCACTAGCCGCTAACCCCTAACTTAGAATCCTTGAACTCCATACACCCTAATCCCATATCCTCTTAAACCTTGACCCTTAACCCATAACCACTAACCGCTAAACTCATTAACCCCTAACCCCTTAACTCGCTGACACCTAAATACCATAACCCTTAGGCACTTAACCCCTAAATCCCTTGACATGTAATCCATTGATGGTTAATATTTAACCCCTGAATCCCTTAACCACCTAGCCATTAATCTCTAACCCTTAAACCCCCTATACCTCAACCCCTTAACCTCTAAATCCCATAATCCCTAACCCTTTACCCTTTACCCTTAACCCCTTTCTCCTAAACCCTTAAACCCCTTAACTCCTAGAACCCCTTATCCTTTCTCCCAAACCACAGGTGCTCCAACACTAATATTCTTTGGCATATTATGCTTTTTCCTGCTAACCGCTCCAAATACAACCTGTAAGAACTAGTAGGGTCCAAGGAAAAGAGCTACAAGTTACCCAAATCTGATCTACATTTTATGGACAATCAAACTTCCCCCAAATTCCCTCCACATATTTGCCTTGGTGTATTGGAGTTTGAAAAATACATAGGATGCCACAAGTAATCCTAATCATAAGAATCAACTTTCCTAATGACTAGGAGGCCTTAAAAATAAAACAACATCTTAACTTATGCCTAAAATTACTAAAATTTCCTATCCCAAATATGAAATTAGAAATTCTACAAAATTATATGGCAACAAGGAAACCAACTTCCTCTTCTATAAATCTCTAAGACCTTCTAGAGGAAAAATATAAATTTTGAAATAAATTTTTGAAATTATACTCTTGCATCAATAGCTATCAACGTATCATTGTAGGCCACCCCCTTTAACAATAGTAATACCAATGTCCTTTACCTAGAAGGAAATCCTTACATAATTCTCTCTTAGATCCCCTTAACCCATTGTAATGATTTTCTTTGATGCCTACCTAGTTACAAGCACATTTTGAAGCAATTTAGCATATTCCTAGTTGAGGATTTCGATAAGTATGTGATTTTTTTGACATCTTGTGACTGTCCCGTATGTGAATATATAAAACCATTTTTTTTGTACCAGTTTAAGGACTGATACCATCAGGTGTGTGTGCTAACATGGATGGAACGCTAACTACATGTTGTATATATTGTAATGTAAATGAATAATCTCTTTTGGAAAAGGCTCCACTCATGATGCCATTTCGCAAATTATTACACTCACCAATTGTGGTCGGATTTTAAGGTGCCATGTTCTCGTAAGGGTAAACCTACCTATCCATCTCTTTAAATTCACACAACACACATGTTGGCTTGATCTTGTGCTTTTTGTGGGGAAAATGTTGTTGCATTGGGTTGACGCTGATTTGAAAGGTAGATTTATAAAGGTTCTGCACAGTACATATATAAAAAATATATCGGGTTATCCATAAATTTCCTGAGAGAAACTCCCCAACACAACAAGTAGAATACTTTTTGCAGCCAATGAGATTAACTGTTGCTAGTTGTTTTTCAGAACTAGTACAAACAATAGACAATCCAAAATGCCTCATTTTTGGATTATCAATATAGTATCCATTTAAATAGACATAGGCATATGTTAATAACAAATACCTAACACAATCTCAATGAAATACTATGAGTAGAGAGAGCCACGATTATATATCTGGTTTAGTCGAAAATGGATTGATATATTCCTCAATGTGGACTGCCAGCTTGTTTTCCACTTCTTCAATTAGGTCATGGTTGTCTTGGATGCCCTTGTGACAGTCTTAAACTACCAACTCCAATGCCATCAAATTTATCCCAGTGACCTTATTGCATTGAAATTCCATGAGTGGATCATGGATAACTATATTTTTTTATTTTTGAAAATAGATATTCAAGCCACATAAAATTTAATTTATTTCCTTTTTATTATATTTATTTCTTTTTTCATTAAACCACATTCTAAAAATATAATAAAAAAATAGATAAAAAAATATATTATTTTTTGGTTGGCCACTCAAGGGGATTTGAACTTTGAATGTCATGTTTTAACATAATACTTCATAACAAGGTGATTGTCAATTGAGTTACATTCCATGAACTAAATTTTTTTATTTTTTTAAATATGTGAAAAAATTTAAACTAGCAATTGCACTAGATGTTGCAAAGGAAATGTTGTAAGGCATGAAATAGAGAAGAATCTTGAAATATAAGAAATCATTAAATGATAAAAATTAGTAAAAAAAACGCCATTCAAGAAAATATTCAACGAAGAAGGATCATTAGGTACAAGGGATGCAAATTTTGTTTTCAAATAGTAAATTGGCATTTGACATTCACCGATATGAAACATCAGATTATTCGAAAAATGTTATGGGCACAATAACATAAATAGATTGTTGGGGGTATAGAAATGATGTAGTTGGGTGAGTTGTTGAGGAAGTGTTTCCTGATGAAGGAGAAGGTAGTTGTCCTTGAGGGAGACAAGTTGTCAGCTTCAGGAGTAGGGGTTGTTTTCATCTTAAATTTTGTGAGTTTCCTTTCTTTTGGGTGTGCCACAACCTTGATCTTACTGATAAATCATCAGTTGGATACTTGAATGCCTCCTTGAAGAGCTTATCTGCTAGTTGATTGCGCTTATGATAAAAGTGGGTGAAGGATGATCATTCTAGCTCCTGAATGCATAGCCAAATTTGAGACATTGGGGATTGAAGCCACACATTATACCTATAAAACTTGCATTAGCCTGATCAAAAACTGTTTGAGATTCCCATCTCTTGCAACCTCTTCAAACCACAAGCACTTTCCAAATAAAGAACAACAAAAAACGTTGAGAAATCGACCTTTAAATTGGAACCAACAGCCAGAGTATATCTGATATGAATGAATTGAAATGAATTTATCTATAAAACACAGTGAAGAGAAATAATAATCAACATATAAGGAGAAACATACTTTTTTAATGAGATCACCTGGAGATTCTCTAATAATTTGAGTGGGATTTCCTTCAAAATTCCTACAAGATATGTTTCTGGTCAGATGTACAAAAAAACACGAGACATTATAGCTATGTAACTTGATCTTGTAGGAAAAATGAATTGCTTCACCCAGAAAACTTTATTATGAATACCATTTTCATGTGATCTCCAAATGTGGGTAAAAGTGCATTATATAAGAAAATCAAAATGTTCATGAACTTCCCATGAAAGTGAGTGCATCGATCAATTTTAGGTTTGTTGTTCCATGTTGGTCTCTCTACTGTAGAGTTGTGGGATAGTTGTATCATGTGACTAAACAATATTCACTAAATACTCTTGCACTTACCCTAATATTTGAGGAGTAGTGAATTTTTATGTGCAACACTATGGTTTGCGATCTCCTAATTGTGAACTACATATAACATATCTAATTGGATGTTAGCAAAATTTTTCCATAGGTATAACATACCCAAATTTCACCCTCCGAGGGTTGTCTTTCCCATTATCACAGACATCTTCTGATGACTACTATAATCAGGCCACTTGCAATGCTTCTTCTAGATTTTAAAGGAAACACCTCATTGAAGAAAAAATAAATAAATAAAACAAGAAAAAATGTTGTAACAATTTAGTTAGAAAACAACTAACAACCCTCTTGAGGTGGAAAATTCTAGCCCAATTGAAAGAAGTGAGACAACTCAAGGAATTGCAAAGATAAATCAGGACAATTGTGCAACTTTTTCAAGGATGCAACAATAAATTTTTTTGTACAAAATAAGAAAATATTTGCAAATGAGAAGATACCATAGTGGGCATGCACAAGAAGAAGAACCAAAGAAATCAAATTCAATAAAGGAAACATAACCACCACTCCAAAATGGCTTCTCTAAAACACATACAATCGCAATAAATCCCATTGAAGGTTACACATTTATCAAACCCTAAATTACTAAAAAATTCAACAAGCCAACATGCTAAAATTTGTTGAGTCACCCCCAAATAAATCAGTAATTATTGCATGAATGTATATTTGTTTATAATTTTATTTAAAAGGTTGAAATTCTCTCAAGAGCGTATAGAATTTTTCCAAGAGTTAAAAAAATCGAAATTTTGCCTACCTCCACAAGGTATCATCACACCCGGATAGTTGACAACATGCAAGTCTAAATCTTATACCTCTAAGTCTCAATGACACTTCAACATGTCAATAACATACTTGCAACAATGCTTAATGAGTTTTGTCTATTGGCTAAATAGATGTAAATCCATTCATCCAAAAATAAACATCTCAATCAATCTAACACCATAAATTGTGCTAAGTATTTCATCATGTTATTTCAAAGATTACAATATGGTCTTATATTAGCTCACATATTCCTTGAATATTTGAAGCCAAACTGCCTCAGCAAAGTAGACGAGAAAAATTCGTACTCTAAAAGACAAAAAAAGACAACAAACTAAAATAACAACTTTAACCCTAATCCAAACACTTCATTCTTAGCAACATGATATATGTGCATGTGTTTGTTCACTCGGTTTGACATGTGATAGACAATATATGAAGCCTTTTTTTCCATGGTTTCAAACCCTTCTTTTCTCCTTCAAGGGGGTTTCTTGATGTCTTCAAAAAGACTTCTTTTTGCTAACCAAATGGATTGTTTCTTTCACACGTGTACGGAAACGTACTTTCTAAATCATATTGTAATACATTCATAAGATGATATTAGTGGTATTAACTACACCTTATTTAGAGACATCATTTTTATTATAGGGGTTGGTACCTTTCTATTGGATGTGGTTGGTGATGTGAAGACTACTCAACTTCTAGTAAATAATCGTACTAACTCTAACAAGATTATGGATGCTTGTTTACAAAGGGAGACCCCTCTAAGCTTAACTCATTGGATTCTTTGTTTGTTCATGCTAATTATTGTTCTCAACTTTCATTCTCCAAGGGGTTGAGACTATTTGCTTCATTTATTTTACATGGCCCGGTGAAATAAGAATAATGGAGATTGTCTCCACATCTTTTCCATTTCACTAAGTTACAAATAAAAAGAGTAAAATTATGTAGCCAATAGAATAATAGCCTCTTGATACACCTTTAGTGAGTTATGTATAGCTCTCACCTATCATTGTAGCTCAATTAAATGACATCTAATAGCTCCAAGACACACTATAGCTAAGACAATGAGAGAAATTGATAGGTGAACCCCCAATAGTTGTGACAAGGGGATTAGGGGCCACATTATCACAACCCATACACACTTAACCCATAACCACTAAATTCCCTATCCCTTTAAATCAAAAGACACAATCCCTTAACCCATACACTCATAACTCATAACAAATTAACCCCTTGATCCCTTAAACCCAAAGCCTCTAACCCCTTAACCCTTAACCCCTAAGTTATAATCATTGAACCCCATAAACCCTGATCCAATATCCTCTTAAACCTTGACCCTTAGCCCATAAACCCTAGCCCCTAAACTCATTAACCCCTAACCCATTAACCTGCTGAGACCTAAATATTATAACCCTTAGGCACTTAACCCCTAAATCCCTTGACATGTATGCCCTTGATGGTTAATCATTATCCCTAAATCCCTTAACCACTAACACATTAACCTTTAACCCATAAACCCCCTATACCTCGACCCCCTAACGCATAAAACCCATAATCCATAAACCTTTACCCTGTACCCTTAACCGCTTGTTCCTAAACCCTTAAACCCCTTAACTCCTAGAACCCCTTATCCTTTCTCCCAAACCATAGGTGCTCCAACACTAATATTCTTGGGCATATTGTGCTTTTTCCTGCTAATTGCTCCAAATAAAACTTATAAGAACTATTAGGGTCAAAGGAAAAGAGCTTCAAGGTCCCAAAATCCAATCTAAATTTTATGGACAATCACATTTCCCCTAAATATCCTCCACGTATTTTCCTTGGCGTATTGGAGTTTGAAAAATACATAGGATGCCACAAGTAATCCTAATCATAAGACTCAACTTTCCTAATTACTAGGAGGCCTTAAAAATCAAACAACATCTTAACTTATACATAAAATTACTAAACTTTCCTATCCTATTAGAAATTCTACAAAATTATAGGGAAACAAGGAAACCAACTTCCTCTTCTATAAATCTCTAAGACCTTCTCGAGGAAAAATACAAATTTTGAAATAAATTGTTGCAATTATGATCTTGCATCAATAACTACCAATGTATCCTTGTAGGCCACCCCCTTTAACAATATTAATACCAATGTCCTTTACCTAGAAGGAACTCCTTACATAATTCTCTCTTAGATCCTACCAAGCATGAATTTTTTTAGTAAAATGGATGTTCACCCTACAAGTTTCTATCCTCATGGCCTAAGATAAGGCATCCCTCTATGTCACCCATGACTATTGCATTAATGGTACACTATTAAAGAGCAACAAACCTTGAATGGATCATTCTTTGTATTGAGTTTCATGGAGAGTATAGGAGAGTTTTTTTATCAAGTTTTGTAATTTTTCATCATACTCATGAGAAATTTCTCCAACCATTTTCTTAATCTCCTTTACCTTAGTTATTTTTTTTTGTTCAATGTTTAGCCTCTATAAATTAGATATAAATATCGCCTTTAATTTTTCTAAGGCCTTAGCTACACCCTAGGGATAAATCTGTATGAACTTCATGCACCATTAGAGAAGATTCCCTCGCAATGTGGTTAGGAAAGTTATCAACTTAGAAACTAGCACTACAATCCTTTTCACCCACCAAATGAATCCACATAAGAATCGATGCGGTTTTTCATCACCATCACCCTTCATAAAGTTCTTAGAACTACTATAACCATATCGTTGGTTGGGTTGTTCACCAAGATAAAACCTTATGGACATGTTTGAATAATTAGGCCTTCTCCCTCACTTGAACTAAAATTCAAACATAACATATGCCACTTCTGCTTTTATTCCCACCTTCATTTTGTTTTCAAGGTGAATCCAATAGCAAACAAAAGCATAGAGAAGTATAAGGCCATATTTGTGGCCAAGGGGTACTCTTGAGTTGAGGATATTGACTATGAGGAGACCTTTTCTCATATAGCAAGGTACTCATCCATTAGATCAATTCTTGCTCTGGCTACGTAGATGGGGTGGAAGATCCACGTGATGGATGTAAAAAAAACATTTCTCAATGGGGTTATTGAGGAGGAGGTGTACATCGAGAAAACAAAATTTCTTGAGACATTTGATCAGGAGTCTCATGTGTGCAGACTCAAACAAGCATTGTACAGTCTCAAACAAGTACCTCGTGCTTAGTACACCAAGATCGATAATTATATCACTTTTTTGGGCTTCACCATAAGTGAAGCATATGCAAACCTCGATCACATCTTGGTAGATGGTAAATAACTTATTATTGCCTTATATTTTGATGATTTTATTTTAACTAGTGATTAGTAGTTGATAAGATTTTGATTAAAAATTCACGAGTAGTTGAAAATATACACCATAATTTCTACAAGGATGGTGGAGGAAAATTACAGAATATCCGTTAGTAGAAAATAGGCCCACTTCAAAATATCTACGACAATTTTTTCGAGAAGAAAACACTGAGGATAAAGGATTGGATTATGGAAGCATTAGTCACAAAATTCACAAGGGTAGTAATTTTGGCTGGAGGTGTGGAGGTAGATGGATTAAATGTAGCCTTCGCTGGTGCAGTTGTTGGTGTTGTTGGGTGTAATATGTCTAAGCATAATTATCTGAGCTAGATTCAGTTTTTATGTTGCTTCTGGATGATCTCAAGTATCTCTACTAGTTTTTTGTTTCAAGGTACACTAATAACAATTTTTTTTCCACTCTAGCTATTGGTTTACTCTGTGGTCTATTTGAAACGCACTGCCTGGTTGTTTATGTGGTCTTTATTCTGAACCTTTGCTCATGTGGATCTTCCTGCTCCTTCTCGGGTTTGGGATTGGTCGATCGGGGGATTTCTGAGGATCTTAGCTACTACTTGTTGGTCTTCTTTATGGTCTATTTAATATGCACTAGTTGGTTGTTTTATGTGGTATTTATTTCGAACCTTTGCTCCTGTGGATATTCATGCTCCTCTTTGGTTTGGGATTGGTTGATTGGGGGATTTCCGAGGATCTTCACTGCTATGTAAGTCCATTGTTGGTGGAGTTGGAAACATATTTGAATTTCATCACAAAGGAGTCTCTTGGGGTCATTAATTGGTCTAGGGGGATATTTATTTTCCAGGTTGTTCATTAATTATATGAGGGACAATCCATTAATGGTTTTCGTTGTCATTGAAGATCTTTGTCGATTGTGTCCTTGATGATATTTTCTGAAGGATATTGGTTGGCGATAATTCGACAATCTATTGTATTTGAAGGGGTGTCCTAGTGGATTGAGCTAGTGACGATCTACATCGAGTGGGGTCTATAATTTATAAGTGACATTAATTTTCCTTGTTTACATATTTTATCGAGGTTTTTTTAGACACTACTACATAAGGTATTTTTTGGTAATGTTATCTACTTTGGTGAACATATAGGCAGGATTGTAGAGTGCCAGTGATGTTAGCTCTACAACTGAACTTTGCATCTATTTATTATGATGTCACTTGATACAAGGAAATTGGGGCGGTGACATGCCATTACTCGATGCGTTGGTAAATAAAATGGTTGGAGAGTGGGTGTTACAAATTGCTCCATTATATTTATCATATATATCTTATATATTATTAATATTTATCTATTACTTAGTAAATGAATTATTGTTTATTTCATTTTTCAAAGAATATTTTCCCTCACTCACGAATGTATTCAAAGTTCTAAGGGAGGCTGGTACATTTTCAATCCCCGTAGGTTTACCTTTCTTTGTCTTAAAATGGAGCACAATAGTAACTACAAACTAAAATACCAACTAGTAACCCTAAAATAATTAATAAGATTTTGTATTGAGAGCTCTATGAACTCTTTTGTAAGAGCATTTACCGATTGAATTAATCCTTATTTCCTCTCAATCTTAAGTAAACCTTTGACACTTTATTATTAAAAACATTGAAATAAAAAGCATGTATAATTAGTGGATGATATATTCCAATTTTTCAAATAACTTAACAATCACAATATCAATTAGTTAATAAGGGGAAATTTTATCAATGACATGTGGATAAATATTATTGAAGTAGTTTAGTTCTATGGTGTGCATGGAAATTGTTTTATACTCAATGCATTTTGTTTTTCCATTTTTTCCAATAGGTTCCTTTCTTGAGAAACATATCAAACACTAAGATTTACTAATGACTTATAAATATTTAAATCTCCATAGTGGAATGATATTTGTTCATATTGGAATTGCAATCCACTAGTCTACCCATTAGGATTAGTAAAGACACTCCAATAAATTTAACATATCAATTCAAATTACACAAGTGACACCATATAAAGAGAAAAAATTAAATTGAGGTTGGCTATTATCATATTTTCATTGAAATTATAAATTTATTTTTTGGTTAAGTCGGGCTAGTCTAGAGAAAGAAATCTACTTTCATTACAAAAAAAGGGCAAACCAGAAGTTTTTTTTTTTGCAAGTAAATTCCAAATACATTATCATGTTAGTTTAGTGGTTTTAATTTATTAATATG
Organism: Pinus albicaulis; assembly: GCA_034641835.2. Classification (NCBI taxonomy): domain Eukaryota; kingdom Viridiplantae; phylum Streptophyta; class Pinopsida; order Pinales; family Pinaceae; genus Pinus; species Pinus albicaulis. The sequence goes on from CM076579.1 coordinate 1,238,352,799, forward strand.
AGTATGCAATTGAGGAATGGAAATGGAATCCAAATGAGAGACCATGAAATTAACAAACCTTGGACTTGGTGTGAGATCTCTGCCTTCTACCCTCATTTTCTTAGGAGTTTCTCCTATGATATGATGAAACATGTATCCCAAAATAGACTAAACTAAATTAACACCCAATTTTTAATTAGTGTAGATATGACATCTTGTACAAAATGGAAGTAGTCCATAGTCATGGGCATCCATATTGACATTTTCTTCAATAAATATCTTAGTCCTGAAGGTAAATGGCTCTTCCATATAATTAGGTCTTTAAAAACCACCTACAAATTTACATGTATAATAGATCCTTTACATATATATTATGGCAACCAATTGTCAATATTTTATGTTTTTCTATGCAAAATCACTAAAAAAGTGGGCGAACATGCAAATGACATTTTTGTGATATATTACATGAACTATGAAAATGACCTTTTTTGTGATATATTGCATGAACTATAAATGATGAAAATCAATGTCACTCATCACTTTATCTAGTTTATCTTGTGCTTAAAATATAAACTTACCATTCCATAGGTGAAAATATAAAAAAATCCTCGTAGAAAAACCATTAATGAAAAGGAGTTGTCTTTAGTGCGACTTTTTGAAGTTTTAGGTGCAGGAATTCGGTGAAACATTTTGAGGTAAAATATTGTCTTTTTTTATTCATGTTAGCGCTCAAATCTACCTTAGGCTGAAATAAGGTAAAACTCAAGGCAACATCAAACCATGCTCAGCCTCATAGCTAGCCCTACGAGGACAGGAGAGGGCTCTCTCCGGGTCTATCTCGGCAAAAGGTCTTCAAAGGGGCTGAGATGACTTATAATGGATACTGATTTTAGGCTAGTAAATAGATAGGAAAGTTTGATTTAAATTTTTTGGGTTTTTGTTGGAAAAATGGGAAAAACAATTTTGGGCTCGGGGATGAGGCCAGATCTTTGCAGAATTCGAATTGGGGCAAGGTAGGCAGTAGTCTTGATGCTTTTTATTATGTGTATGGATGGATCAGAATGACAAGGAGCTGAAGAGGGCAAGGGAGAAGAAGGATCCTCTCCAAACTGGCGAAAACATATAAAACTAAACAAATTTAAAGGCAGAGCACTGGAATCAATGGATTCTACCTCATTTACTCATTCATTTAGTTTCAGAAGCAAAAGAAGGGAATGGCATACATTAAACATTAAAGAACTTACAAATAACTGAGAGAAAACACCATCAAAACTGAAAGCCACAAGAATCCCAACAGGTGCTGCAAAACCTCTGATCTTTCCTTAGCCAAAAATGCAAAAAATATGTACAATAGTGTGCCAAACTTTTCCCAAGAGTCCAACCCTGAAAGTGTCTCAGAAAATAAAATAAATAGACAAGTCTAACCCCTTCCCATGCCTCTAGGGGTCGAGCTCATGCTTCTAGGAGCAGTTTGAACCAATTCTAAACAAGGAGCTAAAATCTAGGCAGCTAAACAACTTGCCTCTATAAGCTAGGAAACTGATCCATTCACTTGATTTTCACTTTTTTGTGAATGAATCATCTAGAACAAGTAAATAAGTGCCAAAGTTACATCATGTACATCAAATTACATCAAGAAAAACCAAAAATTACATCAAGAGGTGAAACTAGTCCAAACTGGCCGAATTTCTGAGCTGGAAGGTGAAAAACATGCCCAAAATCTCTATGCGCCGCGGGCCAAAGCTCTATGCGTCACGCTACTTTCATCCTATTTTTGGGGCACTTCCCGGAGTCCAAATTGAGCTCATGATAGCTCGTAGGAAAGCCCTGGATGTTGGATATCCAACCCAAGTGGAATTTTGCAATTTGGATGTCATTTTACCCTCCAAAACTTCATTCTCCCAGAAGTACTTCCTGCTGGTGCAAAAGATGGCAGAAAGGTGGTTTTCATGGTGTTTTTGGCCCTTTTGATCATCCAGAACTTGATGAAATTCTTCGGCCATTTTTGAGCATGCATAACTTACCAAGAAAAATCCAAAAATACAAATTTTTCCTCTAGAAGGTGTCGCAATCATAAGCGCGCGTCGGGACGCGCTACGCATTGGGCGGAAAAACCTGTTTTGTGACCAAATTTTCAAAAATGGCAAAAAAATGCTCCAAATTTGCTAAAATTTGGAGCGAAGATCCCCTATCATGCCTCATGCTCATCCAAGGAAGCCTCGGCCAAGATTCTAAGCGGATCAAGCCTTTTTCACCGTTTCAGTGCTTTCCTCAATCTCGCCTTCGGGATCTTCATCCTGGCTCTGCAGACGTGTGTACGGGCCCAATAGTGATTCTTCATATGTATGAGCATGTATTTGTCTCTATTAGCCTTCGCCAAAAACTTCTCAAGATTCCTGTTGACTCTCTCAAGCCAAATCTGCCGCTCAATGGGTGTCATGTCACCGGGTCTCTTTCGAGCCAACTCTCGGTCTTCATGGATCTTCTGCAAGTCAATGATCATTTGTTGATCCTCTAGTTGTCTGTTCCGCTGCTCCAAGTAGTTTATCACCCACTGTGCTCTCTAAAATCTCTCGATCAATGTGCCAATCTCAGCTTTCTGCTCCTGGATGACCTCCCTCAGCTTTGTGCTGGGAGAGCTCGCATCAACATCAATCAATGTAAACTCAGTATCTTGGCCTCCTAAGGGGCCCTCATCCTGCATAGGTCTCTTTCCTCTGTCATGAACCTGTACCTGTGCTGATGTCGAAGGCGAGACCGCTTCCACCCTGGGTGGAGATAGTACTCGCGCTGCTGATGAAGTCAACGAGACCCCTTCCACCTCGGGTGGAGATAGTACTCGTCGTGTAGCTGCAAATTAGGCTCTGTGGCTTCGCTGATATGTCACACACACTGGAGTTCTGATATGCTCAGTCTTAGGAATATCACACTGGTGTGAAGGCTCTCCCTCATCATGAACTACCTCGGGTCGTGGCTGTGGCGCTGCAAAGAAATCACGGGAGATGAAATCCTCCCAAGAAATGCCCTGCTGTGTGAGCTGATGTACCACTATGATTTTGATCAGCGCGTAATGATATATATTGTTATGCTGCTGTGCTGGGATCTTCTTCTGTACAAGAAATGTCATCCACTCTATGTTATGGTACATGAAGTATGGAATGCTCATCATACGTACCCTTGTGAAATGCATCAACAAGTGGATATGGTACGCATAGAGGCATGAGAATCTGCCCTCGCAACTGAAATATCGAATGATCAGTCTCATCAATGGTGCATACTCGTCCTTCAGAAATTGAAATGGAAATACCCTGCTTAGCTGCCTCATATATCCAGGTCTGATATATGGCTCATAATAGGATTTCTCTAGCTGCTATCGTTTGTTCCATTCCTCTCCTATGTTTGGTATCCCGGTGGCCTGAGCAATGGTCTCTGGTGACAAAATAAAGTTTACTCCAGCAAGGCTTACATGGCCATCATGCAAATGTAGAACAAATAGGCGAGCTAACTCATGATGATGCTGAGTTTGGGAAATCATCTCACAGTATTGGAAACATGACTGATGCTGAAAACAATCCATTGCAAGTGGACAAGCCTGCAATTGAACCAAAGAAGTAGGTTCCTCCCTGACATGCCTACCACTTTTTCCACTTTTGTGAGATCTCCTCGGTATATTAAGCTCGTTAGATGAATCACTATCCTGCTCATACCCCTGCTCATATGGTGAATCTGTCTCTGAGATGGTGCTAAAAGCAAGGTGTTTGACAAATATATGTTGATATATGTATGGTGAAAACAAGAGTTAGGTGTATGTCTGAAAATGATGAGTTGGTGCTTGCCTTTCAATACCAAATATGCCTAATGTATGAATCATGAAATGAGGTACTGTGGGAAGTATAAGCAATGGGCATAAAGGACTGTGAAATGAAACTTAGCTTGTGAAAACAATCATTTGACTGTATGGGGATTAGGGATTTGGGAATTAGGAATAGTTGCAAAGGATATGGGAGTGGGATGGTGATGGGACTTGTAGTTTTTAGGGATAGGTATAAATGCAATGACAAGACGCCCTTAAGCTAGGTGAATTCAAGGATATAGAGACAGTCCATTGCATGTTTTGGGAATTGGGAATTTAAGTGATATGAAAGGGGAAGGGTGACAGTAAATAGAAGGGTTTTTAGGGATAGACAAAAAGGGAACCAAGGATATAGTTGGTTTTGGGAAGTAAAAACAACGGGAAAAGATTGTAATAAAAATGTAATAGTGATGGGGAATGGAAAATAGGGTTACAAATGACAAGATTTCGGCACCAAAACTCAATTTTAAACTTCACAGATAAACCCTATGAAGCAGCCTTTGATATAAATATAGGGTTTGTTTTTCACCATTTAAACTCTTGATATTTGACCTCCAGACACACCAAACATGAGTTTATGAAATTAATTGAGAAAAAAACCAAGTCAATACAAGAATTTGGTAGCAAATGAAAAAAAATTATGATTTCAGGCCTGTGCGTCGCGCACCAACCCAATGCGTCGCGCGCTGACTTCTCTATGTGTCACGCCATTTTGCATGAGGCTTTTGGAGGCCTTCCCGATGTCCAAATTGGGCGTGTGATAGCTAGTTGGAAAGATATTGGAGTCTAATTTCCAACCCAAGTGGAATTTTTCAATTTGGATTTCATTTTCCTTGTCACAAATCAAATCTTCCAAGACTATTCAAAATGAGAAAAATGAGGCTGCCTCAAGGCAGAGTGATGTTGCAGTCAACTTTTGAAGGTCTTCCTGAACTCCAAATTGAGCGCATGATAGCTCATTGGAAATATATTTGTGTATAGTTATCATTTCACTCATCAAGCAAGTCATTTGGCCAACCATGCTAGGAGAAATCTTGATTTTTCCAAGGTCACTTCAGAGGTGCATCAATTCTCCTGAGGCAACGGTATTTTTGACATTTCTATAAAACCATGATACCTGTGTAAAATGTGAAGGAGGTTTTTCTTTCTTGGCCTGTTATGGATAGATAAATCTCTCCGTTTTCCAAAATTCATCTTTTATTGCTCTGAAACATCATTTTAGTGAAACCTATCGCGATGTGTGGAACAAGGGATTTGTCGAAATGAAGCGAAATGAAGGGGAAAAGCGACTTCTAAATTATTGGGGAAATTTTGGGAAGTAGGGAGGGATGTTAGGAAGTAGGAGAAAGTGGAATATCAGAAATTTAGTGAGGGGAAGGGTTATAAAAGGGCAAAACACAGGCCTAGCCTAGAAAATTGCCAAGTTGTAGCAAGAAACTAGGGTTTGTGTGAAAATGGGGAATTTGGGGAATCTAAGTGATGGGAAGTATTTAATAAGGTAAATTAAGGATTAGGGAAGGTTTATGAACATTAGGATACAATTTTTTATGATTATTTGACCATCCAAGAGAAATTACCTCCAAAACCCTAAGAGAGGGAAATGGACCTTACCTAGGCACAACTGAAGCATGAACAAGGTGTAAAATGATCCATTGGAACCTGACATGATGATGAAAACCCTCTGAATGATGGTACACTCAGCTGAATGGTGACATGGACTAAAATTTGGACAACTTTGACAAGAGTAAAAGAAAACCCTAGACCTAATGCCCAGTGACCAAATTTTGCTTGAAGACTCATTGAAATGACAAAATTTGACCTTGACATCTTAAAATCACTTTGTAAGAGCATGTTTGATCACTGGAGGAAGGCTGCAAAGGCTGACACTAACATTGGCTCCAATGGGGATGGTAGCTCCTTGGAGGTGCCAAGAACTACAGATCTTTGGAAAGCAGACAGTGCCTTCATCCATTGACTCCATTGGGCAATGGAGTCAAAAACTCAAGCTGAAATGCATGACTGAAAACTGATGAATTGATGACACAAAATGACTCTCACTCAACTAAAAACTGACTTGATACTTAAACACAACTGAAAAACTGGAAAAGATGCTCAAAGTAGAGCTTATTCAATACAAACTACTCTAATTGTTCTTTTCACCACCCGATCAAGTGTAATGGAACAACCAATGCAACCATGTAAGCATGCTGGCTGCTATCTTAATTCTCCGCAAGTGCTTGCTTATGAACAACGAGAAATAATTACTGAAAAGCAACTCCCGTGGAATCTTTGAACCAAGTGGACTGCTGATAAACTTGCAAATCATGAATTGACTGGATGACTGCAAGAATACTGCGAAAGGATCTTCATAAACATAGCTATTCATTTCCATTAACACCTCACTTCTCTGGTCCACGTAATCTTCATAGCTGGATATCAAGACTTTCCTCACATCTGTGCTGTGTTTCTTTGGTGATTGCAGCAAGCTATCAAAAGGATCCTGAAATTCATGAAAAACCAAACTCCGTTGCTGATTCCAAACAGAACAAAAGTCTCCTTTATCAATCTCCTCATATGAAAAATATGTTGAACAACACAATGAAATTGTCTTTTGAACAAGATTATTATCAACATTCTTTTCGGGCACATGGTTAGCCAATGGAGAAGAATTTTTACAGCAAACCTCATCCAGCACACGAGCAATGGGATCATCAAAAACTTGAGAAGACTGCTGAAATGTATCCATTGAAACTGTATGACCTCCTTCTAACTGTTCATCTTTTTCTTGAGAGATATTACGAAGATTCTTCTTTATAAGCTGAAATGCTTCGAAACAAAAGGGTATAGAATCTTCCTGCATCATCAAATCATGTATTTCATCTTCCACGCCTTCATGTGTAATATGACCTTCAATTTCATTTGGTGGTTGCAAATCTGATGCTACAGGCTACTCAAGAATTTCGTTATCTGTCTCATCCTCAACATTAACACTGAGAGATTGTTGATTTCCTATAGGCTGCTCATTTGAAAATTTACTATGCAATTTTCCTCTAAAAAACTGAAATGATTCAAGACAAAATGGTATGGAGTCATCTTGAATCATTAAATCATGTGTGCCCGCTTCTAAGTCTTCAGCTGCAACTTGAAAATCAATGACTTTTGGGGGCTGCAAGTCTGAATATGAGAAGTTTTTATTGCCTTCAAGACGATCCAGATCAAGACTTGTTGACGTTTGATTTCTGATTGCATGGAAGTTATCTCTAATGAACTGAAATGAATCAAAACAAAAAGGCAAAGATCCTTCACTTACTTCAAAATTTGATGCACTTTCCTCATCATTGCCATAGCTGATATGCATCGATTGATCACTGTACTCGAGCTGCCGAAAGTGACCGTCCTCTGAAAAATAAGCTACTGATTTGTCTGCAAGATCGGCTTCTTTTTGGAGAACATAATCATCATCGTACTGATCAAACTGAGGCAATTCATCGATATAAAACACATCATCAAACATACATATCATATCAACAGCTCTATCTTCTTCACAATGATCTATAAAACAATCACTATGACAACTGGGATAAGAAACAAAATGTTTTGGGTTAGCCGTTTGTTCTTGAATTTCATTTTCATTTTTTGCAGTCATTTTCTGCACCATGTCTTCTACTGCGTTTACGAAAATATCAAGTTTTTCCTCTGAAGGTTTCAGCTGCTCTGAAACATTCTTATTTTCTTCTTCCTTCAACCTTGCCCTCAAGATCAGCAAATGAGCCTCTACATTTACTGCGTTGTTCTGCATTTCGTGGAGCATTGCAATATTCTTTTCTCTCAGCTGAAACTCCATTTCTGGATCAAAGGCACCAGGGTAGTGAAAGAGAGTAGATCTAGGAGAAAGTCTTATATCAGCTGGCATCAAAAAATATACTTGGTTAAATCTGGAAGAAAACTGTTGTACTGTCTCTCCTGACTGTCTCTTCAGCTGGGCATACTCGTATAAACTCAAGAAAGGGTTCTGTCCAATCATCCACCTGTCAAGGAAAACTTTGACAAACTGCTGGAAATCTGTGATGCTCGCATCTGGCAGGGCTTTGAACCAACTCTTTACTTGACTTTGCAAAGAAAGAGCAAAAATCCTAATACTAACATCCTCTTCATCAACTTCGAAAAAATCCAGAAAAGTCTCAACATTCTGCACATGTTGCTCAGCGTTGACATTGTCGCTTTCACCATCAAATCTCGGTAGATATAGGTCATAATTTTTAGGGAAAGCATGAAGAACAGAAGGTAAAACAAGAGGTTTATACCTATCTGGGACTACAAATGATGTAGGAGTATATACAAGAGCTACGGGATCAGCTTGATTTTCTGGCTCATCACTCTGAAGAGAGTCAACATGAGAATTGGGAAAAGTAAGGAGGTCAGGATCAAAGGGAAACTCGGCATTTACATTCTTTGAATAGGTCGAGTGAAGATTTTGATCACCTTTATCATACAACAAATTCTGTAAAACTTTCAAGACAACTTCAAGAACAACAAAGAAATAGTTTACAAGAAAGTAGACTAGATCCTGAATACCATTCCACATTAGATACCTGAACTTTGTGTAAGATCCTTCCATTTTCGCAGAGAAAGAGTTAGTCCTCCAGTGGAGTCTCTACAGGAGTCACCAGGTGAATGATTTCAGCCTTGCAGTGTCTGATCGTTGTCCACCATCAACGATCAGATCTGAACTTGATACATGTACTGGGGAAATTTATAAGTTAAGCGTTACGATTACAAGCTAGACCAGAGATCGACTAAAGTAGCATTTATCTACTATGCACTCGCAGAGCAAGAGCAGTTCGAAGGCTACCTGGCATGACTTCAGGCTCCGTCTGTAGCTACAAATCAAACAACACTAACCAAAAAACCAGTTCTATCCCCAGTGGAGTCGCCACTATGTTAGCACTCAAATCTACCTTAGGCTGAAATAAGGTAAAACTCAAGGCAACATCAAACCAAGCTCAGCCTCGTAGCTAGCCCTACGAGGACAGGAGAGGGCTCTCTCCGAGTATATCTCGGAAAAAGATCTTCAAAGGGGCTGAGATGACTAATAAGGAATAATGATTTTAGGCTAGTAAATAGATAGGAAATTTTGATTTAAATTTTTTGGGTTTTCGTTGGAGAAATGGGAAAAACAATTTTGGGCTCGGGGATGAGGCCAGATCTTTGCAGAATTCGAGTTGGGGCAAGGTAGGCAGTAGTCTTGATGATTTTTTATTATGTGTATGGATGGATCAGAATGACAAGGAGCTGAAGAGGGCAAGGGAGAACAGGAATCCTCTCCAAACTGGCGAAAACATGTAAAACTAAACAAATTTAAAGGCAGAGCACTGGAATCAATGGATTCAACCTCATTTACTCATTCATTTAGTTTCAGAAGAAAAAGAAGGGAATGGAATACATTAAACATTAAAGAACTTAAAAATAACTGAGAGAACACACCATCAAAACTTAAATCCACAAGAATCCAAATAGGTGTTGCAAAACCTCTGATCTTTCCTTAGCCAAAATGCAGAAAATATGTACAATAGTGTGCCAAACTATTCCCAAGAGTCCAACCTGTCCAACCCTGAAAGTGTCTCAGAAAATAAAATAAATAGAAAAGTCTAACCCCTTCCCATGCCTCTAGGGGTCTAGCTCATGCTTCTAGGAGCAGTTTGAACCAATTCTAAACAAGGAGCTAAAATCTAGGCAGCCAAACAACTTGCCTCTATAAGCTAGGGAACTGATCCATTCACTTGATTTTCACTTTTTTGTGAATGAATCATCTAGAACAGATAAATAAGTGCCAAAGTTACATCATGTACATCAAATTACATCAAGAGAAACCAAAAATTACATCAAGAGGTGAAACTAGTCCAAACTGGCCGAATTTCTGAGCTGGAAGGTGAAAAACATGCCCAAAATCTCTATGCGCCGCGTGCCAAAGCTCTATGAATTGCGCTACTTTCAGCCTATTTTTGGGGCACTTCCCGGAGTCCAAATTGAGCTCATGATAGCTCTCTGGAAATCCCTGGATGTTGGCTATCCAAAAAAAGTAGAATTTTGCAATTTGGAGCTAATTGGCCCCTCCAAAACTTCATTCTCCCAGAAGTACTTCCTGCTGGTGCAAAAGATGGTAGAAAGGCAGTTTTCATGGTGTTTTTGGCCCTTTTGATCATCCAAAACTTGATGAAATGCTTCGGCCATTTCTGAGCATGCATAAATTACCAAGAAAAATCCAAAAATACAAATTTTTCCTCCAGAAAGTGTCCCAATCATAAGCGCGCGTCGGGACGCGCTACGCGTTGGGCGGAAAAACCTGTTTTGTGACCAAATTTTCAAAAATGACAAAAAATTCTCCAAATTTGCTGAAATTTGGAGCGAAGATCCTCTATCATGCCTCATGCTCAGCCAAGGAAGCCTCGGCCAAGATTCTAAGTGGATCAGGCCTTTTTCACTGTTTCAGTGCTTTCCTCAATCTCGCCTTCAGGATCTTCATCCTGGCTCTGCAGACATGTGTACGGGCCCAATACTGATTCTTCATATGTCTGAGCATGTATTTTTCCCTATTAACCTTTGCAAAAAACTTCTCAAGATGCCTGTTGACTCTCTCAAGCCAAATCTGCCGCTCAATGGGTGTCATGTCACCGGGTCTCTTTTGAGCCAACTCTCGGTCTTCACGGATCTTCTGCAAGTCAATGATCATTTGCTGATCCTCTAGTTGTTTGTTCCACTACTCCAAGTAGTTTATCACCCACTGTGCTCTCTACAATCTCTTGGTCAATGTGCCAATCTCGGCTTTCTACTCCTGGATGACCTCCCTCAGCTTTGAGCTGGGAGAGCTCGCATCAACATCAATCAATGTAAACTCAGTATCTTGGCCTCCTGAGGGGCCCTCATCCTGCATTGGTCTCTTTCCTCTATCCTGAACCTGTACCTGTGCTGATGTCGAAGGCGAGACCCCTTCCACCCTGGGTGGAGATAGTACTCGCGCTGCTGATGAAGTCAACGAGACCCCTTCCACCTCGGGTGGAGATAGTACTCGTCGTGTAGCTGCAAATAAGGCTCTGTGGCCTCGCTGATATGTCACATACACTGGAGCATTGATATGCTCAGTCTCAGGAATATCAAATTGGTGTGAAGGCTATCCCTCATCATGAACTACCTCGGGAGACGGCTGTGGTGCTGCAAAGAAGTCACGAGAGATGAACTCATCCCATGCGATGCCTTGCTGTGCGAGCTGATGTGCCACCATGATTTTGATCAGCGCGTAATGATATATACTGTTATGCTGTTGTGCTGGGGTCTTCTTCAGTACAAGAAATGTCATTCGCTCTATGTTACGGTACATGAAGTATGGAATTCTCATCATACGTACCCTCGTGAAATGCATCAACAAACGGATATGGTACGCATAGAGGCGCGAGAATCTGCCCTCGCAACTGAAATATTGAATGATCAGTCTCATCAATGGTGCATACTCATCCTTCAGAAATTGGAATGGAAATACCCTGCTCAGCTGCCTCATATATCCAGGTCTGATATATGGCTCATAATAGGATTTCTCTAGCTGCTGTCGTTTGTTCCATTCCTCTCCTATGTTTGGTATCCCGGTGGCCTGAGCAATGGTCTCTGGTGACAGAATGAAGTTTACTCCGGCAAGGTTTACATGGCCATCATGTAAATGTAGAACAAATAGGCGAGCTAGCTCATGATGATGCTGAGTTTGGGAAATCATCTCACAGTATTGGAAACATGACTGATGCTGAAAACAATCCATTGCAAGCGGGCAAGCCTACAATTGAGCCAAAGAAGTAGGCTCCTCCCTGACATGCCTACCAATTTTGCCACTTTTTTGAGTCCTCCTTGGCACATTAACCTCTGTTGTGGAATCACTGTCATACCCCTGCTCATAAACTGAATCCGTCTCTGACATGGCGCTGAAATCAGGATGTTTGAAAAATATATGCTGATATAGGTATGGTGAAAACAAGCGTTAGGAGTATGTCTGAAAATGATGACTAGATGCTTTTCCTTTCACTATAAAATATGCCAACTATTTCTAACATGGAATGAGGGACTGTGGGAAGTATAAACAGTGGGCATAAAGGACTGTCAAATGAAACTTAGCTTGTGAAAACAATCATTTGACTGTATGGGGATTAGGGATTTGGGAATTAGGAATAGTTGCAAAGGATATGGAAGTGGGATGGTGATGGGACTTGTAGTTTTTAAGGAGAGGTATAAATGCAATGACAAGACACCCTTAAGCTAGGTGAATTCAAGGATATAGAGACAATCCATTGCATGTTTTGGGAATTGAGAATTTAAGTGATATGAAAGGGGAAGGGTGATAGGAAATAGAAGGGTTTTTATGGATAGACAAAATGGGAACCAAGGATATGGTTGTTTTTTGGAAGTAAAAGCAACGGGAAAATATTGTAATAAAAATGTAATAGTGATGGGGAATGGAAAATAGGGTGATAAATGACAAGATTTCGACACCAAAACTCAATTTTAAACTTCACACATAAACCCTATGAAGCAGCCTTTGATATAAATATAGGGTTTGTTTTTCACCATTTAAACTCTTTATATTTGACCTCCAAACACACCAAACATGAGTTTATGAACTTAATTGAGCAAAAAACCAAGTCAATACAAGAATTTGGGAGCAAATGACAAAAAATTATGATTTCAGGCCTATGCGCCGCGCACCAACCCAATGCGCCGCGCCATTTTGCAGGAGGCTTTTGGAGGCCTTCTCGATGTCAAAATTGGGCGTGTGATAGCTCGTTGGAAAGCTCGTGGAGTATAATTTGTAACCCAAGTATAATTTTTAAATTTTGAGTTCATTTTCCTTGTCAAAAATCAAATCGCCCAAGACTGGTCAAAATGAGAAAAATGAGGCTGCCTCAAGGCAGAGTGATGTTGCAGTCAACTTTTGAAGGTCTTCCTCAACTCCAAATTGAGCTCATGATATCTAATTGGAAATATATTTGTGTATAGTTATCATTTGACTCATCAAGAAAGTCATTTGGCCAACCATGCTAGGATAAATCTTGATTTTCCCAAGGTCACTTCAGAGGTGCATCAATTCTCCCGAGGCGATTGTATTTTTGACATTTCTCTAAAACCATGACACATGTGTAAAAAGTGAAGGAGGTTTTTCTTCCTTGGCTTGTTGTGGACAAAAGCCTCTCTCACGTTTTCCAAATTCATCTTTTATTTCTCAGAAGCATGATTTGAGTGAAACCTATCCCGATGTGTGGAACAAGGGATTTGTCGAAATGAAGCGAAATGAAGGGGATAAAGGGCTTCTAAATTCTTGGGGAAATTTTTTGAATTAGGGAGGGATTTTAGGAAGCAGGGGAAATTGGAATCTCAGAAATTGAGTGAGGGGAAGGGGTCCAAAAGGGAAAAACACAGGCCTAGCCTAGAAAATTGCCAAGTTGTAGCAAGAAACTAGGGTTTGTGCAAAAATGAGGAATTTGGGGGATCTCAGTGATGGGAAGTGTTTAATCAGGTACATTAAGGATAGGGGAAGGTGTATGAACATTAGGATACAATTTTTGATGATGATTTGACCATCCAAGAGAAATTACCTCCAAAACCCTAGGAGAGGGAAATGGACCTTACCTAGGCACAACTGAAGCATGAACAAGGTGTAAAATGATCCATTGGAACCTGACATGATGATGAAAACCCTCTGAATGATGGTACACTCAGCTGAATGGTGACATGGACTAAAATTTGGACAACTTTGACAAGATTAAAAGAAAACCCTAGACCTAATGCCCAGTGACCAAATTTTGCTTGAAGACTCATTGAAATGACAAAATTTGACCTTGAAATCTTAAAATCACTTTGTAAGAGCATGTTTGATCACTGGAGGAAGGCTGCAAAGGCTGACACTAACAATTCAAACTGGTTTTTTGACTCTATATATGGATTCAGCACCCTCAAAAACCTCTAGGGCACTTCGATTGTGCAAAATTAGCAATCAAACTTCTCTTTTCAATAAATTGCTGCCAGAATTTAGAGAAATTACACCGTAAAAAATCACCGTAAAAGCCTTCAAAAAGTCGCACTAAAGACTACTCATTAATGAAAATGATCCCAAATAATAAGCACACCACCATTTGTCAAAAATCTCTTCATCCCAACATGATTTCTCAATATTACTTATATTTCCTTTATTGATGATTATGGATCTAATGTCACCCTAAAATTTAATGATAAAATAAGAAAGAAAAACATCCTCTGACCATATTTCCACTCCTTACACATAAATTTTAATATTAAATATGCATTAACCTTTTTCATAATAATAATGAATATAAAAAATGCAACATGAAAAAATCTAATTCACTACAACTCTAACAAACTTTATATATTTTGCACGAAATAAAGTTGTTTTGTTTCAAACTAATTTTCAAGTTGTTTACATGTATTTTCTTATAGTTGTTCAATAATTTGTACAATACATTAATTTTTTGATATCCCTTTGGAAAAATGCAACTCGCTCAGTTGATCTGGCGGTAGCTCGAAAACTGGTTGCTAACTCGCTCAATTGATCTAGCGGGAGCCCGAAAACTGGTTGCTACTCGCTCAATTGATCTGGTGGGAGCCCGAAAATTGGTTTCTACTAGCTCAATTGATCCGGTGGGAGCCCATAACCAAAGGGGAAAATTGGAGAGCAACATGGAGATTGCCATAAGCCACACGTGGAGATTTCCATAAGCTGTTGTCTGGCGAAAGCCCATAATCAAAGGGGGAAACTGGAGAGCATCATGGATATTTCCATGGCGGGAGCCCTTTGCAATAATCAAAGGGGGAAACTGGAGAGCATTGTGGAGATTTCCATGGTGGGAGCCCATAACCAAAGGGGAAAAATTGAGAGTAGCATCAAGATTTCCATTAGCCACAGTAACTATTGTCTGGTGGGAGCCCATAACCAAAGGGGAAAAACTGGAGAGCAGGGTGGAGATTGCCATAAGCCACAGTGACTTTTGTGTCAAGCAGCGTGGAGATTTCTAGGAGCCACAGTAACTGTTGTCCCTCGTAATCTTGACATAGCTAGTGCGACCGCAAGATTTTCTCTCATTTTCTCTCAGCATCCTTGATGTGCAGAGTCTGGAACGAAGTACTCAGGAAAAAAAATCCAAAGGTCAGGTTCGGTGCTCTCCTCATTTCTCTCGTTTCTTGCTTTTCAAACATGCTAAACACTTAAATATTTCTAAATGTATGGATCATTTGTAGGACTGAGATCTCTAGTGCCTCCAAATTCCTTAAAAACCTAGTTAAGGAACCCTGACCAACCGCATGAATAAATTTCAAATCTAGGGTTTGTAGGGTTTGTCAATAAATGTACTCTTTTTGAGGATGTTGCCACGTCCATACCCAATTTGCAGGATTTAGTTATTAAGGCCTTGAATAGGGTTTGTAAAAGCTTAGCCCAATTTATAGTGGGAAAATCCTTAATTTTTCCTACTGGTTCTCCTTCTCAGACCTTGACTACACTATGTAGTCTTGTACGCAACTCCTCAATAGTTTTCCACATGGAATATATTCAAAGTCTGCAATCCTCTACTGCTCCAGAGGCTCTCTAATTTCAGGATATTTTCCAGTTTTTCTCCAGAGGCTCTCTAACTTCAGGATATTTTCTAGCTGGTCTAGAGGCTCTCTAATTTCAGGATATTTTTTCAACTCAGTTATCTTTAGTTTGTCTAGAAAGTTCCCCATCAGCTTCAGGTGTTGTGCTAATTGACGACAGTTCTTTTTATGCATTCGCGCAGTTCTGGCCGCTTTGATGATCAAAGCGATCAGTTTCACAGTGTCAAGTCCAGTCAACTGCGCCACGTTCACGAGCTCCCCCACATTCTGCAATTGCAGTAATTCCCTCATGATGGCGATAAAGAAATCCTCCCAACAAGATATACACACTTTGAGTAATACACATTCTGTATTGGTTGTATCATGTATGCCATCAAAATGTCTTTAGTGATTTTTCAACACCCCATCCTGCCCTGTATTACTCACCTGCTTCCTTGTATTGTATTATGCATAATGAAGTGATGGAATTTTTGTTTCAAAATTCATCTTTGGAAACACTTTATTAGTTTTAGTAATTATGATCTTGTTAGTTTGATGCTCCATACCTGTTGTCATTTAATTTGTGCTACTTAATAATCCCACTTTGACAATAAATCTAGAAAGAAATAAGAATTTGATGCTTAATAATCCCACTTTGACAACAAATTTAAGATATGGGTGATTCATGTACCAAAAATTTTCCGTTTTGGAAGCTATCCTTGGGGTGCAAGTCCCTGCGTTGCCATGATAGCATCCTCACTCGTTCTGGTATTAACACTTTTTAGAAATGGCTTTGTGCTTTGTAGGTTTCTTGCTTGTGGTTGTCTTTGTGATGCCTTCTTAAATTAAAGCTTACTAAACGATAGTTGCAGATCCCTTGATGAGAGTTTTATTCCACATTAATTAAAGACATATTTGGTTAGTGCTTTGTTTATTGTTCTGTGCAGAGAAACACTATAGTTGCTAGATGCTCTTTTACATGCCAAAGAATGGTATGCAAGTTTGCATAAGGTTTATTGTATGATTGCATCATCTAAAGACTAATAGATTTCAAACTTTAAATACATGCAACTTGCAAGAAATTCATCAAATATTAGACTAAGCATTTAAAGGGTACAAGAAATAAAAAGGATTTCTAGATTATCCAAGTTACCATATCTATGGAGACATTTTGGGAACAAGGCCAAGGGGACATTAATTTCCAAGTTATTTTTACACACATTAGTAACTTAAGAAACAAATGGTAGATATAGTTTACCAAATATTCTAATGATGCAAGGTATGCTACATCTGTCTTAAGTTTTAACTATCAGCACTTACAGTTTGCCATAGTTACATACTGTTAGTTATGTGTGTGTGATTCAAGATATTGCGATATGCTGCAGAAAATAAATATTTGATATTTAGGGGCTTGATATTAGAGCTAGGGAAATCAAAAGTTGCCCAATTCATCTAAAAAACATCCACAAAAGGCTTCTTATCATAGTTACAAGCTGCATTCCTGATTTTATGGTATTTGATTGTACCATAGTACATAATTGTTTTCTAGTTTAATTTTAACTCCATGATTTTAATGTCAGCCCCCTAATTTAGATATTCAGGCAATGAAAAGTCTTTGATCTTATGAATAAACACACTAACATGTTTGATTTTTTGAGTGGTATTAGTCTCAATCATAAATGACTTATATGATCTGGTAAACCTTTTTAAAAAGCTTGTTGCATCTTGATGTCATGTTTCAAAATACTGAATACCAAATGATTGAATTTTCAGTTCCACAAGCTATGGAAAGCTGATTAAATGGATTCATAGAGCTGATTCTGATTATATTTGATATTTAAGCCAGTGATGTTAAACTTGTTGAGTGACTTAAGATGCTTAACAATACCTCTCTCCTCTCTGTTTTGTTATATTTTCTACTAAAGCACACTTTCAAATGTGTACATAGAAACAATGTTTTAGTAGCATTAAATTATAGATTGGCCCCACTTACCACCTACAGATAACTCACTAGTTTTATGAGTTGAAGTGGTTATCATTGCACTTCAATATCAATATATTATATTATGGAAATTAACTGGCCCCCTTATAAAAACATTTTGGTACACCTCTTGCTATTCTCTGTTCATTATTGTTATAGTACCACTTAGAATCTTATTCCATTTTGGTGACTTAGTTTTAGGTAGCTAGATATTTATTGCACTCCTAATTATGTCACCTTGTTAGAAAATTTTAATAACAAAGAACCAAGTAATTAACAAAAGTAAGACATTATCTCTTTATGAATTTTGTCCAATCAGAACTTTTCAACAACAAATAACTAATTAATCTTGTATAAATTGTGGTATTATATCTTCAATCCTGTGTCATGCAAAAAAGAATACTTCTTTTGCATCCACTTTTTGCACTTCATTGTGTAGAAGAGTAACATAGCTGGTGTCACCATTTGCCTTGTATTATAGATTAAGATGATTAAGAAAACATCTAAGTAAAATCTAATAATATAAGTAACAAAAAGAATCCACTCTAATAATATAAGTAACAAAAATAATCCACTGTAATAATATAAGTAACAAAAGGAATCCACTACAAAAAAATACATATTAAATATTAATAATAAGTTTTAATTGACCTCTACATACGAGAAAGATCATTTCTGGATCACCAGGTCCAAATTTATTCAACAATAAATGTGTGTAAACTAATCACAGGGTAGCAAATCACTCAAGGGCTTCCTGTTCGCTGGTCCAAAGCACAATTTTCTTTTTTTAGGATTTTTCCCGATTCATACAAAGGTATCTCCATCATCTATTTTCCTACGATAGTAAGATCAGCATAGGGAAGAAGATGTTGGATGAAGAGGGTGCCATACATGCCATACAAAATAATTTTGATTCTTTATCTGCACATGAGAATGCCATTGCTATTCCAAGTACTTCCTCTGAACAGGTCATTATTTTTAGCCAAATCAAATGTAAATGTTCTTCTGCTTCTTTTTGAATGTCTGTCAAATTTTTGCATTAATGGGACCACTGAAGAAACTAGTAATAGAGGCTTTAAGGATTCCAAAGATCACCACTAGCTAGAATTACATAAATGAAACTCATGTTTTTGTTGCTGTAGTTGCATCATCGCTCTGTAGCTTACTAAGGAGTGATACTGCCAACATAACAGTTGCTTGAACAAAGTTTCTTATATATACTCTGTTGATGGCTCTTTGTATGGTTGGTTGGTGTATGTGTAGCTATGTGCATAATGGTATTTGATATCATTGGTAGCATTTTCACTATGAATTGAATCCTAACAGGTTAGCAGAACATGACATCCAGTTGAAAACTAATACGTTGTCAACACACACCTCTTAAATCACAGTGAGAATGTGGTTTCCTGATAAGTATGGATTTACTCTTGGCCACTTCCAAATTAAAACTAAAAATATAATTCAGATAAAAAATAAAAACATAATTCATAAACAGAATGCTGGATTAATATAAATCCATCTCTCCTGATAAAAAAATCCAGGTGCAAACCTTTGTTTTTTTTTAGCAGTGTTATTAGATAGCCCCATCTCTAACCATCTTGGTCAGAATCAGGGAAACAGAAAAAATCCTTGAATCGGATCCAAAATGCTATTTTGAGAAAATGGGTTGATTCACAGACCATAAAAACTGCTTAGATTGCAGTTTTGAGTTGATGAAGTTACAATTTTGTGATTATTGCCATTTATTTCAGCTGTTGAATTTAGGCCAAAATCATGCCTAAAAAGAATTAGGTTAGTCTAAGACAAATTGGAAGAGCCGTAGCAGCTCCTAGATCTAAGCTAACAACAGTGGGAGTGCTGTTGAAGTTACTAATAGAGTGCACCTTGCTTCTCTCCATTCAAATATGAGATTACAAATTTGGAAATACTTATATATAACTTGCTTCTCTCTATTCAAATATGAGATTACAAAGTCGGTAATATATATATATATATATATATATATATTTCTTACGTAATATCTTTGACTAAGCTACCTTGTATCTATGCCATCAAATTTATCAAAAACTTGCACAGGGCCTCATTTGGGTCACCTTGCTACTTTACACTAGACCAAACTCCTGCCTATTCTTTCCTACAGGAATTTTAATGTTTATCCCTTTGCCTTTGTCTTGTGGATTTTGTTTTGTGTCCTTTGGATACCTTATTCCACCTTGGTATGCTACCTCTCATGATGCAACATTGTATTACTAATTCCACTCTACTCTATTGTAGCGTGTAAGTGAATCTGTTTGGTTCGTGTCTTGCAATGTAGGTATGCTTGTGCAGTTTGAGTATTCAATCCCTTATTGGAATGATCCCTTACAGAATGTATGAATGATTTCATTGGGTGTCTATTTCCAGAATTTAGAACAGTTGACATGAATGCAAATATTGTCCTTCATTTGCAAGGACACTGGTAAGCCTTATGAGTAACTCTTGAGTTTCTTAATTCTTAGTCAGAAAAAATAGGCCTATATAGTAGGTCTGTATAGTATGAGAATTGTGCATCCACAGGTGTTGAAGAGCCAACACAAGAAGATCCCTAAGGGCCTGCATGACACGAAAATCAGTGATGACTGATGCTCAAGTCCTATACAACCTAATCTAAGTAAGGAAAAAAACAAATGGCATGATACTTGAGATGCAATACAGCTACAGGCTGGAAATGTGCCACAACATATCTTAGCTCTTAGTACTCCACCCCCATGCATTTAGTCAACTTTCTTAACTAGTGACCTAAACTCATTGGATACTTTTTTTTCTAATCCCCCACCTGCCTCCATGATCTAGCAAGCCATGAAAAATAGCTTCGCATCACATATTAACATCAATTTCCCTTCAATTTTCAGATTGGACAGCAAACAGTCCAAAAACCCAATAAAAATATAACTTGCATTAACTCCAAATCTTGGCACCTTTTTACCCTTCCCTGCATTATGGGTTACTTACTTAGACTTGCATGCCTCCCCATTTCATCCCCGCCATCTTCCTCCTTTCTATTTTCGCCTGTGAAAATCTATCAACCAAGCCCCATTTCTTCTTCTTGGCTTGTTACCTACTAGTAATTACTACTCAACAACCAGTACCATGAAATCCAGGACCTCAAAAATACCTTCAGCTCAAGAGGATCCTTTAGAAGGGTGTTCTTGCAAAAGGAGATCATTGCTTAATCCAACTAGGCTCAAGAGAATCTAGAAATAAGTTGAGCATACTATCATATCTGAAGCAAGATTAACAACGCTGAATCAATCCCTGTGTCAATGGATACAAGAGGGTATCCAGAGGATGGTATCAATGATCAGACTAAGAGACAAATGTTGAAATAGCAAGGATCAAGGGAAACACAGAATGACTGCATTCATGCTGGAAAGAGACCTCAACCTTGAGGTCAAGCAAACCTTGGCAGGATTTAACTGCACTGAATAAACACAAACATGGAATATCATGATGCAGCAGTCCTGAAAGCCTTCAAGCAAGTCATTGATGTAGTAATAGCAGAGCAAGAAAAGAAATCAGAGGCCACTTCCTTAGAGAACTACAAAAAGATACTCAGGAATTCTAGTCATGAGGAGAAAAAATAATGTCTCCTACAGCAACTGATTTTGCAACCTTGAAGGAAAATTACTCCCATACTGAACAAGAAGACGGGGATAAATAGTTGACTGTCAAAGAGGTGCAGAAGAAGGCCAGTAACAGAAATACCCAGTATCCAGCTTACCAGCAATCAACCCCAGATAGAGCTGATATGGAGTGTTCTATCATATCTGAAGGGAGAGCCTGGAGATGATAAATCAGTGGATAGAAGAGAAAAGCTAGAGAATAGCACTGGAAATAGACATAGACAGATGCTCAAGAAGTATAGATGGTGGAAAAGTCAGACAGAAGGACAATATTCATGCTAACAGGAAATCTCACCCTTGAGGTTACGCACACCTTGGCAAGGTCTCAACTGCACTTAATCAATACAAACATTAAATATCTATAAGCATTCTTGAAATCCCCCAAACAAGTCATAGAAGCTGTTACAGCAGAGCCTGCAACGAGACAGCGAGAACCTCTGAGAACTAAAAATTCCAATATGGAAATTTAATAATGAGGAGAAAAACTTCAGCAATAGTGTCTTTTACAACAACTGAGTTTGTTAGCTTGGAGATGGAGATTGCCTCCATTAGTCTACAAGAAAATGAGCCAAAGTAGTTGACCACCAATGCCAATCGAAATGAAGGCCAACAACAGTAATACCCTAGGCCAACTTACCAGCAAGCAGCAAACAATGACATGACATTGATCAAGGTTTACTTTTTGTTTGGAGATAACCAGGGCCAAAAGGCACACGATAAAGATTTAGTAAAGCGTTTTGTTATGTTTAAGAAAAATCTTCAAGCAGAAAAAATTTTATGCAAAGAAAATGAGGGGTAAAATCTTCTCAATGACTATCTATATAGAATAGCTACCCCCTACAGACTCCATGACAACCCGGCACTGGGGTAGTTTTGTAAATCTATGTTAATTAAAATGTCAATATAGTGAAAACATTTTTCCACCAAAAAAAAAACAAACCAATGTAATCTAAATTTGCAGTGATTGCTTCTGCAAGTACTTCAAGTGCGATAGGAATTGTTTTTTGGGTTCTGATTGTTGTGTTTCTCCAGGATTTTACTCAGGTGTTTACGAGCAGTAAAATCATCATAAACGCGGTTTCTAAATTGCCAATTTGGCTGTCATTTACTATCCTTCTTAATAGTGTTCATCCTGTACTCTCAGGTAAGTGCCTTTTGTAACCGCAGTGACTGTTACTGTTATTTATTTGTGAGAAAACCCATATCTTGTATGTTTGGACTCTATCGCATAGTGCAATATATAGTTTGTACGAATATGGGAAAAAACAAAACATTCAACCTTCATTACGAATAATTCATTATCATTTTATAATTGAAGAATATTATGCATTGATTAGGTATTTTGTTGGGAATATTAAAATAGTGATAGGTTTTATGTGCTTATCAGAATTATTGAAATGACAGGCTTTCTGGCTTTATTGTCACATAGTAAAACGTTGAAGTAATAGATTCCCTATTTGTAACTTTAAGTAGGGAACATAAAAATAGACGGTTCTCTGCGCTTATCAAATATTGAAATGGCAGTTTCTCTGTGCTTATCCAATATTGAAATGCTAGGTATTCTCGGTTTGTCATTACAAAGTTTATTTTTATAGCTAAACGAGCATTTTTTGTTTGACGTGATTTTCAAGAGTAGCGGTTGGATTAGGATGGCAAGCTTATGTTGCATGGATCAACATGGGTTGTTACTATGTCATTGGAGTACCGTTAGGGGTGTTGCTTGGCTGGGTATTCAATTTAAGTGTCTTGGTGTGTACACATTCTTTTCATTTGTATGTTAATTTGCAGAGAGGAAATGTCCAAGGCAATGAAGGCCTATTGAACTAACACAACACTGCCAATAACAAAGTGAATTTACACTGCAGGGAATATGGTCAGGAATGATATGCGGGACAACCTTTACTTTGCATGAGGATCCAATGAGTAGGTTGGGTATCGTGTTGAGAGGCTTATGGGAATTGGAAATGATTTCATGGAACTCTCTCAAGTCCAATTTACTGGTGGGTAGAGTTATACATAACATATTTCTTATATTTTCATAATAGATGACTTAAAATTGGTGATTTTATGTACACATGTATTCTTGTTGGGATTACTAAAATAATTAGCTGATAAAGACCGTATCATCATCTGGTGCCTCAGAGAATGGGAAATTTAAATTAATGAATTCAACCCAGCAATTCACAGACAATAACTCTTTCTGGAAGTTGGGAACTTACGGTGATATTGAAGGCTTAAATGGTCATGGAGGAATCTGGTTATAGTTTCTTTTTAATTCAGTTTCTGTCAGGAGAGTGTAACTCCTTCTTATAAGACCGTTAAACTCATATAAACCTGCCCTAGTGATGGTGAGAATTGGTGCCTTTGTATGCTAGCACTTGAAAACACATAATAGCGTTGTTCTGTTTCCTTAGTGAGAACAACCAGATCAAAATGGGTTGTTACTATGTCATTGGAGTACCGTTAGGGGTGCTGCTTGGCTGGGTATTGAATTTAAGTGTCTTGGTGAGTACATATTCTTTTCATTTGTGTGTTAATTTGCAGAGAGGAAATGTCCAAGGCAATGAAGGCCTATTGAACTAACACAACACTGCTAATAATGGATTGAATTTACACTGCAGGGAATATGGTCAAGAATGATATGAGGGACAACAATACAGACTCTCTTACTCGCTTATATTACATATCGTTGTGACTGGGAACTAGAGGTGAAAAACACCAAAAATGAAACACTAACATGAAATCAAAAGTTGGTTACTGATAATAGTTACTTACTGATAATGGTTATGTATGTACTAATAAATTTGCAAGCAAATAAAGTTATTGATCGTGTTAATAGATGGTCTTCCGAAGATCTTGCTCAAATCACATCACAGGAGGAGGTCTGTAAAACATATTTCAATAAATTTAGCATTATTAATGAGTCATTTGAACTATTTAAGCATCGCAGCTTATGTTTAGCATTTTGTTTTGACAGTCCAGAGCAACCAGAAATGAAGATGGTTCTCGTCCCTAGATAAGATTTAAAGGTTGTTGAGATATTGAAATCCTATATTTCATAGATATGAATGAATGCGAGGGATATCAGTGCTTTCTGTGAGCCAAAAACAAAGAAAGAGAGGGGGGAATTGGAAAGGAATACTCAAATTCAAGTTGTCAGGGAGCATGGACATAAGTTGAGCAGCTCAAGTCGTATGGTGGCCAATTCTAAATATAAAGTATCTAGAGATAATGTGCAGAAGCACCCAGATTTGGACAAGAATCAGACCAAGCCTGATTCCTTTCCTCTCCCAAATGTAAGAAAACTAGAATATATGTGGATAGTACTCTGTCAATAGAACATTCTTATGAGAGCACTGAAATTAAGTGTAAATTGGGCAATCAATTGTACATTTGGATGCATATACATTTTTTCTATTTTTTGTTATCGAGGAAGCCAATTCCAATTATACAAAGGTGTTGAAATGGTGGAGCTAACCACTGGATATGAATTTATTTTTCTAACATTTAATGTGATTCAACCTTTTCGATTTATATGTCAAAGATTAAAATCTCTTTGTAAGATGGAGAAATATTGTACATTTTTCTTTTGCCTCATAATAATCATGAAATAAAGTTCCAAATTATGAGGATCTTGTATGTTCAAATTCAATGGCATGAATTTATTTTCAGCGAATATAAGTGTGATGCCTTATTATTTTCAAGGTTGCTTTCCAGAATTGTTAAGTTTTGGGAAATTGTTTATTCACTTAGATTTAAAATGACTGTTGTTAGCTTTAAGAAAAATGGAATTTATTTTTTGTTTCCATAAAAAACAGATTTTAAGGTAATTAAAATCACTATTTAGGAACTTGAAGTGTTGAAACCACCTTAAAATAACATTTAAAACGATTTGTTTATTTTTTTTAGTATATTTTTTCATATCGTCTCTAGAGAGACAATAGTTTGAATTATGGACATATAGTCTCTATAGAGACAATACATTTTTGATCTCAGCTGTTGTCCATAAAGATACAAATGTTATTGTCTCTACAAAGACAAAAATGAAAGTTTCTCCACAGAGACAAATTGTAGACAATTGAAATTGTCTCTAGAGAGACAAATGAAATTGTCTCTTAAAGGACAATAATGCCTATGTCTTTATAGAGACAATAATAATGTGTGTTCTATATTGTCTTTAGAGACAATTGTTTGAGACACTAATTTTGAGACAATAATTTTGAGACAATTGTTTGAGACACTAAATTTGAGACACCCGCTTAAAGACAATATTTAAGACGATACACAATTTTATTTTTGTCTCTAATTAAGACAATTCACTGTAAAATTGTTCTAAAACACCCCCACATGTAGTAGTGTATCTTCCTATATAAGAATTGTTTCTTCACTTTTCCACTATTGCAAACTGAAGATATGCTTACATATATGGATAAAATTTCGGATCTCTAAATGAATCAACAACAACAAGTCGAAGTACAAAATATAGTTATAGAGATATTTTCCAAATTTTAAAATGATGAATTAATGAAGTCTTACACATCACTAATTTATGCTCAAATTGTCTTTATCAATTTTTTTAACCATAGATTACTAAAAATATGTCTGATAATTTTTTTTTTAAGAAACACAGTAAAATATTTTTTTAGAGGCACACTAAAAGAAAGTGATTTAAAGGGATGTATATTTAACCTGAATAATTTTAGAAGATAATATATATGGCTTTTCGTCAAGTTCGATTCTGCAACTTGGTAATCTCCCTAATCCCTATATTCTCTTCATCTGACGCAGATGCTAATCCCCATCCCAATGATGAAGAGATACACATGGGATTTTCTGCATGTGTGTTTTGTCTTTCGATAATCGTAACCTTCCTCAACTAGGCAAACTGCAGGGCTGGTTCTATCCATCATTGATAAAAAGGTTTAAAAGTAGCTTCTACTTTATAATAAAGAAGTGCCCATTATACTTGGTGCACAAATCCTATGTAAACTGACCATTTCTAACACAAATCCTCCATCACAGCCGACTTACGCTTCTTACGAGGAAGAACCAAGAAGAATTTGATGAATTTAGGAACCAGTGTTGGTGTACATGCACCTAGATTAGCATTAGTTCAACTCTAGAGATTGCATGCAATGTGCACTTGTCTTTAGCTAGTTAACTTGAGTGATTTACATGCACATAGTTAGCCTTAATTAGCTTTAGTTCAACTCTAGATATTGCATTTGATATGCACTTGTCTTATTTAGTTAACTCTGGTGCTTGCATGTGGTGCATGTGCACATTAACATAACATAAAGCATACTTAGCTTCAGTTAGCTTTAACTATCCATAGTTATTGCATGTACAACTAAGCTTAACTCACTTGCTTTTATGTATTGATTCTAAAACTAATATTTATGAATTCATTTCATTCTTTTCTCCATTCTTGCTCACTCTTTTGTTCTCTCGCAAGTTTTTTCATTGTTTTGCAAATCTAGATCTTTGTGTCTCAAAATCTCACATGGTATTAGAGCACAGGGATTTGTAATCAGTGCACAAGAAATTTTTATTTGCAGGTTCAGAAGATTGAAGCAACAACAAAGAATGGATTCTAAATTGGAGTTTCCACAATCGAAAATTCTTACTCCATATAATTACTTCGAATGGAAGCCAAAGATTATACTTCATATCAGAAGTAGAGGCCTCTTTCAAGTAACCATGGAAACAGAAGTTGAACCAACATCAGTTGTGGAGAAAACAAGATATTTGAATCACATGGGTGAGGCCTTCGGCATCCTATGCTTATCTATCTCTCCAGAACTACTATTTCATGTTGAATCATATTCAACTCCAAATGAAGTATGGAAAAATTTGGAAGGATTGTTTGGAAAACAAGATGAAATGCAGGGTCACATTCTCGAAAATGAGTTAAAATCATTAGATCCAAGAAATTTTGAGAACATTCAAGATTTCTTCACAAGGTATAAAGCCTTATTGCTTCAACTGAAAGGATGCAGGATCAAAAAATCCAAGCAAGAAACTTAGTTGATTCTTTCCATTTTATAAAAACTTGGTCCATAGTATGCAATATTCATCTCTATACTCCACACAATAAGATCTAGAATGGGTGCAGCTTGGAAGATGCCCTCACTGGATTCTTTTATTTAGTCTTTGATGCATGAGCAATATAAGCTCATCAAAATGGGCACACTTAAAAATTCCAAAGCGAATGCACTTACTGTGCATGAAAAAGGAAAGGCAAATTCCAAAGACCATCAGAAGGGAAAAGGGAAGAAGGATCCTGATCCAAGAAAGGGAGGAAATCCCAAACCCCCTAATGGATCATCCAGCTCAAAATAAAGGAAAGGAATGAAAGGGAAAGCGATGTGCAATTATTTTCGCCGTGGTTTTCACCCTTAATCTGCATGCAGGAAAAGTACTATAGACCTTATGGCACAGACACTCCAACAACACAATCTTGGAGACCACATTCCTAAGAATTCCAAGAAGATGTCTGGAGAAAAAGCACAAGAACCAAGAGGTAATGGGCATGCTTTGATTTCTCTTCATTCTACTCTGAAAGAATGGATCATCAATACAAGAGCTTCACATCATATGGATTCTTCAAATGAATCCTTTTCTTCTCTACATGCATACTCGGGACCTCCTATTCTCATGGGGGAAAATTCTACAGTTGCAACAACTGGACAAGGAAGAGTGCAATTCGAAGATGGAAGTTTTTAGAATTTCTTGCATATTCCAAGGATTTATGTGAATCTTCTCGCAGTTTATCAGATGACACACACAGGTAGTGGAAGGAAAGTGGAATTTACCTCGGATTTTGTGAGCATTTATGGCATGCAAACCAACTTGAAGATTGCATCTGGCAAGGTAAATGATCACTCTCATTTATGTACATTTTCTAATTCCTCAATCAGATTCTATTTTTCTACTTACGCGTGAAAATGAAAAAAGTAGGATTTCGCACAAGAGATTTGGGCACTTGAATTTTAGATATATGCAGCAACTTAGCAAGCAAGGGATGGTCAAAGGATTGCCCACCATTAAATTTTAAAATTGTGTTTCTAATGGATGTGCTCTTGGAAAGCATCCACAAGACAAGTTCGAGAAGGGGCATGCATGGAGAGCCTCTTCACCTTTGGAACTTGTACACGGTGATCTCATGGGTCCATTTCAAGTGCTTTCAATGAGAAAAGCAAGATATTTGTTGTCATTTATAGATGATTACACGAGATTTACTTGGGTTTACTTCTTGAAACTCAAGTCTGAATTTTTTCAACATCTAAAGATTTTCAAAGTGCATGTGGAAAATAAATCTAGAAAACACATCAAGATACTCCGCACAAATAATGGGACGAAATATGTCAACAAAGATATCAAGAATATTTGTAATGAAGCAAGCATACAATCACAACATACAGTTCCTTACACTCACAAAATGGGGTGGCTGAAAGGAAGAATCGATATTTGAAAGAGATGGCCAATTGCATGTTCCTTGCAAGATCACTTTCATCAAATTTGTGGGCTGAAGCTATAAATTGTACCTCATATATCCATAACAGATCTCCTCATAAAACTGTTATTGGAAAAACACCTTTTGAGGCTTGGACTGGCATGCAACCTGAAGTCAGTCATTTCCTCATTTTTGGATCTCGAGCATGGGCCCATATTCCTACAGAGAAGAGAAAGGCTTTGGAGCCTCAAAGTAAAGCATGCATGTTTGTTGGATATTCTGATGAAGTCAAAGGGTACATATTTCTTGATATCAACACTGAAGAGCTCTTTATTGAAAGGAGTGTAATGTTTGACGAAGATATTTTTCATGCACTAGCAAATGAACTTGTTACCAAGTTTTCATCACCACTCATTGATGAGTATGCATATGAAACTCCAGATCAGAATTATAATGAAGATGAGCCTTTGCCTGTGACACCTGTTGGACCACTAGTTGTTGAACATCGATATCATACTTCCGCATGTAGTTTGAAAGATTCTTGACCACCTTCAACACAAAAATGGCATAGCATGAGTGATCTCCTTGATGATCCTGCCTCTATACCTCAGTTTGAGTAAGATCCGCAAGCACTCTTAGCTATGGATCCATTCATGCCCATGCATGCTTATATTATGCATGCATCTAATCCACAGACTTATGCAGAAGCAACTGGGCATCCTGAATGGGAAGCAACAATGGATGAGGAATATAACTCTCTCATTAAGAACCAAACTTGGGATTTGGTTTCGCTACCTTCCAATCATAAACTTGTGAGGTGCAAGTGGGTTTACCAGACCAAGAAAGTAGCAAATGGCCAAGTTAGTCGATATAAGGCATGATTGGTAGCAAAAGGTTTTCAACAGGTACATGGTGTTGACTAATAATGATGAGAGTTTTTCTCCAATCGAAAAAATGGCTTCCATTCATCTAGCTCTCTCCATTGCAACAGAAAGAGGATGGGAGGTGCATCATATGGATGTGAAGAATGCATTTATTCACAGTGATCTCGAGGAGGAAATCTACATGGAGCATCCACAAGGATACATGCACAATTCATCTCTGGTATGCAAACTAAAGAAGTCTCTCTATGGCCTCAAGCAGGCACCTAGAGCATGGTATGAAAAGATGGATTCTTATTTGCTATCTCAAAATTTTATGCATTGAAAAAATGATTCCAATGTTTAATTTTTTTAGAAAATTGACTCCTTTTTTATCATAGTACTCTACATAGATGATCTTCTGATAATAGTTAGTTCAGCTTTTGTCATTACTGAGATTAAAACTGCATTGCATAAGCGGTTTTCTATGATAGGCATGGGCTTGCTAAATTTCTTCCTTGGATTAGAGATCAATCAGAGTGGTTCTAGGATTTCCATTTCTCAACCAAAGTATGCTAGAGACCTTTTGGCATGATTTCACATGAGTGACTACAAGCCAAAAACCACACCTTTCTTATCAGGGATGAAGATTGAGAATGGAAAAGACACACTATTAGTTGATTGCAGATTGTATCGTCAGCTTGTGGGAAGTCTTATTTGTCTCACTCACTCCCGTCCTGATCTCTCATATGCCATAGGAGTCATTTCCAGATACATGCATGAGCCACATGAGTTACACTGGAAAGCTGCAAATCACATCCTTTGATATGTCCAGGGGACAATCACCTATGGGATTCATTATGAAACCATTTTTTCTTTGAATATCATTGGGTTCACAGATTCAGATTGGGTTGGCAACAACATTGATCGCAAGTCCACCTCTGGTTATGTACTTAGTTTGGGATCCAGCCAATTTTTTGGTCAAGCAAGAAGCAGGCTGCCATTGCTTTATCATCAACAGAGGCTGAGTATAGAGGAGTAGTCAATGCCACTATTCAGGCCATTTGGCTACAACATTTCTTATATGAGCTTGGGATCAGTGTCCATCATCCAACTGTCATCTGGTGTGACAATCAAGCTACGCTCCAGTGCAATGGCAGCATACCAAACACATCGAGATCCACATGAACTTCATTAGAGAACTCATTCATGATGGGATCATCGATCTTTAGTATTATCCTAGTTCCAACTAGACTACTAGCATCCTCACCAAGACTTTCACTGAGCAGAAGTTTCGATTCATACGAGATCGTCTCTGGGTGAAGGACATGACTGCCTAACAATTGTCTTTTCTCTACTTTTGCATTATATTTTGACGAGGTGTTTTTCTTCCCACTAGTTTTTCCCTCTTTCCTCCTTTTCATGCATTGTATATGGGTACCTAAAATGGTCATGTTACCGGGACTCATTCATTTTGCATCACAGTCACGTAAGTTATGCTTAAGGGGGGGTGTTGGTGTACATGCACCTATATTATCTTTAGTTCAACTCTAGAGATTAAATGCAATTCACACTTGTGTTTATCTAGTTAAATTCAGTACTTTACATGCACATAGTTAGCCTTAATTATATTTAGTTCAACTATATATATTGCATGTGATGTACACTTGGCATAGTTAGTTAACTCTAGTGCTTGCATGTGGTGCATGTGCACATTAGCGGAATATAAAGCACACTTAGCTTTAGATAGCTTTAACTATCCATATTTATTGCATGTACAACTAATATTAACTCAATTTATTTATGTACTCATTCTAAAACTAATATTGATGAATTAATTTCATTCTTTTCTCCATTCTTTCTCACTCCTTCGTTCTCTCGAAATTTTGTTCATTGTTTTGAAAATCTAGATCTTTGTGTCTCAAAATCTCACAATCAAGCAATGAAATTCATTGAACTGTTGTTATTTTCCTTTTTTCCTATGTTCCTTGACAAACTAGACTTGAACTTGTAATTTCTTATCCTACAATGGCCTAAGGCGTCGGTCAAGCAATGAAATTCATTGAACTGTTTTTAGTTTCCTTTTTCCTCTGGTCCTTGAAAAACTACACTTAGACCTGTAATTTGTTATCTTAAAATGGCCTAAGGCATCGGTGGAGCCGCATCAGTGCAATAATAACTCTTTAGCTTTCAGTAAATCAATAATTCCCAATCTCTGCTTGGCCTTACTATTGCTGCTTCTGTAAGTACCATTCCATCTTTCTATGGTGGTAGAAAGGAAATGCTTTTCTTCTCATAATCACTTTTAGAAGGTGACAACTTTTTTTGGGGGAAATAGCCATGTTGTTCAAGGCTTCGAGGGGCTGATGGCATGAGAGGTATGTGGCTATAATATGAAGCATTTTGTAGCTTAAAATTATTTTTTAATTAAATAAAAAACATGAAATAATTATTTTAATTGTTTTTAATTTTCAACAGCCACACACCCTGAAACATTTTAAATTTTGAAAGCATGTGTTTCTCATGTCTCTCATCATGAAATTATCGACATCTATATCCCCTCTCAAAAAACACAAACGTAGACTAGCAGACTACATTTTATATACATGGACATAGATGGAGAAACCGCTACATAGTTGGTTAATTGCATGTGATGGGAGAGGCTCTCTAGAAAAGTACCCATTAGTTTTATAAGAAGGTAGTGCTTGGTGGTTGTGGTTTACCTTCTCAGCAGTCTTCCTAGGCATTCTACACAAGGTATCCTGAGCTTGCGCGGGTTTCATCTGACACTCAAACGACTCTTCAAAATCCATGGCTGCGGCTTAACATATCGACAAGAGATCCTATTCATCTTGATATTTATTTATTTCCTACCATGAAGGTGCTCTACTTCCATCGATGATGGTTGGCTTGCACTACTCTGGCTAGCGTCACCTCTTTTAGTGAGATAGAGGCCCCACCTGGCAGGTCAGTTGGCCTCGATCAATTTCTCATCGCCTAATGGAGTAAGCCTTTGAGCAACCTCATGGACTAACCCCATTTACGTATGAGTGCATATCATCGCTTTACTTGACGCCCATAACTATAAAATTCTAGATTGCTTAGCAACTCAAAAATTCTCATATAGAAAAGTAAATTATAGCAATCATTCCAATTCTAGAAACAACTACTTAATATATTGACTCAAAATCTTAATAAAAACATTAATAAACAAAATCACAAGAATAAAATGTCATGAGCTTCAATATATTGAAAATTTGTTTAATATTTTAATTTCAACATGTGCTATAGATTAGACACAACTAAGTTCACACCTTAGCCCTTGCCATATATTAGACACAACTAAGTTCACACCTTAGCCCCAAGGGCCAACGCCAATAATAGGACTAATAAGAAAATATTACAGAGTGACAACCATGGATGACTAGTTTTCAAAGGAAGTAGGTGATTATTAATTTAAAAGTATAAGCCACACATTTATCTATTGAGTCATGCGACGCATAGTCATGTCATTGAGTGAATATAATAGACATGAATATGGCATGCCTGATCCAACAACCTGGTCAATCAATGACAGTGGATTGATCATAACTATGCCATGGAATAGTTTTCCAGAGCTAACAATGTTCCCATGTAAGTGTTTATGGTGTTACTGAATCTCATTAGAAACGTATCCTGGTTTTCTACATGAAAATTTATTGTATCTATGCCATGGAATAGTTTGCGAGAGCTAACAATGTACATGTGTTTCTAGTTTTACTACATCTCATTAGAAGCCTGTCTTGGTTTTGTACATGCACACCAGTAATGGGTGAAGAGCATGCTTTCAATAGGGAAGACTAATCAGGAGTTCATAAATTTTGCTCAAAATTAAAAGTTACATGATTGAGTTGAAACTAGGATGGTTGTGTAGATCTCATCCTCCTGATTCCGGCACTGCAAACAGTTTGAAAAACAGATGTCGTATGAGGAAGATATTGCGTTATGATCGAAATGCCAAATAGGTAAAATTATAACAGTTTGACCAGGTTTGACTAAGATGCACAGTCAACACAGTGGATGTAGAGTCAACAAAAAAGGGGATATTCCTCATAATATTCCCTCCACCGAACCAATCATTGGTTGACAAGTGTCACAGTTTTATTTGATGTACGAGTTTGGAAGGTCCAATGAGAGGGCGCCATGTGGCCAACCCTGAGGCCGCCACGTAGCCCTGCAACTGCATAATGAAATTTTGTGAGGGTCCACAGGAATCGACCCCCAAACCTCCCGCCGGGCATGCATACACTCTACCATCTGCACTACGCTTGTTACTTAACGATAATGGATGTCAGCTTTACGTTATGGTTTAATGAAATGGTGTTTGGGGGTTGGGAACCACCAACGGTTCCAACCCACCAGTGGTTCTGCGTTGTATTGTCACACGGAAATATTAAACTTCAACAACACTGCACGGATAAAAATTTAACCTGTCGATAACCACAACCCACGGTTCAATGAACCATAGTTTAATGCATGAGTTCCGCCTGACTGTTACGATAACCCGCAGTTTAGGGGTGCGCATGTGGCCACCACCCAACCAATAACACTTAATGCAGTGGTCAATTCAATAGAACAGTTAGTGGGCACGCTTAAATTGGTGGCCAAGCCCAATTTTAACTCTAGTTAAGTGGAGTTCTCCACTTTTAGTGGAGCTTTCCTAGGAGATACTAGGCAAAAGAGTAGGAGACTCAATTTTTGCCCATTCTGAGTGAATGAAGAGTCATTTTTTACTAATTGGAGCATTTTGGAGCCGTTGGTGTAGAGAAAACAGCCATTAGAGCAATATAATTACATGTAATAGCAAATTTTTTAGCATAATGAAAGATGGAAATGCCATTGGGAGCTGGACCAGCAGATGTAGCCCAGAAGGAGAGAACAGCTTTATCATGCCTGTTGTGTAAATTTCATGTGGTTACTTATTTCTTTGTTTTACACTATTTTTCAGTGTTATTTATGCTTGTTTTATGCTTCTAATTCACTAAAAATCAACTACAAATCATGGATAAATTCCTTAATCCTTATGCAAACTAAAGAGGAAATTATGTACATGTTTTTAAACTGAAAAGACACTTAGCACAACAAAAATAATACAGTCATTTTAGATTAGATTGGTATTAGAGCTGGAGTTTATTCTTTGGTGTTTTTTAGTGCAAAGAATTGTTTAACTATTTGCAGGTTTTAGATTCTTACAAGGCTCAAGCTCAAAAGAGGAGAAGGAAAACTAGTGGAAGAATAAGGGTCTCAAAAGGAGCCAAAGCAAAGGAGAGAAATATTGCCACAATCTCCACCACCTAGTTCACCTCCTAAAAATGCAGAAGCTCCATTAAGAATGCCTCATGAGGAAGGAGAAATCCATGAAGAGGTTGATCCTAAGGAGGAAGAAAGAGTGTTCAGGAAAGAATTCCTTGACATGACTGAGATGGTTATAATTCTTTATCAAGAAAGAAATGAGAGACTAGAAGGAGAAGGTTCTAAACTCCAAAAGGAAGGACAAGGATATTCAGGAGGTCAACATGATGAATATAAGTCAAAGAAGGGAAATGGAGGAAATGGAGGCAAAGGAGAGCCACCATCTTCACCCTCATCTTCATCATCATCATCATCCTATACTTCTTCTTCAGTACATCAACCACACAAGTCCAAGAACGCTCGTAAAAATCATTTTTTAAAACTTGATGTTAAGTTTGAATTGCCAATTTTTAATGGTGAAGTAAATGAAAACAAGCTAGATAATTGGATTATA
Source organism: Pinus albicaulis (assembly GCA_034641835.2). Classification (NCBI taxonomy): domain Eukaryota; kingdom Viridiplantae; phylum Streptophyta; class Pinopsida; order Pinales; family Pinaceae; genus Pinus; species Pinus albicaulis. The sequence continues at coordinate 1,238,387,994 of CM076579.1, forward strand.
CAATTGGAGGTCTATTTGAGAATATAGAACCTTCAAGATGATGATACAAAAATTGAATTAGCTTCTTTGAGAATGGAAGATGTAGCTCTTGTTTAGTGGGAAGCCAAGACAAAGGATGAAATCAAGAAACATGGTAAGATTATTCTATCATGGTCATATTTCATTAAAGATATTAAACAATAGTTTTATCCATTACCTCATATGTAGAAAACCATCATGAACTGTCAGAACTTTAGGCAATTGAAGGGACAAAATGTTCAAGAATACACCCAAGGATTTATGAGAAGAGCTCTCTTATTAGCGGTGTATTTGCATAGCCAAGACACTTCGCTAAATTAAATAGGAGGCTTACATAGCTAACTAAAACATAATATTCTCATGTTTAACCCCACCAGTCTAGATGGAGTTTGTGTTCAAGCCACACATCTAGAAGTTAGAGGGAAAAATATTTCTGAAGAGGGTAGGAAGAAACCTTTTAAGGGAAAATCCAAGGAGAAGACCCCAAAAGGTAAAAACAAAAAGAATGCACCTGTTAAGAAAGAGGGAGAAAAATTGGTTTGTAAACATTGTTCAAAATAAGGCCATGATGAAACTCATTGTTCGAAATTACATCCTGAATTGAGGCCAAAGAAACCCACTAACAAAGGGAAACAGAAAAATTCTGCTACATCTCAACATGATTTAGGATCTGATTCAGGTGATGAATCTAAAATTACAGCCATGGGATTGAAGAAAATTAAGGGAAAATAAATTGAAACTAAACCCATTACTAGGACATCAAACTGTCACATAAACACTCCAAATGAAGAAGACATAATAGAACTGTTCCATGTGAGGGTCATATCCAAGCATTCCAAGATTGACACACTGTTTGACATTGGGTCACAAGAAAACTTAATCTCTCAAGATTTGGTGAAGAAAATTAACCTTGAGACCATTCCACATCCAAAACCATATCCATTAGGTTGGATTTGTAAGAATGAAAATCTACAGGTTTCAAAGAAATGTATATTGAGGTTTGAAATCACTGTAAGCTTTGTTGACACAGTTTAATTATATGTGGTTCTGCTTGACATGACTGGTATTGTATTAGGGAGTCCTTACTTGTATGACAGGAAAGCGATCTTCCATCGCCATGAGAAAAAGTATCATTTATTAAAATATGGCAAGGAGTTCATTATTAGAGCACATCGCAAGAAGAAAAACATTGCTTTGGTAAATGCTGGACAAGTAAAGAGGCTGGTAAATTCAAATAATAATTTTGTTCTTCTTATGATTAAGCCTAAAGATGATATTAATCATGAATAATTTCAGGGATGTGATCCTAAGTTGAAATTAGATTTATATGATGTGGTTACACTAGTAAAAAACGATGAAATTAATGACCAGGTGACTAAAAAAGTTAGTCACCGCAATTATTTCAAGAGAATTACTACTAAATTTGAGCAATTTTAAGTGATCGAACTAAAAATGACTATCTTAAATGACTAATTTAGTCTAGGAATAAAATATACAACTAGATGATAAGTGACTAAACTAAAAGCGACTAACTTAAATGACTAATTTAGTCTTGGGATAAAATATATGACTAGATAATAAGTGACTAAACTAAAAGCGACTAACTTGAATGACTAATTTAGTCCAAGATTAAAATATATGACTAGATAATAAGCGAAAAAATTAATAATGATGAATGTAAATGACTATTATAGTCCAAGAATAAAAATATGACCAAATAACAAGTACAACAAGTATATGAATTAGTCATCTATGTCGGTAATTTTTAATTGTGTAACTCCATAAATGGAAAATTGCAATTTTGATACCGAAATGTTACATTCACTATAGGGGTCTCTGAATCCATCTGCAGTGTTAAAATTCTCTCAGTCGTGTCCATTCTTTCCATCAAGTTGTTGATAAATGCATGACAGTTCTCCAAGCAACAATGTTAGATACCCTACCCCTCATTTACCTCATAGCGATCAAACCCACGATTCCCCTTGCCACCACGGGCTCCTCCACCTTGACGACTCTGCTTTTGAACCTTCGAATCCCCACCGGCCCTGCTAGCCCCTCGTTTACATCCTCCACAACCCCCATGGGCACCTACACTAGTGAGTCGTGCACACCCCATAGTATTGCCACCCTCGCATGGAGCGTCCATGATTATTGTCGAGTCCACCACCCCCATAGGGCCATACATATGAAAAGTGTTTCGGTTGACCTTGCACAACCTTACTACTGATACCCATGCTTATTTCTCCTTCACGGATTGCATAATATTTCTATGTCTAGTGGGAAAAAGTATCATAGACTACTCATGAACAAGTGTTCACTTCAAAATCAAATTTACTCTAAATAACACACATGTAAAGACTACATGATGAGATGTTATCTCTTGATGAGATGTATAGTAGAATAAAAAAATACATTTAAATTGATTCTTAATAATATTATTTATATTTATATAAATTTCACTTCTTTATATCTAAAATTATTTTTAATATACATATTTTTTATTCCAAATATTTAACACACAAATCATATTTATTTTATACATTACTAAACACTGAGTTATAAAAAAACTTTTATCAATATACATACTTTTTATTTTACACATTATTTATTTGGGCTAATAAAAAAAAATCATACATAATCCTCCCGAAAATAAACCTTAGAACTTGTGGGACCTAACAACTACACGTTAGAATACAATCACAAAGCTCACCACAACCTCTAAGCTAAACGTAGACGATATTTTATCCAGCCACTCAAACTAAGCTCTAAAGCTAAACGTAGACAATATTTTACCCAGCCACTGAAACTAAGCTCTAGAGGTCGTAAGGGAAACGTGGTTCTTTTTAGTGAAATATAAACCATTGAATGGATAGACCCTGCATTTTTATTCAAATTTTAGATGGCGCCATGACCGGATCGTTGATATTTTCAAAGGAATCTTAACCGAGTACTTTTCTTACAATGTTACGGGGTTGTATTGTCTGGTTTTATCAACCGTCTATACCTTGGCATCAATAATAAGTGGTTCGGGCACAATTTTTTGGGTTTTCTTCAGAATTGAGGCGATTTCAGCCAATTTTTAGGGTATTGGTGGATTCCAGGTATTTTCGCTCCATACCCTGTGATTCAGACTCAGACGTTCTGGGAGATTTTTTCCCCAAACGTTTGGTCATTTTCTAGGGTAATTTCAGAAATAAAAGATGGGAAAGGCTTAAGTGGAAAGAGCAGTGGCATATAGCCCAAAGTGCGGCAGGACGGAGGGTTCAACTTGATCTTTGGATTGATGACACTGGGAGTTGCAGTGAATCAATGGGTAAGATTTTCATTTAAGACTTTAATAGTTTTATCTTTCTGTTATGAAGATAAATTAATAATTTCTTCTAATCTACCTAGTTTATGTCCATTCAAAGTGTTACAGAAATTAAAATACGTGTATTCTCATGTTGGTCAGATATGCCTGCTACTGATGAAATTTAGGAATTTTTGGATTCCTGTTATATTTTATAATAAGATAAATACAATTTCCTGTTCAGGAAGAGTTGTGGTATTTTGTTCGTTTATAATGTGTTAGCATTGTTGGTCATGCCAACGCGGATACACGTCCTTGGGGGATTTGAACCCATGTCTGAGAAAGTAAAGTAGTTTTTGGCCATAGTCTGCTCAATTGTGTTTATAACGTCATTGTTGTGGTCTTTTTATCCATTTTCTGCAAAGTGAGGGGAATTTTATGTAACTTACAACTTACTAAATTTCAGCTACAAGTTTTCCAATTAGCATTGTCAAACCCAAACAATCTTGCAACTATGACAAAATCTCCTCGGCACTAGAGCATCTGGGATACACCGTAAACATTTTAACTACTAAGAATGTTGTAAATTCTAAAAATGGGTGCAAATTTGCCAGATTTGGCTCTGCAAGCCACTTGAATATACATATCCTTGTCCTGTAGACAACGGTTTCATAACCCCATATTAAATGTCTGTCTTACTAGACATTTATCTGATTTTTGTCTATAACATCCAAAAGAAAAAATATTTTGAAGTTTGTACATGGAATTGCAAGAGAGGTTGTTCTCTTCTCTTATCATCACAAAATTTTGTACATGGATTGCACGAATCTGTAACAAATTTGCGCAGATTTCCCCCGGTTTGATGAAGTGGGTGAAGATTAGAGACCGCCATCATTATGGAGAAAGGCGTTGGTATAATTTTTTTTTGTTGAGTATTATGGATGCTGCTCACTGATTGAGGTCGAGGGAGAAACTGAAAGCATTCTCATATCATGGCTAACGGTCAAGGGTTTCATGGCATTTTAACCACCTAACTATAGAAGGTAAATTATTTTATTTTCCCTCGGTAGTTGTTAATACGTATCCGGTTAGTAAGAGTGAAAGGTAGTCATAGGGATGGGATGGATCTTCTCCCCTCTATTTTCTTGTATTCATATCTTGTGTGTATTAGAGCTAGTGATTTCTTGGTGAAATGAATGCACAGGAATCAATATTTAAAACACGTTATCTCCCTCCTATAATTCATAATCATTCAAGACTGCTCGGTCAAGTAGTTAATTCATTGCCCTCTTGGTCTGGATCCTTTCCATTCTCTCCTGTAACGAAAATGAAAGGAATTATTTGCTTGCGGGGGTGATCGATAGATGAGAAGTTCCTGGGTCAATATCCTGACCTGTTGGGCTTGGGCTGGCCTTAATGAATGCTCCCCGAGTTGGGAATCAATCAATACGAGAGGCATAACGAGTAAGTATGGAATGAAAGGCTGGTTAGTGGGGATGATGGCCCCAAAGATTGGAGGGATCATCTACAACGAGGATAGGGAGGGATTTGATTCCTTTTTACTTAAATTTAGAAGAAGTGGTTGTATATAGATGTGATTCTATTGGTCCACAGTCAGATAACAGTAGTTGATCCAGTTGATACGTTCGATAGGTCTTGCCCTTCATAGGGATTCGACCCCCTCTATTTGTTTAGGGTCCCTCCTACTACTTCCTCAGGAGAGCGGCTTAACGCTCCTCCACTAAGTTTATTCCTGCCACCAATCATTCTGTCACTGGTTCCCATAAGCACTTTCAATCCCTAATCCTGCATTCGTCCCCCCCCTAGTAAATCCCTCCGAATTAATCTGTTTTCGTCAAGTCTCTATCCGTTTATCCAACCCCCCTGGGAGGATTGAACTATAGCATGTTCCTAGCCAGCAAGACCAAGCCAGTGGTACTAGCGAGCCATATTCTAATTGTTACTATATGATGCCACCATAAAGATTTACTTGCTGCCATGAACAACAAAGAGAATAGATCTCTTTAACATATGATCTCGTCATAGAGACATTGACAAAGGCCTTGAATGGATTGATTATTTATTTCATGAGGAAAGCCATAAGCGTAGCAGCACAATTCGATAGTGACACAATCATTGGGTTGGCTGGGTTGGCTATTAGTTCCTCACCTTAGATCTGGGTAAGCAAGAGATATACTATAGCCAATTGTCCACCCAACAGCCCTATTGAATGTTTGCTCTCACTGATAGCCACGTAGATAGACCTATCTTCATTCAATAAAAAATATATCTATCCACGAGTTGACTTTCAAGGAGGTGGGCAGGATATGAGGTCAACTATCCACCTAACTGTCTAAATGGATAAAAGGAGAAATGACTTTTAATAGGGCTAGGTTATATTCCCCTTTAGTGCCCTTAAGCTTCCTTTCAGTGTCGTCCAACTTGTAAGACCCAGGGAATAGAACTCGCGCCAACTGCAAAGATTCTTGGTGTTTTAGTTTATTTGGAAATTTTAATGCATAGAATTGGGACACACGGCGGTCGTTAGGTGTTTGTTCAGATATGTGCAATATGGAGAGTCACAAAAATTTCAGAAAAGCATCTACAAAATTTGTGACTGTGGCATATTAAAACAACAAGGAAAAAAAAAAAATTAAAGACAAAGTATAAATGTAAATGTCACGTTAAGCATGTATGACCTTTTGTCCATGTTCCACACCATTCGAGAGGTCATAGATGACGAAGGGCACCTCCAGGAGTTCCACAACAATTTTGGAGAGCCCATCAGCAGTGGAATTGAGTTCATGCAGCATATGTGTGAAAGAGATCCATTCAAAAGAGAAGAGAGTGTCCTTTATGTCTTGAAGATTATAGTGAAGGTAGATATTCTCGATTTGGATTTTATTGTTTCCTCAATAGATAGAAAGCCTTAAATCCCCCATGGACCATTACTTGATTTTTCTTAACAAATTTTAATGAAGAAAACTGTAGCAAGGTGCACAATGCAATAAATTATGAATGGTTGTTTGTACCTTGCCTAAGAGCGATACCATATGGGTACATCATGTGATTGAGTGATAAATAAAACCAAAATAACACCACATTGTGTTAGGTGCCCTTAAGCTGCTCTGTAAGAGGGCACATGATCAGGATGCACCTCCTCTATGGCTTGTGATCAGCTTTATGTTTCATGCATAATTTTACCACTAAACCCATTGTGATCTCTAGAAGGATGTTTCGAGTGTTGAAGATAACTTTGTTCCTAGCCTACCAAATATTGTTTACCAAAATAGTGGGGATGCCCATGGAAGAGGTTGTCTTTATTTTCCTGCCATGTCATGAGATTGTCTGCCATACTTGTGGAAGACCACGAGCCATTTGTATGCAATTATGACACTACTATGTTGATTACTTGCATTGTGTATGCACAGGAGATAATTAAGTGTGCAATGCTCTTTGATGAATATTCACATTAATATTATAAACTAGGACCTTCCTAGTTCATCTTCATGAGATTGTCCCAAGTTAAAATTTTGTTATTTAATGCTAGCCAAAGTGTAGTTTTATATTTTAGGGATGCTTGTATTTTTTGTATAGGTTTCCATCGACAGTGTGTTTCCCCAGTAAATAGGGAATCGATGTGAGACTCGTAGCCCAATTTTTAGTGAAGTCCCCATTGTTGGGATTTTTTGACAATAACAACTTAACATTGATCTCCTTCCAAAGTTTGATGATATTTGTAGTGAGGGGATTGAAAAATGTTTCCCATTCTACAACATCTTGTCCTACAAGGTAAAAATTTGGGAAAGTTTTCCATCTTGTAGGCCCCCATGCCAAGGGGGATTGTTCTTTTTCATTTGTGAGGACATAACACCACTTTTAATTTAAGTGCTCGGTGAACTTGTTTGATAATCGATAGGCATCAACTAATCCCATGCATGGATCTAATCCTAGCTTCACACTTACACGATCACCAATTTGTGATGTAGACCATTCTCCAATGAGAGGGAAGGCTAGTATGAAGTATTCTAGACATTTGATCCCTTTCTAGATTTCCTTGGTGAGTAGATCTAGTCCACGAATGTGGAGGATGGGAGATATTTGGATTTGAGAGTTTTCCCCTAGAGGGATGTGTTATGAATTAGCCACCAAAGGTTCTAGGTTACAAGTGCTTTGCTGAAGAGAACAATATTTCTGAACCCCCAACTGCCATTTTTTTGGGGAGAACAAGTCTATCCCATTTTATTAGGGGATGCTTTCATTGCGTCCTTTGCTAGGCCAAAGGAAATTTATATAGGCCTTTTAAATTTTTAGATATATATATATATATATATAGAGAGAGAGAGAGAGAGAGAGAATAGTAGGAAATTTATACAAGTCTTTTAACTTTTTAGCTTTTTATTTTTATATATATATAGAATAATTTTTTTGTTAATAAATTCTCCATTTATTTATTTTGAAGAAAAAATCATAATTTTATTCAACTTGAAAACATGGAAAAAATTACATTTTACAAATGCACGAGGGCATAACAATCACATTAGCCAAAAGGCCTACCAAAAAAAAGATCTCAAAGCTCCATAGTTCACATTCCTCCAATCGAAATGAAACATCTTTAAAAAATCGGGCATAGGATCCCCAAATAGCCCCCCAAAAATCCCCAAAAAACCCTAGAGAAATAAAATCCTAGGCCAAAGTTTGAGGAAAACTAAGAGGATAAGAACACAGGCTTGCCAAAACCTAGAAGGAGCAATAAAGAAATCCTGAACACCCCATTAAAAGAAACTTGGCACATTCTGCCCAGAAACCCCAAGAAACCCCATAAAAATTGTAGTAGAAACAATTGGCAGATGTCAACAACTGCAACAACAACAACATCAAACACCCATGAAAAGATAAACCTAGCCAAGACAACTTAAGAACCACCATGAACCTACACCCATAAAGCCTACCTCCACTGGAGCAAAAAAAAGGGCATGAATTGGGGATAAGATGACTATAGAGTTGCGACACCCCACCCCCCTCAACTTCGTTCGCAAGATCTAGGCCAACCGTAGAAAGAGAGGCTCGAAACTAGACAAATGAAGATTATGTAGTTGTTACACCCCAACCCCCTCAACTCTCTTTGTAAGATCTAGGCCAACAATAGAAAAAAAATTCACAGGATGAAGATTTCAATGAAAAATGACCAAGCATCAGGGACAACATCATGGTGGTGACGATCCAGAGCAACAACAATGGTGTTCGAACTGGATCATGGAAGAAAAAATAGTATAGAGGGTTGCAACAATAAGGGTTTCTGTCATCAAGCTCTCCTCCACAATAAATTCTCCACTTATTAAAAAATGTTTTAATATTTACATTCAAAATCATTTCTATTTTTAATTTTTAATTTGAAAGGTCCATTTTTTTTTTCAATTTAAAAGAAAATTGTTTCCTTAGTTTTGTAATTTTAGGCACCCCACAAAAGATGGCGTTGGAGGTAATGATGTGTTGTGATTCAAGTGTTAAATTTGAGGTATTGGATTGTAGTGGGCCCATCTATCATGCCCTCCATATCAAACTAGTCATAATTTTAACCTTGAAGTGAAAATGCAAGTGCTCACAGTAACACCACTTTTTGACTCAAGGTTTGATTTCAAGGTCTTTGTTTACAATGGTATTTAATTGTTGAGGCCACAATTTCAAACAAGTTGTAATTTTAACTTTGTAAACAAGTTAGTTTGTTACTAATATCATCATTTTTTTGTTGTTGTTTGGGGGGGGGGGGGTTGATTTTAAGGTTTTTGTTGGCAATGTTACCCCTCTTTTTAGTAGCGGCACCATAATATTGTTTTTGGATAAGTAGGGTAGTTTGTCCTTGACGGCTTGGTTGCATTTTTATTTTTGGGTACCTTCATGTTTCCCAAGGCCCTCTCATATTGTTTGAGGCACTTCATGTTTTCTAAGGCATTGGTCATATCTCTTGAGGTAGCTTTTGGGTTGTTTATGTACACTTGGACCTCTCCTATGCATGTTGTGTGGATGCTCCTTGAATGCTGTCCTATTTATCCCTTTATGATTTGATTTGTACTTGTAAGGATTGGTTTACAAACATGGCAATCAAGGGGGATTTATCATAGATTTTCGGTGACATGGAAAGGTGATGTGGATAATGTTACTCCCTTGTTGCAACTTAAATGATGTGGAAAAAGCTTTGTTGAAGTATCTTCGAGAATAAGTGAGCTAGAGTGGATATTAATTGGATTATATTTTGATGTCACCTGACTATTTGGGAATTTTATCACCCAAATTGACTTGCAAAACTTATCTTCCATGCTTCATGGGATGCCACTAGGAATAGCATGACCACGGGACCAAGGTTACTTGGAAGCGGGAGCGGGAGCGGGAGTGCCATTTTTAGAAGCTCCCGGTCCGGAGCGTTTCGGGGAGCGTTTATATATATATTATATTATATTTTTTATATTTTGATGCATATATGTCAAAAAAAAACATGTAGAATGATGAATTAGACATAAAAAACATAAAAACATAGATTGAATCATATAACATCAATCATCTAGAAGTTATAATCTTCAAGTTGGAAGCATACAACATATTGACTTTTGAGTCTCGCGAATCATCAATCTGAAGATTTCAAGCTTTCAAAATTCAATATATAACATTTATCATCATTGATATATAACATTTATCATCATTGATTTCAAATTTCATTATCTAACATTTATCATCATTGATTTCAAAATTCAATATACATTTATCATCATTGATATATAACATTTATCATAATTGATTCATTGATTTCAATATATAACATTTATCATCATTGATTCACTGATGATTGATCACCATATAACTTTCATGAAGCATCATATTCATAATTCATAATGACTTGTAAACTTATAAATTCCAACTTCAAAGTTTCACCTTTCAAATTCAAACTTCAAACTTAAATTGTCATTAAATGTATGAAAGAGTCAAGTTTCAACTGTTCAACTGTCAACAGTTATAAAAGATAAAAACTACTAGAAAATAGAAAAGACTAGTAAACAAAAAATCTATTTTATCTATTGGCTGGCCCCTTGCCACACCCACGAGAAATGTCTAATTTGTGCGAGCCACGAGGAAATGGTGGTCTGCTAGTACTCTCAGGATTACCACGTCCACGACCATGACTAGAAGGTGGAGGCTGAATCTGCAAAGGAACAATAGTTTGATATTGAGAACTGGCACTGGCATTGGCACTGGCACCCGCACTGCTACTGGATGGTGGGACTGGCCTTGTGTGTGGTGGTGGTGCTGATGCTTCATCATCATCCCTAAAAATTTCTGCTTCCAATTCTTCCATATGTACCGTGCCATCCTCCAAATTATCATCCTCTGGGTTGTTGTCCCAGACTCTGTATGATTGATCCTCATTTGCCCGATCACAGTAATGGCTCAACAACCTCAAGTTGTAATGCACACTAAGTAACCAGATTCGTCCAAAAAAGTCACCGAATCCCGAATCCTCGTATCGGATTCAAATTCATATCGAATTCACCCCCAATTCACTGGGTACGACGTATCCTGATCATACCCTGTACGGATACGGTGAACTGGATACGGCCGGACCCGCCGGTTAAAAAAAAAGCGTTGTTTCTTTGATAAAGTGAGGTTTTTCTTCATTCTTTCTCACCCATTTCATTTTGTGAAGTGAGAAGGAGCTAGGGTGAGCAAAGGAGCAAGTGTGAGCAAAGAGAAAGGGAGTTCTTTCGAAGAGATTCGAGCATCCGGTAAGTGCACTGACCCTCTATATTTTGCATTTAGTTTGCTGTTAGTGTTTGCATGTGCATATTTTTTTATATATTTGGTTATTTTTGTTTATTTTTTACAGTATTAATGGCTCAATCAAAGGTAGCAAGACAGGGGCAAAGAAAGGGGAAGAATGTCCCCATTGGAGATGCCCCACCTGTCCCTTTTTCATCAGGGTTTGCAAGTATTCCATCCATTGGAAGTGGGGCTGCAACAGCAGCGTCAAATGTGCAGGGAAAACAAATTGTTGACCCCAAATACCCATTGTGGAAATATGTGACAAGAGAGGAAGGGGCAGCAAAAAAAGGAGGAGGAGGAAATTGTTCATGGAAATGCAATTTTTTCCATGGCAAGTTCACTTGCACATATTTCCGTGTGAAAGCTCTTTTGTTGGGTATTCTGGGTTGTGGCATTAAATGTTGTACAACAATTGAATCGCCAAAGAGGAAGGAATTGGAGAAAGAGAAGGTTATTGGTGAGGCAAATGTGGCAGCAAAATTAAAAAAAAACAAGAATGATGACCCCCTTCCATTCTTAAGGAAAAGCAGCAACAAGTTCCCTTTTGAGACTTTTAGTAGGGGAGAATCAGCAAAGAGAAAGGAAATTGCAGTTGGTCCAATGGACAAGATTTTCCAAAAAGAGAAGAGGGAAGAGCTTGATCTTACCATTGCATTTTTTTTCTATCAGAACTTCATATCCTTTAATGTTGCACGGTCACCTCTATTTATTGAGATGTGTCGAGCTCTTAGTCATGGGGCTCCATCAGGGTATGTGCCTCCTAGGTCAGAGAAGCTCAGAACCACATTGTTGACAAAGGCAAAGAAAGAGGTGGACAAAATGCTTGAGCCTATTAAATCAACATGGCCAACATCTGAGGTTAGCATTGTTTCTGATGGATGGACAGATCTAGCACGCCACACACTCATCAAATTCATGGTGTCATCCTTGAATGGTCTAGTTTTCTTGAAATCAGTGGATGCACTTGGACAGTACAAGGATGCACAATATATGGGTGAGTTGTTTATTAAAGTTATTGAAAATGTAGTGTGGATTTTTGTGTGCAAATCATTACAGATAATGCACCTTTTTGCAAGGCCGCTGGCATGATTGTGGAAGCAAAATATCCACAAGTATTTTGGACACCTTGCATTGTCCATTCATTGAAATTGGCACTGAAATCTATTGCTTCTGATGTGCTTTGGATTGGAGCCATTATTGAGGATGCACGACATATCCGCAACTTTGTACAAAACCATACAAATGCCCTCACTATCTACAAGGAGTACAACAATCTATCATTGTTGAAGATTGCAGATACATGGTTTTCCTCTTCATTCATCATGTTGAAGAGGTTGAGGGAGGTCAAGACCGCTTTTGGGTCCATGGTTATTTCAGATTTTTGGTATTTTTGGAGAAAGACGGATCAAACAGCCTCAAAGAAGGTGAAGGACACAATGTTGGATGATATATGGTGGGAGAAGGTAGATCTAGTTATTCAGATCATGGAGCCTATCATTTCCTTGCTCCGATTTGCAGATACAGACCAACCCATCCTAGGAGAGGTTTATGAGGGATGGGATTCCATGATTGAGTCTGTGAGGACCATTGTTTTACAGAGTCAGTGCCCAGAGTATGAGACATCACTTGAGGCCTTTTTCACCGTCATACAGGATATTCTTGTTAGCAGATTAGACAATAATTGCACACCTTTACATTGTTTGGCTCACTCCTTAAACCCAAAATACTACAACCATGAGTGGCTGAATGGTGGACCTTCCCGCAGATTCCCTCCTCACATGGATGGTGAAATCTCACAGGGGAGGAAAGATGCATTGAGGAGGATTTTTCAGGATAGGGCATCCATTAATGAGGTGGAGGATGCCTTTGCAGATTTTTCCACTGGCACTGGGCGATTTGCAGGCTATGATGTGATTTGAGACAGGGGGGCTAAGAAGCCCTATTCTTGGTGGGCAACTCATGGGGCAATAAGCCCTCCTCTACAGCAGTTAGCCATATGAGGCTCCTCTCTCAGGTGACTTCATCCTCTTGTTGCGAGAGGAATTGGAGCACATATGGGAATTTGTATAGTGTGAAGAAGAGCAGGCTTGAGTAGTCCAGGGCAGAGACAATGGTGTATGTGCACACCAACCTTCGTCTCATCTATAGGCAGAGGGAGGATTGGTTGAAGGGAAAGACAAAGATGTGGGATGTCTTTCTTGATGATATGGGTCTGGACAGCAGTGTTGAGTTGGCATTGGCCAACTTGGATCTCAATGCACCACTGCTAGAGCCTGCCACATTTGATGATGGAGTAGAGGTGTTATCCTCCACACCAGCAGATGCAGAGATGGCAGAGGAGGAGGATGCATCAGAGGCAGAGGAGAGTAGTGGCGAGCATGATGATTGGGATGAGGACAGTGATACTGATTATGATGATGAGGATTGATGACTCATTGACTCTAAGTCTCTGACTCATTGAGGCTTCAGGCTTGTAGTCTTGTAGACTGTAGTTTTTTTGTATTTTCTATTTCTATTTGCCATTGGCAGTGTACTTATGTAACACATTTTGATTCCGATGACTTAATGAGAAAACTACACTATCTTACTATCTTCAATCTTGTCTTTCTGAGTAAATTTGACAATTGTATCAATGTATCAATGATCAATGATCATGTATGACTCATGAGTATGATGTATCTATGTTTGAATCAATGAATTTTGTATGAATTTGTGTAAAAAATATCTAATTTTTAATATATTAATATATATATATATATATATATATTTTTAAAATATATATATATTTCTAATAAAATAATATACAACGTATCGTATCCCAAAAGTATCCTGTTCTGGGGGTCACCGTACCCGAATCCGATTCCTCGAATCCTTGTATCCCCGTATCAGGTGACTTAGAATGCCACATAAACCAAGCTTTCAACTCAGTTTTCATTCAGCCTGTTTCTTCTCACCTTATGTATGAAGCTGTAGGTGCTCCAACACCTCTCTGTAGAAGAAGTGTTCACAACCTGTGAGAGAACTTTTTTTGCCAACTTTGGAAAAAGTCCCATGCCGCCATATGCTACCCACCATGTGAGAGCATCAAATCTGTCTCTGTCTTCCATTGCATAGAAAGAACCAAAGTTAGTTGTGCAACTGAAGTATTTTCCTAATTCAAGGCGCAATCTAGCACACTCCTCCCTGTCAGGTACCAACTTGTCTAATGCCTTCATGTACCCCTCTTGTACCTCTGGATCTGTGTGAGGTTTGATCCTAACCCCACCTCCAGGTGCAAGTTGGCCCAACCAAGATGGAGAGTAATATTTTGGCATAAGGATATATGCCAAGGAATGTAGTGGAACATTGAGTTTATTCCATCGTGCACACACACAGTCATGAATCATAGCATACAAGTTGGGATCATTATCCTTAACAACATCTTTTATTTGGCCCAACATGCTGTCCATCTGCTCATAAACCTCCCCAATCACTGGTTTATCTATATCTGCAAACCGAATCATGTGATAAATGGGCTTGGTGAAATTCAAAATTTCCCTCACACGTGCCCAAAACAAAGGGTCAAGGGCGGTCTCCTCCACATGTTCGAAACCTTGCCTGTCAACTATTGTCGCTGCCCTGTCCTTTAATACCTGCCAATGTGGGCTTGATACCATAGCAGCCAATGACTCTCTTACCTTCAAAAGGCGCTTGAAGGTGAGGTAATAGGTAGCAAATCTAGTCTTTGATATCTTCAACAACTCCAATTTGGAGTGAGTACGGAAAAGCCCATGGGTATTACTATGATTTGTAATAAATTTTATCATTTTTTACCTCTCTTGTACAAATCACCAAGCCATTTGAATTGAGGTTGTTTGTTTTAATGATATCATGCATCAAAAGGTTCATTGTGTGAACCAAACACCTAGACCAAAATATGTTGCGGTATTTATCCTCAATAATTGCTCCTGCTGCCTTACAGTTAGCAGCATTATCAATGATGACCTGTATGACATTGTATGGGCCAGTCTTTTCAATTATTGCAAGTAATGGTTTTGCAATGTTAATGCCGGTTTTGAATTTGTCTGAATAATCATATGTTGATAGGAAGATTGCACCACTAACCGACACAGCCAAAACACTTATCAATGGCTTTCCTTTTACATTGGTCCATCCATCAGAGACAATGGACACCCCATGCTCATTCCACAAATTTTTCATTCTAGCCAAAGAATGGTTTATTTTAACAAATCTATTTTATCTATTTTATTCCAGATGCACCTCTTTGGACATGATCATTAGAGCCATGACCCATTATGGATTCAAGGTCTGGGGACCTGGCTTGCTTTGGGTTGATTGGGATAGGATAGAGTGATTCTAAAACCTTATATCACGATGCTTCATCTGCTGCTAACATGCAATTCCTCAATATATCATCTAGGTGGAGTTCAGGTTATTGCTTCAATAGACCCCTCCTTGGTGTAGTTGTTGTGGGTTCTTCTTAACTGCTTCAGTTAGTGGCCGTTTCTATCAATCAACTTGCCTTTTTTATGTAATATTTGGACACTCTAGGTCAGCTCCTACTATATAAATGTGACTTAACCTAGGATATTAGAGGGCATATCTACAAACTACATCCAAATCACTTGGATTTCCCTCCTTGAGGGCATTAGCTTGAATATGTCATTTTATTATTTTGAGTGCTTTATGTAGCTAAGGGATTCCCCTTGTTTCATTCAGAGTGGGCTCCCACTAGCTTTGGTTTGAGATAGGTTACTGCATCACACACCTCAAATGGAATTTTCAGCTATGTGATTTACAAGAGACCAAGTTGGGGGAGCACATTGTCTTCAAATGTTCCATCTATTAGGAGATAACACTGTTACATATTTATTGGATATATTATTGACTGATAACACTTTGCTGTGTGGTTGTTTTGTGATGACTCATATATTTTTTATCAATTTTAAAGTTCTGTTTGTTGCCTAGAGTCTGTAGCCTAGGGATTAGGAACTAGGTCTTGCCTAGCTTTCCATTTTAAATCTTAAAAGACAAAAACAATATCATTTTGAAATTCTGTTTTTTTAGCATTTGAAGGACAGATCTGTAGGCTTATCATGGATTCCTCCCTTATGTTAGAGGAGAGCTAGCCTTATGTGAGAAAATTGGCATTGGTGCAGAGAATGAGTTTCCCCCGGTTTCACTGTTAACTCCATAGCTCTGATAAGTGAGAGTAGAACAGGGCATCTGAGCAGCCTGCAAGCAGTTAAAAGTAGTGGGCACTGAAGATAACTGTTGTGGCTGTGTAGACTGATCTGCAGAAGCTGAAACATCAATTGCTAAGTGTGGTGACAGAGAGAAGGCAAGCCAGTTATTCATATATTTCATTTTCTAGCACAGTTCTACGGCCTTGTTCTTCAAGTAAGAACACCAAACACAAAATAGTTGTTGAGAGACCACTTCAACAGTTGAGCCTGCACAACCTTAAAAACATGGGAAGAAAAAAAATTCAAAATAGAATCTTCTCCTTGGGCTTTGATGACTGGTTAATCATTTGGAAAATGAGTGGTGAAATCCACTTGGGGTAGAAGGTTCTGAGGCCACTGAATGGCCCTCGTGTGCATAAAAATGGGTAGCAAATATTTAAGCCAAAGCCAAGCTCTCACACCAGACTTTGCTATAAACAGCCCCACTAAATCAAAACCCAAGAAAAACAGCCAAACCCTCAGACCTCAAAAAAAGAATAAAAGAGGTTCTTTTTTCTAAAAAAGTGCTCACCCTTCTCATATTGGGATTGGTGTAAACACAGTGAAAGAGCACTGGATATATATATATATATATATATATATATATATATATATATATACATGCTGGATAACTTGCTAAGCTTGAGAGTTCAGCTTCAGGTCTATATATCTCTATTCATACTGCACGGTCTTTGTGCTCAAGGCAGAGCATCCATAATAATAAAATTTTCAACTTGCATACCTCTTGCCCCATAAAGACTGTTAAACTTATCGGGTGTGAACAGCAAAAGTAGGCACTACTTTTCTTTGCTGGCTTCTGCTACCACTACTACTTGATTACAAGGTTCCAGGTGTGTTTTGGGTGGCAGAATATGAAGAGGATGGCAGTGATAGGACCGAAGGCCTTGTCACTTCAAGGTTAGTACTAACTCGGATCTAATTAACTCATCTGTTCACTCAATTCAGACAATTTAAAAATACAATTTCAGGGATTAGGGTAACACTCAAATTTAAATTTAAATTATTCATTGGTGGACTCGGTCAATTGACACCACCTGCTCTGCTCTACTTCTCTGGTAGTTCATCTTAGCATAGATTATAAGAAACATAATATGATATTTACTAATATTTTTGTAAAGAATATATGGGTGGAAAGAATTTGGCATCTTTTAGAAGCCTTTCTCTGAATCACTTCACTTGATTGGCTAGTCTGAAAGGGTTTCTAGCATCCAACTTTTTTGTCTATCTCACCATATTGGGTGAAATCAACTAAGCCATAAATACCCTCTCCAATGGGAACATTATTTGTTCCAATTTCAAATGAGAATGTATCACTAATCTAAGACATATAAATCTCTAGATTCAGTGCCAACATTTTCCACTTTATCATCCCCTCATTGGAAACAAAAGACATTTTTACAAACTGATCAAGATCAGTATTTTTAGTAGAAGACCTATCAACATGAAGACTATTATGGTGAATGCAACTATGAAGTGGAAAATACATACAATATGATAAATATTTAGATATATTCTTAGCTCCTTCAGCATAAAATAAGTGCCCTGATCAAGCATACCTCCATGGCCCACCACCCATATTGCCCTCCATGTCCCAATTGGTTATCAAACTAATTGTAATTTTACTCAACATCTCAAGCATAAACAACATAAGAACCTGGAGCTACAACTGGGGATGGTTGTTCCATAGATATGCACTCGCCTCTAACATAAATGAGATGCATTCCATTGTTTGGTAAGATTACCATCAATGCCAAAATTAAAGGCAAAACCAAATGCCAGAGATACAAAGCAACCCATTTCAATTGATCCAGATGCAATCCAAAAGGAAGCAGAAATAAATGTTCTTCTTGTGCCTTCTTCCCCTAGTGTTTCTCCCGATGCATTGAATCCATTGCTTTCTCCTTCTCCCTTACACCCTTTCTTTCGAAATTCAACTGTCCCAGTCATATCAAGGCTTTGTGCTTTCAATATTTTAAAGCAGCAACATATATAGTAAGTGGAATGGTAGTTTAGTGTTGGAGCTCACCAGCACCATACCTGCGCAATGTGATTTGTTGTCCACAACAAGAGACAATGTTTCATATCCTTATTGGGAAGTCCAACAAAATCAATGTGTGGCTTATTTGAATACAACAGTTGCAAATTATTGATTTTCATACGTTCAAAATATCTTGACAAGTGAGGGTGAAAATGAGATTCTTCCTTTGATTTGTTTTGCTAAACCATCAACTCTCACTAAAGGCTCTAGTCCTATTAAGAGCGTAAAATAGGTTGAACAACAAATTAATGGGAGTAAACTTTTGACTGGTTGCAAAATAGTGGATCTAGTGAAAGAATGTTGCAACACTAATTATCAACCTGCCATCTCAAAAGTTGAAAGAATACTTTATTTTAAGGTGCCTAGGTTATTTATTCCAGATGTTGTGTGAGTGTCACCTGTTAAACAACCTATAGTGAATCATTTTGAGAGTGTTTTAATGTTTCTTTCAATGGATGGCAAGCCATATTACCTTTAAAAAATCCAAATTAGTTCTGAGAGTTCTTTTCAATTGCAATGTGAATAGAGTATGTTATATATTTTCCATGAACCCTTTATATGTGTCAAGAAATTATATTTTTTCAATATTGACTATTTTAGGCTAAGGCCAACCTAGTCAGCTTTCTTGGATTTTTGGCCATGTTATTAGAACCCCATTGTCGAGGTTCCTAGTGTAGTCAAAGTTCTTTATCCACGTTGTGTTCACTCTTTCAAATGAAAGTGCAACCCACACCTAATCCAATATACCATCATTTTGACATGAGTAGTTGACCCACATGGTAATTTTGACTAATCAATAATCATTAAATTGTGCTTTGTCAATTTTAGTTCTTTGGCGATGTTATTAGACCCCATTTTCAAGGTTCTTAGTGTGCTTGATGTTCAAGGTGATCAAAGGTTATAGAGATTTTGCCACTTTTAGTGGTATGTATAAGTAATTGATTGATTTCTAGTAATAAAAGTTTGTTCCAATTATATATTATGCGAGCTTTTAAAAGCCTAAAAAAATATCTATCACTTTTCGGATAATATCATTGGATTGTTTACATATATAATCACAAAATGGTCTGCATTTGTTGATGCATTGGTGAGAAACCAGTCCTCATTCTTTGTATTTCAGGATTGTTCCTGGAATCCCTAGTTATTGGTGAGACACCAATCCTCATTCTCTGCTCAATTTCTGCTACCTTCTTTGCCAGTGCATTCTTCAAGCTAGTAATCTGCAACATCAAAGATCAGGAAAACTTTGACTCTTGAGTGCTCTAGAGGATAGCATTCATTATCAAGATTCTTCAACTACTCATAGGTCCTCAAACAAATAGACCAAAATATCCCTTGTTTTTAGTCCTTTTGATCCGTGGAGAACAAATAAGACTATCATTCAGAAAGCAACATATTTTTCAAGAATCATTCTAACAAAACCTGTTCTTTCAGCTCCCTAACTTGACCACTTTCCTTGTTGGAACGTGCAGCACCAAGTTCAACAGTTGCAACCTTCTTTGCAAATTTTAGAGTGTTGATTGTCTCCCCACGTGCATCTAATTCAGGACTTATGTGCACAAACATTAGAGTTACAAACATTAGAGTTTTTGCCTGTCCACCTTAAGAAAAAAGTCCAACATCATTACCACCCCAGACTAGAGAAAAGTGGTAGTTTCCTTCCATAACTATTCATCAAGGAAAATATTGAATTTGTTACCTAAAAAATCCTGAAGTAGTTGTGTGAGCTTGCTATTTCGGTAAGGAACATCAGAACTCTTTTGTGCAAGAGTAGCAATAACGTCTCCTAAAGCTGAAAGTGATCTGTTAATATGCCGTGCCTCCTTTAACCTATCTCTGGTGGCCTCGGATTTGTCAACTCTCTCACTTCCAGCAAGGTCAACAAGATGAAGACACCCTCGAAGAATTTTTCCAGAAGTAAGATCTCTGCCCTGAACATGCACTGTCAAAATACTGCAAACAAAACAATGTTTTTATTGTTTGAAGATAGGTTTCAAGAGAGACCAGTATTATTTAAATTCTCCGAAGACTGTGTTTAAAACCTGTGCGAATGGCTGCTCCGATCATTCAGAGTAGTTGATCCCACAACACGGTTCTTGTGTCCAAGGTTGATTAACTCCATCACAACAGATGTAGATGCAACGGGTATTAGATTTGCATCTGGCACATTGAGTCCATTCTGCTGTGAATTGTTGCGGATTTCCAATGTGCTATGAGTCAAGGATTATTTTATTTTGAGAAACTGAAATCCAAAGATTTAAAAACAAGAAAGACAACTCCATATGATCAAGAAGGATGTCTTTTATTGGAACTGTCTGAAACAAGAAGACCCCGAACTTGTTCATTGTATATTTCAATCATTTGAACAAAAACCTCATATATAAAGGTATCCTTTCTTTTTTTTGATATCTGGAATATGTCATTCAAGAACCCCAATTGTCCTCTGTAATCACCTTAGGAGTCAGTAGGAACATCACCAAGTGTTGAGGGGGCTCTTAGACCAACTTTTTGAAAGCAAGACAGGGCATTAATAGGTAAATAAATTCTCTCTTTCAACTTTCCACCAGTTGACCCTTTGGCATTTTAGACTTTCCTTTGGAGCCGAAGCATAAGAACCAACCTCTCAAATCTTCATGTGGCCATTTTTTCTTAATATGTTGCAAGCATTCAAAACCCTTATGTGAAACATTTTCTGCCTGTTGAGGTGCCGAGGAAGTTTCCTTCTCTACGGGATCAAACTTTTGTTAATATGAGAAAAAATGATCACAGGTTATAAGCTAATCTATTTTTTCAGTTTTACCCATAATTTTAGAATGAATTAAAAAACACAGCTTCAACAAATTCTGCATAAACTGAAAAAGTCGTTGTGTGTAGAATAAGCTCTATAGAATCATGCAAGTTGATTTTGTGAGATTTATCTGGCACAAACCTCTAGATTCTTGTGCTGCTGAGTTGTCAAATATTTGAAAATAAGTGAAGCGCTCTTGTGCTGCTGAATTTTCAATTTTGTTACATTTCAGGCTGGAGTGATAGAATATTTTTAATGTGTGATAACATATCTTCACCAGCAGGTGTCAAATGTGCCTAGCCCAGGTAGTTAAGTAATCATAGTTGGGAATATCTTGAACAAATGTAAATCTTTTGGCTTGGCAGGGCCTACTTAGTTTTAAGAATAATTGTTGGGAGAAGTCTTGAATGAGCAATAGAGTCTCCATCTAAGAAGAAATTTCGAAAGGAAGGCCCAATGATATAGACAATGATAATTTCAAAGCCGAACACAATACCATATACAAAAATAACTAGATATAAAGAGGCAAGGCTTCAACTGTTGCAAGTAAGAAACATACACATAATCAGAACTCATAGAATGTCTGTGTGAGCAATTGTTATTAGATATACCATATTAGGGCAACGGTTAAATTATAGCCCTCATAATATTGTGTTGTTGAGAAATTTTGAAGATGGAACTAAGATCATTCTAGATTTTAAAGCTTCCAAATGGACCTAACAGCTCGACCATGAAATAAAATCAAAATGGGATCCAAAAAAGCAATCACTCAACTGTAGGCAGCATAACTTCTTTGCAGATCATTCCCTTTCAATACACTGAATTCGGCAAGTACAATGGAAAATATGGCTGAGGATATAATCATAATCCCCTTTCCTACAATTGACAAGATGACTGATGTCCATATTCAGTTCAGCTCTAGAAGCAAAGATCACCCCAGAAAAATGTGAAGTTAGGACCAGTCTAGACAAGCAAGGCACAAAAATTAGAGCAAAGTATTTCTAAGCAAGAATTTCTTCAGCAGTGAACTCATTACCTTATTAGTTTTGCAAGCCAGTGCTTCAAACTGCAATTGACTAACTAGAAGATGGTTGTTATTACCATTGTGTATGTCTTTCCAGAATCTGTTTTCCCATATGCAAAAATGCAAACATTGTAACCATCCAGAACAAATCTGATCAATGGCCTAGTATCCAAAAACACTTCCTCTGCAATTCAACATGAATAATGTTATGATTTAAGAGATTTCACCTTACAATCATGTAAAAGGTTTTCAACACTCTAAAAAGAGAGTCAACCTTGAGTAGCAGATGCTCCAAATACTTTGTTGAATGTGAATGATTTACGTATATCCTTTCCTTGCTTTGCAGGATTTGCAATCATAATTTGACCATCCTCCCCAATATAATCCACTGTACTCTGACAGTTGGATTGGCCAAGCAAGAATGGTCTGACTATGCAATACACCCTTATGCGTCCTAAGAATAATAAGAAACATAGAATCAGCATAAATTTGTTATCCTATCAAATGGCATATGTTGTGCTTTCACTACCAGCTTGGTCAAGCAAGTATGCCTTGCCTCAACTTCTAAGTTTATGTTTTATGAGCAGAATAAGATAACACAACACCATGCAAGAAGAGGCCAGAGTAAAATCAGATTACATAATTTGATATTCTCTTCCAGAATTGCTAATTCTCATCTTCCAGGCCCGAGGCAAGGTCTAACACTCAATTCAAACACAGAGCCCACAATCACAGGAAGATGGAGCATAGATAAGTTGTTCATACATCTGAACTTGTATGGAAGAAATCTTACCCAGTTCATTCATCCATCTCCTACTCTATTGAACCAACCTTGTTTCCAACTTCCCAATTAGTGGGAGCACAAGCTTCTTTAAATGCACAGTAAACTGCCCTTTTCTAGCATTTTTTGGCCTTTTATGTTCCTACTACAAGCCGTGGATATGTTCCCCCCACATCGAATTAGCTAAAACTATTCATTCGCACTGTATTGGGAATAAAGATGTAATAGATTTGATATATACAATTTAAAGGGACTCCTAATTCCTACTCCGTTATAATATTTTTGAGACATGTCAGTTAAACTATAACACTATGACAGACGAATAGGAAGCACACCTTTCAGATCATGAACTTGATTGTATAGTTGTCAATTTTCCTCTAGAAATTTGTGGTAGCCTACTGCAGCCTGCGCTAGTCCATACATATGCTTTCCTGTGCAGAAAAGAAATACAATCAAAATTGAAGAATGTAGAAAAGCGTGGTTCAATAATAACAACTGTTTGTGCAAAGCTCACCAAGATTCTACAATTGTTTATTCCATTCCATTTGCATCGACTGAACACCTTCCTTCGTGTTGTGTAGCATCGATTTCAGTTCTTGCTGATTTTATGGAAAAATCAGAACAATCTCTATGTTTGAATCACAATGTCACACACTCTAGTAAGATTTAAATACTTACTCCAATTCCCCTTTGTTGGAGATCAAAACATGTTCGCAGATTTGGAACAGTTTTTTCATCCTCATCTGCATCACTTGACCTATTATAGAAGCAGTCCTCATGCTGTCCTCGTCTAACACCATAAATTTCCACTTTTCCCTCATCTTCGCTGACATCAACCTTTAGATTGAAGTTTCAGTCTCGGATGTTAATTAAAAATAGACATCTATTACAAGTATTTAGTGATGAAAAAAACAATATTGTAGCTCAAGCTTAGCTCTATATTTATCAAAGTCCATTTCAGTAAACATCTGTAGTCAGATCCATTTCAGGCATTGAATTTTATCTTTTTTGTAGCATAAGTGTTAACATTTTATGTATTCGTAGATAATTATATCCTAGCAACTTGAAAGTAAATTAGCTTTTACATATGTTGTAGTAAGGATTCTGAGCAAACCTTGGGCTCTCTTGAAGTTGTTGTTAATGCTGCCAAATTTTTTGACTTTGGGAAAGACTTTCCATCCCCATTAACAACAAGGTCCTGTACTACGTTCTTCAATTGCAGGCCACAATAACACAGCAGATGAGAATTCACTTATTAAGTTATTTTTCATCTATTTTTATGCATTTCCAAAGAGCCTCTCTTGTTAACTTTTCACATAGATAAAAAGAATTGACATGAAAGCATGATATTGTCTATTTAGTAATAAGAACCACCTGCTCTATGCTAGAATTCAACTAGTTCCATCTTCACAGAAGCTTTTGCCTCTAAAAATCCTATACCTGATTAGCGAATATGGTCATTAGAATAACCCGGCCCTTTAGCCCCTTGACTCCTATGGTCTAGGTTAGGTAATTTTTAAAATCATGTTAAATCACTCATCAAATGAATTAGGTTCTTTTCTGTTTTTTATATGCAGAAAATCTTCCAATTTAACCAAGCATTTCAGGTGTGCTCAGTATTTCCTTTTTCCAACTGAAAAAGATATAATAATGAGCCAACACAGGACAAAGTTAGGTTGTAAAATGAAATATTCCGAGAGCAACACCATAAAATGTAAGAAAGGTATAATGATGAGTCAAAACAGGATATGGTTACGTTATAAAATGCAAGAATCCTTGAGTTACACTACAAAAACTTGTCACCAGTCCGTTACAACACCCTCCAAAACTGAGGTGTAATCATAGAACCCAGAAGCATACAAGCTAAACATGTAAAATTATCATTTGAGAAAATCAGATTTCCCTGATCAATTAAAAAGATAAGACATGCTGAAACAATTGTAGGTGCTTGCTATAATTCATGACATTGTTGACCATCTTGTCTTATAGCGTACAAGAACAGTCAGGGTCTTCTTGTCAAGTTTGCTAGGCTGTTGGGCAGTTGGTGCTGAACTTAGGATCTTGAAAATTACAAAATTTTGGTTTGACATTAACAGATTTTGATATGAATATTTTTTAGAGTAAAATGTAACTGCAGATGAACTTTTCATTTTCCTCTTCTGGGATATTGGTGTGTTCTCTATATGGATTACTTCATAGAGTGTATTTGTATAGAAATTTATTGAAGGTGGTTGTATGACATCTTTTAAAGTTGTTATAAGGCAGTTTTGGACCAGCTTTAAAACAGTCTTGTGTCAGCAATTGAAATTTTTTTTAAAAAAACCTTCAAATACCCCTTTCTAGCACATTGAAAACCTTTTGATGATGGATTTAGAGCAGGTTTGAATATTTAGTTTCCACAGTTATTTGAATCATTTGAAGAGCTAGAGCAATCTCCTTGGAGCGACTATTGAAGGATCTTTGATACCATCATTACTATGCCATTATTCTGGGACAATTATATTAGTGTTCCTTTATGTTAGTGTAACTTTCTTTTAAATTTTAACCTCCTATTACATTCTTTGAAAGATATATAGGAACTAAAATTTCCATATATTTCACTTAATTATTGTTTTCCCCACTCCCTGGCGTTACTTTTCACCTCTCGGTGCAAATGCTAGTTACATAGTCATTACAAGGAAGACCTACCTAGTTACACTCTTCAACATTATAACTATATATAATTTTGATGTTTCTAGGTTGGAGATTGCACTATTTTCATTGGAGGATGCTACTATTGATGCGCACAAGGCTTTTGAGCTACTTGGTAGGATTCTCGCAAAATTGGTTGCTAAAGGGATATTCTCTATTCAAGATATAACAAGGGAAATCAAGGATGGAGGTACATAGCCAAGAAGCTTATTAGAAACGAGGGGATTTTGAGGTATTTCTCCAGAAGAAAATTTCAAGGTAGTCTGCTCACAATTTTAATGCCTGATCAATTTTGTGGTTTATTTGTGATCTCTCATGTTGACTAGTGAATGGTTGGTTAGTTTTTAGCTCGTGCTCACATTTTTTGGTTCCTGAAGCTTGAGCACTTTATAACAAAAATAGGCAAAGTCAAACAACACAAATGGTCCACTAGCTCTCTTTTCATTTGCTAATATTATAATGAAGTTTTATTAAAGGCATTGTTTGTTTGTTTATTTTGGTTAGAAAAGGGTTTTCTCTTGGTTTTATGTGATTTTAAATTTATCGTATGTAGCATGTTGGGAAATGGGAAATAATAACGTGACATTTATTTTGCAGAAATTGATGTTGAAGGAAAATTGCTTTGACATTGTTGATGTTAAGGTATATGTTGTATAAACTATTTATAGTCTAATTTATATCATATTCTAGTGTTCATTGTTTTTCATTTCTTACAGTGCATTGTATTTTATTTTGTTTTCAGAAAATGAAATCGGTATTGATGGTAAGAAGCATGAATTGAAAAAAGAGAAGAGCAATAACATTGGAGCGACAAATGCAAAAAAAGAGAGGAGAACTGGTTTGGTGATACCCTTAGAACCAATATCTCGCATAAGACACACATATAAAGATTGATGATCAAGTCTTCAGAGTTGGTGAATTCACCTGTAATGCCTTGACAACACAACGATAATGTTTTGAAGTGATGAAACATCATTTCATGTGTAAATTGTAGTCCAACTATTATAAAGTTGGAAACTCATATTGTAATATTTTAACATTTCATATAATATAATCTATGTGGTTGAAATTATTTATACTTGCATTTGATGTTGTTTAGTATTGTAATTAAAATATGCGACTAAATTAGTCATTTAGAATGATTATTAATGAAATGCATATAAACTACTAAATTAGTCATTTATATAATGAATAAATGGCTATTGCAAATGATAAATTTGTGACTACAAATGATGACTAAATTTTGCATATATACGACTATTAGTAGCTAATTTACAGTATCTTATAACATGACTAAAATTTAGTCACATTTCTTTGGTCATTAATTGGTTTCAAACAATGACTAAAATTTGCATATATATGACTATTAGTAGCTAATTTACAGTATCTTATAACACGACTAACATGTTGGTCATAGTTCTTTGGTCATTAATTGGTTTTCTTGGGTGATCATATAGTAATATATTTTGTTGTGTATTTGGTCATTAATTGTTACATTTAATGACCAAATCAAAGACCATATCAATGAATAAATGAATGACTAAATCAGTGACCAAATGAATGACTAAATCAGTGACAAAATGAAAGACCAAATGAATGACAAAATCAGTGACAAAATGAAAGACTAAATTAGTGACCAAATAAATGACTAAATCAATGACCAAATATACAACTAGATAACAAAATTGAGATAACCAATTAATGACTACGCTAAAAATGACCAAAAGTTGGTCGCGTTATAAGATACTGTAAATTAGCTACTATTGGTCACCGATCGAAAAATAGTCGTTTATATGCGAATTTTAGTCGTTCTTTTAGTAACAAATTAGCCATTTTGTACTAGTGAATTAATGGACTCATGAGATGTTTCAGGAGCTGAAAATATTGCCTCCAAAAAGGGAAATTCAACATGAGATTTACTTGCAGCAAGATTGTCCTCTTCCAAACATCGGTATGTATCCCATGTCAATAATGTAGAATGCTAAAATAAAGAGGCAAATCAAAGAGATGTTGGATAAAGGAATCATAAAGCCAAGAACCTCGCCATGTGATTCATCCATAGTCTTGATACCAAAGAAATATGGGACTTAGCACATGTGTGTAGATTTTCGAGCTTTGAGCAAGATTACCATAAAAAATCGTTACCCACTCCCAAGAATAGATGATTTTCTTGATGAGCTAAAAGAAGAATTTTTTTTCACTAAGTTAGATTTAAGAAGTGGATATCATCAAGTAAGAATTGCAGAAAGTGATATATGGAAAGCTGCATTCAAAACCGAACAAGGACTCATTGAGTGGCTAGTTATGCCTTTGGGTTTATGTAATGCACCGAAAAATTTCATGCGAGTTATAGATAATTTTTTGCAACCATTCCTTGATGAATTTTTTATTTTGTCATTATATGGCATTTTTATTTTCAGCAAAACAAGAGAAGATCATGTCTTGCATGTGAATAGAGTGCTTAATATTTTGAAGAAAGAGAAATTGTTTCTTAAGATGTCAAAATGTGAGTTTGTAAAGACTTCTTTGGTTGATTTGGGACATATTGTAGGAGGAGGAGAATTGAGGATTGATCCTTCTAAAGTGGAGGCCATTTTGAATTGGACCACACCCAAAACAATTACCGAGGTAAGAAGTTTCTCAGGTGCAGCTCAATATTGGAGGAAGTTTATTGCTAACTTTTCTTCCATCACAGCTCCTATGCATGCAGTGAAAAGTGTGAATAAAGGCTTCCAATGGGGAGACAAACAACATCAAGCTTTCGATGTTCGCATTACCATATTTGAGATAGCCATTCGAGATACAAACTGATGCTAGTGATTATGCCATGGGCGCAGTACTTTTGTAGCATGGTAAGCCTATCGCCTTTCATTCAGAAACTTTTAATGGTGCTATGACTAATTATCCTACACATGACAAAGAACTATATGCATTGGTACAAAGTGTCAAGAAGTGGAAACACTACTTGATGGGTAAAGAGACTATTGTACATACCGATCACCAACCATTATAGTACTTGCAGTCAAAAACAAAATTGCAGCAATCAATACATTTCAGGTGGATGGGATTTCTTCAATAGTTTCACTTGGTTATAAGGTACAAGAAAGGTATTTTCAATAAATTTACAGATATGCTCTCGAGACCAATCATTAGTGCTTCTACTTTACTCAGGTTATGTTGTACATGAGAGTTACATAGAACAATATGCATATGACATTGATTTTCAAGATGTGTATGCTAGTTTGAGCGAAGGGAATCAAGTTGAAGAAAAATATTATTAGATGCATAACAATTTTTTTTTTCATTTGGGAAAGCTATGTATTCCACAAGGAGAGAGGCTAAGTGTCATGAGAGAAGCTCATTCTTCTTTTATTGCTGGACACTTTGGGGTAAGCAAAACAATGGCACATCTACAGTGGTATTGTTATTGGCCTCGCATGATAGATAGTGTGTCACATTTTATAAGAGGTTTTTCTATGTGTGCAACAAGTAAGCCTAGTAATAGAAAGCTTCGATTGTACACGCCACTACCGGTACCATCAAGGCCATGGGAGAGTGTCTCCATGGACTTTGTTGGCAGTCTACCTATGTCAAGAAAGCAACATGATTAGATTTTTGTAGTTGTGGATATATTCACTAAAATGTTTATACTTATGCCATGAAAGAAAACCATTACTGCTGAACAAACTGCTGAACTTTATTTTCAAAATGTTTAGGTTCATTTTGGATTGCCAAATTCTATTGTTAGTAATAGGGATTCTAGGTTCATTGGGATTTTTTGGTCAAATCTATGGAGAATGATGGACAAAAAGTTGAAAAAGAGTACCGATTTTCATCCACAAACAAATGGACAAAACAAGGTGATGAACAAAACAATTATGCATCTATTGAGAGGATATTGCATTAAACATCCTAAGTTGTGGGATGAACAACTGCATTACATTCAACACGCTTAAAATCGGGCAAGGCACTCTTCAACACAAACCTCACCTTTTGAAGTATGCTTTGGGTATTTTCCAAAATCGCCATTGGACTTCATCTTTGAGAAGGATGTTGTAATTGATGGCCATTTTGATAGTGATAAGGCTCAAAATTTCATTGATAAAATTCAGATTATACATCAACAAGTTCAAGAACAACTTGATAAAAGTCAAATCAGATACAAAGAGAGGCATGACAAACACTGGGTTGATCACAAGTTTCAAGAGGGAGATGAGGTATGTTTGAAAATTAGCAAAGAAAGGATGCAAGGGGAAGGTAAAAAGCTCAAACCCATTCGCTATGGTCCTTTTAAGATCATAAGAAAAGTTGGTAATAATGCAACCCAACTTGAATTTCCTTCTTACATGCAAATGTATTCAGTTCTAAACGTTGAAAACTTACGCTTGTATGAGCCACCTTTGATCGATGATCAAGGAAGTGATGTTCAGCTAACTTCTATTGAATATTTCTTGCCAGAATTTCTGGATGAGCTCAAAGAAGATACAATTCTTGACAAGAGGACAAGAGCATCAAAGAGGGGAAGTGTTGACTACCTTCGAGTTGGGATCAAAGGCACTAAACCAAGTAATGAAAAATGGATGGAGGTTGGAAAGTTGAGGGAGTTGTAACCTCATCTACGAAACAGGTAATCAAGTCTTTTGGGGTCCAAAAGATTCCCAATGGGGAGGAATGATTAGGAGTTCATAATTTTTTCTCAAAATTCAAAGTTACGGGATTGAGTTGAAACTAGGATGGTTGCGTAGATCTCATATTCCTAATTTTTGCGTCATGAACGGTTCGAAAAACCGATGTCGTATGAGGAAGATATTGCATTCTGGTCGAAATGCCAAACAGGTAAACTTATGATAGTTTGACCAGGTTTGACTTGGATTCGCAATCATCATAGTGGATGCACAATAAAAAAAAAGAGAATATTCCCTCCATCGAACCAATCATTGGTTGACAAGTGTCACAATTTTATTTGATGTACGGGTTTACACGGTGCAATGAGAGGACGCTATGTGGCCAGCCATGAGGCTACTACGTGGCCCTACAACTACATAATAAAATTTTATGAGGGTCCGCAGGAATCAACCCCCAGACCTCCGCCAGGCATGGATACACTCTACCATTCGCTCTACGCTTGTTACTTAACCATAATGGATGTCAGATTTTTGTTATGGTTTAATGAAATGATGTTTGGGGGTTGGGAACCGTCGGCGGTCCCAACCCGCCAGCAGTTCCACGTTGTATTGTTACATGGAAAAATTAAACTTCAAAAACACCACGCAGATAAACGTTTAACCTGACAACAACCACAACCCATGGTTCAATAAATCACAGTTTAATGCGTGAGTTATGCCCGACTGTTACGATAACCCACAGTTTGGTGGTACGCATGTGGCCACCACCCAACCGCGAACACTTAATGAAACATTCAATTCGGCAGAACAATTAGCGTGCATGCCTAAATTGGCGGCCAAGCCTAATTTTAACTCCAGTTAAGTGGATTTCTCCACTTTTAGTGGAGCTTTCCTAGGAGATACTCAGCAAAAGAGTAGGAGACTCAATTTTCGCCCATTCTAAGTGAATGAAGAGTCATTTTTGACTAATTGGAGAATTCTAGAGCTGTTGGTGCAAAGAAAACAGCCATTAGAGCACCATAACTACATGTAATAGAAAAATTTTGAGCATAATGAAAGATGGACATGCCATTGGGAGCTGGACCAGTAGATGTAGCCCAGGAGGCATGAACTGCTTCATCATGTCTACTGTGTAAATTTCATGTGGTGACTTATTTCTTTGTTTTACATTGTTGTTTAATGTTATTTATGCTTATTTTATGCTTCTAATTCTCTAAAAATCAACTACAAATCATGGATAAATTCCTTAATCCTTATGCAAAATAAAGAGGCAATTATGCACATGTTTTTAAACTGAAAAGACACGTAGCACAACAAAACTAATACAGTCATTTCAGATCAAAGACAACAAAGTACAAAGACAACAAAGTGCAAATCCCAAAACAACCCCAAAAAAACGATGTATGACTTCCAACTAGGTATGATTTTAAAGACTAGGACACATGAATTGTTGTCATTAAAATAATCCCATGTATATAAGCATGATAAGGAACTTTTATGATAAATATTTGTACCGAATCCATCACCGTACATTAAATTTAACTTAAACAATGAATACTAGATTTTAATTAACAAAATTCATTCAAATTACAAATCAATAGATTTATTCAAATTACAAATTAATGAAATTCATTTAAATTTCCTTGGTCCCCTGTCAAACTTGTTTAGTCCCTTATCAAATCGGCAGGGACTACCACTACTTGCAGTTATTGTTTTATGTGGTTGCAATCTCACAAGTCAAATCAATAATGATTATATCAATCATATTTATTTTATGTGGTTGCAATCTCACAAGTCAAATCAATCATGCATCATATCAATTTCCTAATCGTTAATAGTTATCCCTAAATGTCAATCGAATAAAACACGATATTAAATCAATTTCCTAATCCCTCATAACTGTCCGTTAAATCTCAAAAAATAAAATACGATCTTGAAAGTTAGCTTATATTTTAACATTCACTGTAAAAATGAGTTGACTCTTGAAATTTTTATAGTGATGAAGGCTACTATATTTATATCATTTTGTGTGAAAATATTTTTATATTTCTAAAGTTTATTAGAGTTTATATAAAATTAAATATTAAACTTATTTATATTTTGAAGCTTTACAATTTATATTTCTAATTTTTGATTGGTAGATGACTAATTTTATGTGGTTTAAAATTAAATTTTTGGAATTTTCATCTTTTTCATGACATGGCAAACCTTCTCCATCTTCATGTTCATACATATTGAAATTCAATATTGCTATATCGTGATTTTCATTCATAACTTTCACAATAAAATGGAATTGGAAATCACTCTTCTCAACAAATGAGGTCCTTAGTTTAGTTGAAGACTCTTCTTTTGTGCTTGAGGCGAAATGAACAATAATATATACACCAAAAAGTTTGAAATGTTAGTACATACAAAGAATGATAAATGTGGTTTTAAAGGACTAAGACAATGCATTTTTGAAATACTTACACTTCATATCGTGATGCATCAGTAACTCTTTGTCTTGGTTCTTTGTTATGTCTCCGTATGAAATTACATGGAGCAATATGATTTTCTTCCTCCCTTCTCATAAAGTGAGAAACTCTTTTTAAAGAGACTAAAGCAACTCAATAAATACTATTGCTATTTCGATTTATTTCAGTCCAAACTAAGTCTTTACTAGAAAAGGTTGTCTGGTCTTTGAGGTATTTCACCTTAAGATCCATGATATGCTCCCACTTTTCTCGCTTCACCATTTTGAATTGTTTTTGTTAGAAAATATGCAAACACGTCAGAGAAATAGGATATACTAAAACATGTTAGCAACAAATCTATCCATTCTAGAGCATCACAACAAAAGAAAATTGATGAGCTAAAATTCACCATTATTCATTATCAACTATAGGTTATAGTTTCATATCTATATACACTTGCACACTTGCCACATGACTGAGTACATTTAGTGAAGAGTTCTATGTCACATATATGTTCAATGACTTCATTTTCTAAAAGATAATACATATAGGTTTTTCAATATCATGTATGTGTACCTAAGTCTATAAATATTTTTTCATTAACATATTCAACTTTCATGGTTGTGAAAATGGTAAAGATTAAACAAATTTTACAATTTGTCAAATCACATCTTCTTTATGTTAAATTGAGATATTGTGATTTTTATAATTTTGCAATGGGAGTTTATAATTTATGAATTTGTTGTTATCCAACCTGATAAGTCTTTTTTTGTCAAGATATTTGGAAATATATTGGTACTCTGTGAGTTTTGGTACAACAACATGTATTATGGCTGAAATTAATTTTAATATATTAAATTTTAATGTATTTTGTGAATTGGTAATGTATGTCCACGAGTTGAATAATAGTGATGAGTCAAGTGATGAGTTAGTCTGGTATTGTATTGGTAGCCCATGATTAGTAATATATGTCTCACTAAACTATGATGAATCTTTTTTTTTTGGCCATTAGTCTTTAATTCTTTCATTCATTGATTCAAGTGATGAGAAGTCAAGTGACGAGTTAGTTTTGTATTGGCCACTAGTAATAGATGTCTCAATAAATCATGATAATTTTCCCAATGTGTGAAAACAAATTTTGGTTGTTAGTCTTTATTTCTTTCATTAATTGATTTTAGCACAATATTTTCAAGAGTTGTTTTTAGCTGCATTGGATTTCACATGCACAGAGAAATATTAAAGCATGCCTTGAATCCACGAATTTTAATAAAACATATCTTAAAAAGACAGTTTCCATAACCTTATTTCATTCAGTAATCAATATCCATGGTTGAGATTAAGATTAATTGGATCATTAAAAATATACAACATTTAAATTTTTCCCACCCTTTGCCCTCAACTCCTTCTCCAACTGTACTTGAGGTTTAAATATCTGCAAACCATGGGTTGATCACAAGTTTCAAGGGGGAGATGAGGTATGGTTGAACATTAGAAAAGGAAGGATGCAAGGGGAAGGTAAAAAGTTCAAACCCATTCGCTATGGTCCTTTTAAGATCATAATAAAAGTTGGTAATAATGCATTCAAACTTGACTTGCCTTCTTACATGCAAATGTATTCAGTTGTAAATGTTGAAAACTTATGCTTGTATGAGCCACCTTTGATCGATGATCAAGGAAGTGATGTTCAACTATCTTCTATTGAAGATTTCTCACCAGAATTTCTGGATGATCTCAAAGAAGATACAATTCTTGACAAGAGGACAAGAGCATCAAAGAGGGGAAGTGTTGACTACCTTCGAGTTGGGCTCAAAGAGACTAAACCAAGCAAGGAAACATGGATGGAGGTTGGAAAGGTGAGGGAGTTGTACCCTCATCTACTGAACAGGTAATAAAGTCTTTTGGGGTCCAAAAACTTCACAATGGGGAGGAATGATCATGAGTTCATAATTTTTTCTCAAAATTCAAAGTTATAGGATTGAGTTGAAACTAAGATAGTTTCGTATATCTCATCTTCCTGATTATGGCACCGCGAACTGTTATAAAAAACGATGGCGTATGAGGAAGATATTGCGTTCTAATCGAAAAGCAAAACATGTAAACTTACGACAGTTTGACCAGGTTTGACTGGGATTCACAGTGAGCATAGTGGATGCACAGTTAAAAAAAATGGAATATTCCCTCTACCAAACCAATCATTGGTTGACAAGTTTCATAGTTTTATTTGATGTACAAGTTTGGAGGGTCCAATGAGAGTGTGCCACGTGGCCAGCCGTGAGGCTGCCACGTGGCCCTACAACTGCGTAATAAAATTTTATGAGGGTCCGTAGGGATCAACCCCCAGACCTCCCGTCGGGCACGTATACACTCTACCATCCAAGCTATGCTTGTTATTTAACCATAATGGATGTCAGCTTTTTGTTATGGTTTAATGAAATGGTGTTTGGGGGTTGGGAACCACCGCCGGTCCCAACCCACCAGCGGTTCCACATTGTATTGTCACATGGAAACATTAAACTTCAAAAACACCATGCGAATAAACGTTTAACCCGACGAAAACCACAACCCATGATTCAATAAACCACAATTTAATGCATGAGTTCCGCCCGACTGTTACGATAATCCGCGGTTTGGTGGTGCGCATGTGCCCACCACCCAATTGCGAACACTTAATGCAACGGTCAATTCGATAGAACAATTAGCGGACGTGCCTAAATTGGTGGCCAAGCCCAATTTTAACTCAAGTTAAGTGGAGTTCTCCACTTTTAGTGGAGCTTTCCTAGGAGATACTGGGGAAAAGAGTAGGAGACTCATTTTTTTCCCATTCTGAGTAAATGAAGAGTCATTTTTGACTAATTGGAGCATTGTGGAGCCGTTGGTGCAAATAAAACATCCATTAGAGCACCGCAACTAAAAGTAACAGCAAAAATTTGAGCATATTGAAAGATGGACATCCCATTGGGAGCTAGACCAGCAGATGTAGCCTAGGAGGGGTGAACTGCTTCATCATGTTTCCTGTGTAAATTTCATGTGGTGACTTATTTCTCTGTTTTACACAGTGTTTCAGTGTTATTTATGCTTATAATTCACTAAAAATAAACTACAAACAATGGATAAATTCCTTAATCCTTATGTAATCTAAAGAGGAAATTATGCACATGTTTTTAAACTGAAAATAAACTTAACACAAAAAAACTAATATATTCATTTCAGATCAAAGACAACAAAGTACAAAGACAACAAAGTGCAAATCCCAAAACAACCCAAAAACAATGATGTTTGAAATCCAACTAGGTATGATTTCAAAGACAAGGACACATGAATTTTTGTCATTAAAATAATCCCATGTATATAAGAATGCTAAGGAAATTTTATGATAAAGCTCGGAACTGAATCCATCACCGTACATTAAATTTAACTTAAACAATGGATACTAGATTTTAATTAACAGAATTCATTCAAATTACAAATCAATAGATTTATTCAAATTACAAATTAGTGAAATTCATTTAAATTTCCTTGGTCCCCTCTCAAACTTGTTTAGTACCTTGCAGTTCTTGTTTTATGTGGTTGGAATCTCACAAGTCAAATCAATAATGATTATATCAATCATATGTATTTTATGTGGTTGCAATCTCACAAGTCAAATCAATAATGCATCATATCAATTTCCTAATCGCTAATAGTTATCCCTAAATGTCAATCGAATAAAACACGATATTAAATCAATTTCCTAATCCCTCACAACTATTCGTTAAATCTCAAAAAATAAAATACGATCTTGAAAGTTAGCTTATATTTTAACATTCACTGTAAAAATGAGTTGACTCTTGAAATTTTTATAGTGAAGAAGGCTACTATATTTATATCATTTTTATATTTCTAAAATTTATTAGAGTTTATATAAAACTAAATATTAAACTTATTTATATTTTGAAGTTTTAACATTTAGATTTCTAATTTTTGATTGGTAGATGACTAATTTTATGTGGTTTAAAATTAAATTTTCAGAATTTTCATCTTTTCCATGACATGGCCAACCTTCTCCATCTTCATGTTCATACATATTGAAATTCAATATTGCTATATCGTCACTTTCATGCATAACTTTCACAATAAAATAGCATTGGCAATCCCTCTTCTCAACAAATGAGGTCCTTAGTTTAGTTGAAGACTCTTCTTTTGTGCTCGAGGCCAAATGAACAATAATATATACAACAAAAAATTTGAAATGTTAGCACATACAAAGAATGATAAATGTGGTTTTAAAGGACTGAGACAATGCATTTTTGAAAAACTTACACTTCATATCGTGATGCATCAATAATACTTTGTCTTGGTTCTTTGTTATGTCTCCGTATGAAATTACATGGAGCAATATGATTTTCTTCCTCCCCTCTCATAAAGTCAGAAACTCTTTTTAAAGGGACTAAAGCAACTCGATCAATAGTATTCTATTTCGATTGATTTCAGTCAAAACTAAGTCTTTACTAGAAAAGGTTGTCTGGTCTTTGAGGTCTTTCACCTTAAGATCCATGACATGCTCCCACTTTGCTCACTTCACCATTTGAATTTTTTTTGTTAGAAAATATGCAAACACGTCAAAGAAATAGACTATACAAAAACATGTTAGCAACAAATCTATCCATTCTAGAGCATCACAGCAAAAGAAAATTGATAAGCTAAAATTAACCATTATTCATTGTTAACTATAAGTTATCGATTCATGTCTATATACACTTGCCACATGACTAAGTACATTTAGTGAAAAGTTCTATGTCACATAATGACTTCATTTTCTAGAAGATAATACATATAGGTTTTTCAATATCATGTATGTGTACTTAAAGTCTCTCACTCCATAATTTTTCATTAGCATATTCAACATTCATGGTTGTGAAAATGGTAAAGATTAAACAAATTCTACAATTTGTCAAATCACATCTTCTTTATGTTAAATTGAGATATTGTGATTTTTATAAGTTTGCAATGAGAGTTTATAATTTATAATTTTGTTGATAAGTATTTTTGTGTCAGATATTTAGAAATATATTGGTACTCTGTGACTATTGATACAACGACATATATTATGACTGAAATTAATTTTAATATATTAAATTTTATGTATTTTGTGAATTGGTAATGTATGTCCATGAGTTGAATAATATTGATAAGTCAAGTGATGAGTTAGTCTTGTATTGGCAGCCCATCATGATTAGTAATAGATGTCCCACTAAATTATGATGATTTTTTATTTATTTATTTAGCTATTAGTCTTTATTTCTGCCATGCCATTCATTGATTCAAGTGATGAGAAGTCAAGTGATGAGTTAGTCTTGTATTGGCCACTAGTAATAGGTGTTTCACTAAATTATGATAATTTTCCCAATGTGTGAAAACAAATTTTGGCTGTTAGTCTTTATTTTTGTCATTAATTGATTTTAGCACAATATTTTCAAGCCTGCAAAATTTCTCTTACAATGTTTTCACTTTGAACAGTTGTTTTTCGCTGCATTGGATTTCACACGCACAGAGAAATATTAAAGCATGCCTTGAATCCACGAATCTTAATAAAAACGTATCTTAAAAAGACATTTTTCCATTACCTTATTTCATTCAGTAATCAATATCCATGGCTGAGAAGAAGCTTAATTGGATCATTAAAAATATACGGTCACCCGGTAATAGCCAGCATGTGTGCCAACAATTACTTTCGCGTCTCAAAGATATCAACGGTGGAGAGCCGATTCCCGAACCGGTTGAACGTGGCAGCTTGATGTAACCATTATACGGCCTATGAAGTGGACACTCGAATTTGATTTTGTGTTACATTGTCAATGCTATCGTGACGCAACAGGATCTGGAGGACACATACAACGTGCCCTTAAAGAGCTGTGCGGTCAGACAACACCTCCGCTGACTTAGTTTTTCAGGCACAAATAAAGTGTGTTCAGCGATTCATTCTTGTCGGCGATATCTTGCCGGGTTCCGGAGGGTGCGGCGTGGAGGATGGCACATCGATTGTCGGCGAAGTTCCTGGGAGACCGTTAGCTTTGGAAAAAAAATAAGATGGCCATCGAAATTCCCGGGGGTGTAAGTAGAACTCGAGTTGAGTTTGGATAACCATCGCCAACAACCATTTCCTTTGACGATTGGCTTTCTTCTAAGCTCTCGTGTTGATTTTGGTGTTCGTTGCGTGTTCATGTCCACATTCTCTGTCCATTTCGATAATGACATGTGCCTGTTTCGCTGTTTTTCGTTTCAGTGTGGCGGCGGGGCCACGAGGGAGTTTTTCAATGATGAAATGGATAGCCACATGTATTATATATTATGATTGAAATCTTTTGGTGAAAATCACTAAATCTACTTTGATGTGATTTTCACGAATTATTTCAATCACAATTTATGAATCACAGAAGCCAAATTCCTAATATTGTGAACTATGTTATAGCTTTTTGTTTCTATATTTGTTATGAGAGATTATATGATATAAAATATATATTTGTTCACATATTAATTATGTTTTGATTATAAATGTATCTATATTATTTAAGTTTTATTATAAAATCCACATGTAAATTATTTTATAAACAAAAAAATTAATATATTTTGATTATAAATTTATAATTTATCTATATTATTCAAATCTTATTATAAAGTTTACATATTTCTAAAACTTAAATTGCTTTATAAACAAGGATATATGTGAACATAAACAATGAATAGGTGATATATAGAAATAAGCAATTAAAAACTAAATTTACATTAAAAAAGAATTTTACAGCTACGATCTAACTATATATATATATATATATATATATATATATATATATATCATAATAGTATTGTATATAAAACATTATGAAAACTTGTCTTGCATGGTTTTGCCTGTTAGAGAGGCTTTATGTTTTGATCTCTTAGGGGTATTTTGTGGGCTTTCAATCATTATATAGATGTATGTATCCATAGAGTTTGGGAGATTTGGATTATACAATGTGAGACTGATTCTCAGTATTTTGATTAATGGAGTTTTTACTCTAAGCCATATACTATATGCATGATTATGTAAACATTTTTTTATCTCATAGAAAATTATTGTTTTTTTCTTTTTAAAAAAAAATATTATTGTTTTATTTTTCTTAAAAAAAATAAAACACTATGAAAAAATCTCATCATAGTGGTGTATATATTATTTTTATTTTTTTTTCAATTTATATTATATGATTTTCTTATAGTACCATTAAAATGTATAATAATATATTTTAAATTAAATTTATATATAAATTATAATATATATGTGTTATTAATTTTTCTTTCTGTTGTATATATATATATAAATTTATTTTTTTTCTTTCCATTTTAAAAGTATTAAACATGATTTAAAAACAAAATATACAATCCCATAACTAAACTCTAACTAAACTAAAGTGATAATGATAATGATAATTATATATATATATATACACATATACATATATATATTTTTAAGTAAAGAGATTGATCATCCTATTAAACTGATACGGTCAGAAAGGGGGCAGGGAGGAAAGTGCTACATACAATTGATAATACGTATTAAAGAATTTGAATTTGATTAATTAGCCCGCAATAACGTTATAAATTGTTGCAATGAAGCTACCTTGAAAAGTTTAAGAATGTACCAAGATTGAGTCTCTTTTGCCACCGGCTTATCAAGGTTGTGGCCGTGATTGTGAACACACCATCTTCATTTGGGTTTCTGTGTGTCGTATTATTTGCCGTCTAAACGAAGTTTACAAAAGCAAACGGCCTTTAAAAACAACACGTTTAATCATGTTTCTTCTCATATATTGACTGCCATCTATCTATATATTTTGAACAAGCCACGGGAGTGCGTGTGAGAGTTGCTTGGTTGAAAATTTTAGTAACCCCATTCCTCGAATTAACTTTGAAACCCTAAAGGAAGGAGGATCTCTTATACAAACAAGAGTTTCTATTGTTGTATCTGTTACATTTTATTCACAGCATTTGTTAGCAGAGATGGCTGCATCCTCTCTAATTTCTCAGAATAAGCGAGGGAGAGATGAATATTTGAATAGCGGATTGGCTTCGCTAGACGCGAAGTGAACTCATAGCGGAACATTGGGGCATGGTTGTAATCACATGGCCTTCCTCGACATGATCGATAGTGTGGATAACAACAGCAGAATTCCACAAGATACCCATATTTTTGTGGATAACGTTGAGGGTGACATGGCGCTGAACGTGGTTATAAATTCTGTGGAAGATGAAGTTGGGTTGAAGGCACAAACATATAATAATATCAAGTCCAGTGATGAAGAGATCAGTACTGAACAAATGGGTTCAAATAAGCAAGCCAAACTAATAGCAGATGTGGATTCTGAAGCGACCTCCGTGACGTTTGATATGGGAGACTTACCGTATTATGAAGATGTGTGGGGAGAGCTTGGTTTTTTCCTCGACAATTTTAGTCTGGATGAACTTGGATTAATCCTGCAGAACCATATCTATGGAGATTCAGATCTCGATAGCATGTATCTGGATGCCGTGTTGGAATTTCTGAAAATTCTAGAACAAACAATGGAGAGACTAATACTCTCCTCTTTAAAAACAGAGAAATATAAAATTTCTTGACAGGAGACAGAGTTTCCACACTGAAAAAAAACTTCTATTTATTTCAAAAAAAACTATTACAACGTCTTCCTCACACAGAGGGATTTACAAAATGGATTGCTACACAAACACAGTGCCAAAACACTTCACTGTATCTCATACAAACAACACTCTATCTCTGTAAAACAACACTGATGTGTTTTTACTATTCCGCACTGCTGTGCATAATACAAACAATGAAAAATTACGATACACAGGTTCTTGGGCCTTTTGGCTTTTATATGCCGCATATAACAAAAAACATTACAAAAACTAAACTTAATAATTTAAAACCAATCTATTAAAAGACTGTTTTTCAAAATAAAAGACTGCGCCGATTCCAACAAACTCTGAAACTGACTATTCAGCAATTTTAGAAAGCGACTGGGAGTACATAAACTTGGAGAAGAAAATGGAAAGTGGCTCTGCACAGCCACTGTTGAAAGTAACATTTCAACACTCCTCCTTACTTTCAACTGCTGGGTTATTAGTCATACCCAAGCATTTTCTCAAAAATTCGAAACTCTTCTGTCCCAATGGCTTGGTCAGAATGTCTGCAAACTGCCCCTGAGTTCTGCAGTGTTCCAAAATAATTTCACCATTGCTTACCAATTCTCTGATGTAATGAAATTTTGTGTCAATGTGTTTCTTCCTCTTGTGAAACACATAATTCTTAGATAATGCAATAGTTGAGCTATTGTCACAAAAAATCATTGTTCCTTTTGTCTTCTCTTGGCACAAACTCCTTAACATCCTCCTCATCCAAATTGCTTGACAAGTTGTTGTTGTAGCTGCCACATATTTTTCCTCTACTGTAGACAATGCTACAATAGGTTGTTTTTTAGAAGCCCATGAAATGGCTCTTGAACCCATGTGAAAAACATAATCGGAAGTGCTCTTCCGATCATCTACACTTCCAACCCAATCACTGTCAGTGTATCCAACTAAATCTAAACATTCTGAAGCAGTATATAAAATACCAAACCTTTTAGTACCTTTAACATACCTCAGAATTATCTTCGCTGCCTACCAATGTGCATCCTTTGGCTTCTCCATGAATCTAGAAATTAAACTAACAGCATGCATTATGTCCGGCCTAGTTGCAGTCAAATACATGAGGCTGCCAACTATGCTCTTGTACAAGCTAGGATCAAAATCCTTGATGCTGTCCTCTCTGTTGAGTTTTAGTCCCATCACTGTGGGATTGATCGCTACTTTGCTCTCCAGCATATTAAATCTTTCCAGCACTTCATTAACATATTTTTCTTGTGAGATAAAAATCCCATTTTCATCTTGTTCTACTTCTATTCCTAAGATGTATCTCAACAAACCCATGTCAGTCATTTCAAATTCTTCTTTCATGACTGTTTTAAAATTTTCAATAAGGTAATCATCATTACCTATGAAAATAACATCATCAACATATAAAACTACAAGCAACATTTTACCATCTTTTTCTTTGATGTAGAGGGTGGGTTCTCCCTCACACTTTTCAAATCCATTTTCGAGTAGATAGGATTCTATTCTACTGTACCACACTCTTGGTGCTTGCTTCAACCCATAAAGAGTTTTCTTCAACTTGCACACTTTGTGCTCTTGGCCTTT
Organism: Pinus albicaulis; assembly: GCA_034641835.2. NCBI lineage: Eukaryota > Viridiplantae > Streptophyta > Pinopsida > Pinales > Pinaceae > Pinus > Pinus albicaulis. The sequence goes on from CM076579.1 coordinate 1,238,431,010, forward strand.
CTTTTCATAGCCGAGAGGTTGTTCAATGTAAACCTCTTCCATTAACACTCCATTTAGGAAAGTTGACTTCACATCCATTTGATAAACTTTCCACTTGTTTTTTGCTGCTATGGACAGCACTGCTCTCACGGTTTCCATTCTTGCAATCGGTGCGAAAGTTTCCTCATATTCTATCCCATGCTTCTGCTTATGACCTTTGACAACTAGCCTTGCCTTGTGTCTCTCTATTTTTCCTTCAGCATTACTCTTGGTCTTATAGACCCATTTAACTCCTATGACATCTTTACCTTTTGGGATTTCAACCAAATCCCAAGTCTTGTTTCTTTCTATGCCATTAATCTCCTCATCCATAGCTTCTATCCATTTCTTATCCTTAATAGCTTCTTCAAAGTGGATAGGGTCTTCAATATGACAATATAAAGCAAACAAAGAATTGATACCTTCATTTGCTGCCTCTTGTGCATAAATGTCATTCAAATTTCTAAACTTCTTACCTCTTTCACTAGGTGTACAAATGCTTGAGGAAGCACTTGAATTTCCTCCTTGTGGTGTTCTTGGAGAAGCACTTTCATTTCTCCTCAAGGGTGTGTTTTTCTACTCTTGTGTTGTTGTTGCTGTTTGGGGATGTATTTCAGCCAATTCATCAACATTTTCATCATGAGATAAATGGTGTTTAACATTCACTGTTTTCTCTATGCTTCCATCCCAAGCTTCCTCTTCAATAAACTGAACATCTATGCTCAAAATAAACTTCTTGGTGGATGGGTTATATAACATGTAGGCCTTGGATTCCTCACTGTATCCAATGAAAATACATTTCTCTCCCTTGCTGTCCAACTTCTTCCGTAGCTGATCCAGAATGTGTGCATAAGCCACACATCCAAAAACCTTCATATGTGTGACACTTTCCTTTGTGCCACTCCATGCCTCTTCCGGCACTTTGTTCATCACTTCTTTTGTAGGGCACCTATTCAAAATGTACGCTTCACAATGTATAGCTTCAGCCCAATAATCATTAGGCAAATGATTTGCCTTTAACATACTCCTCACCATGTCCATTATGGTTCCATTCTTCCTTTCGGCTACTCCATTTTGTTGTGGAGTATATCTTGTTGTAAACTGCTTATGAATACCATTTTCTGTACAAAAACGTAGACAATCTTTAGAGATATACTCACCTCCTCTATCAGTCCTTAGGACTTTGATGTGCAACCCACTTTGGTTCTCAACAAGTGCTTTGAAATTGCAGAACCTTTCAAACACTTCACTTTTGTTTTTCAAAAAGTAAACCCAAGTTTTTCTTGTAAAATCATCTATGAATGTTAACATGTAGTGGCTGCTAGCAAGCGATGGAGTTTGCATCGGTCCACACAAATCTGAGTGGACAATCTCTAAGGGTGCTTTTGCCCTTATGCTTTTCTCGGAAGGAAAAATTTCTCTGTGTTGTTTCCCCAAGATACAACCTTCACAAAGGTTGTCCAGTTTCTCTATCAATGGTAAACCTCTTACCATTCATTTTCTGTTCAACAAGTTAAGACCTCCAAAGTTGAGATGTCCAAATCTCAAGTGCCACAACCAATTTTCATCTTTTGGTTCGCTTTGGATAACCTCTTTTTCCATTGCTGCTATCTTTTCTTCATTCTTCAAATCTGCTCTCATTCTAAGAGGGAACATCTTGTTCCTTGTCATCTTCACTTCAGCAATACATTGTTTGCTGGGTGGTTTGTCCATGATGGTACAAACATCATCCTAAAAAAATACATTATACCCCTTTTGAACAAGTTGTCCAATAGTTAAGAGGTTACACTTCATTCCTGGAACATAATAAACATCTGCTATGGATTTCTTTGCACTTTTCTTGTCAAAACATTTACATTTCCTTTTCCCATAACGGAAACTTGCTATCAGTTCCTAGTGTGACTTGTGACTTCACACTTTCATCTAACATAGAAAACATTGCTAAGTTTCCTGTCATATGGTTACTGCAACCGGAGTCTAGAAACCATAAATCATCATTCTTTTCTTCAGCCATATTACAAGCTAAAAACAAATTATCTTGGCTGATATTTTCTGTAGTGAAATTTGCACTAGTTCTACTTCCCATATCATGCTGCTTCTTTTTACATTCATTAGCATAATGACCATATTTTTTACAATAGTGACATTGGACATTGGACTTATCATACCTCTGTCCTTGAGCATTCTGCTGACCACTTTGCTGGCTGTTGCCTTGGTCTTGATGCTGATTTGGATTGTTGCCCCTTCTTTGAGCATTTGTTGGACTGTTCCTTCCACCTCTGTTTTGGCTTCTGCCTCTTCCTCTCTTATTTCCTTTGCCTTTGCCTCTTCCTCTTCCGAAAGAAATCTGGGTCTTAAAGGCATGCTCCAGAGATGAGTTTTCACTCCTACCCAATCTCTGCTCATGAGTCATCAGTGATGCATGTAGCTCATCCACTGTGAAATTTGTGAGATCCTTAGTCTCCTCTATGGTGGTGACAATCACATCGAATCTTGAGGGTAGACTCCTCAAAAGTTTTTCTACAATCCTCTTATCTTCAAGAGTCTCTCCATGAGATCTTATTTGTGTGACCATTCCAATCACATGAGTGAAGAATGAGTCAATAGTATCTGACTCTTTCATACAGAGAGTTTCAAAGTCTCTCCTCAGCAACTGAAGTTTTTTTGTCTTCACTTTTTCCATGCCTTGATTGGCTATCTTGAGAGTTTCCCATGATTTGGATCTCTTGGTTGCTGCTATCCTCGGAAACACACTCTCATGCACTGCTTGATACAATAAGAAGAGCTTTGGATTCTTTCTTCCTATTTCTCTTCAACACCTCCTTTTCTTCCTGAGTTAAATCTTCAAACTCTTCTTCATTTGCTGGCTCTTCAAAGCCATCCTCAACAAATTCCCATAAGTCTTGAGAAGTAAATAAAGCTCTCATATTTATTGACCAGTAGTCATAATTTTTTCCATTAAATAGTGGGAGGTGGATATTTCCCATACCCATACTAGTGCTGGCTCCAGCCATTCTACACTCTTAACTATGATTAAAAAAAAAACACTTGACTATGTATTTAAAATAGCTCACTGTTCTGCAACAGTAACACAATAAACTGTATAGAGAAATACCTTGAATTCCTTTTGGCTGAGTCTTCACACTGCTGGAGAGGATGCTGCAACAAAGAATTCCTTCCTTCATCTTCTTTAATCTTCAAAGAACCTGGACTAGCTCTGATACCATGTTGGAATATTGAAAATTCCAGAACAAACAATGGAGAGAGTAAACTCCCCTCTTCAACATAGAGAAATATAAAAATTTCTTGACAGGAGATAGAGTTTCCACACTGAAAACAAACTTCTATTTCTTTCAAAAAAAAAATATTACAATGTCTTCCTCACACAGAGGGATTTACAAAATGTGACTGCTTCAAAAGCACAGTGCATAAGACTTCACTGTCTCTCAAACAAAACAACACTCTCTGTCTCTGTTAAAATACACTGTTGTGTTTTTCTTCCTATTCACGCACTGCTATGCATATCAAATAAAACATTACATACAACAGGCTCTCGGGCCTTTTTGGCTTTTTATATGTCGTGCCTATTTTAAAACGAAATAACATAAATCTGTTTTAAAACAAAACTATAGTAGAAACCTTTTAAAACAAATCTATTTAAAAACTGTTGGGGCCCACTTTACAATAGCGCATTGAACGCGTGATCAAACAATTTAAAATCAATCTAAACTTGCATTGGGTCTGCGACCTCAACGCAAAACAAACGACTAAACAAAATTCTGATTGCGATTGCAAACTGGATGCGATGGCCATAATCAACTCTGCCATATAAAACAATTGGGTCCGTGTTATAAAAAAACACGTGACCAAAAGAAAATTGCGATTGCGATTTGAAAGAGGATGCGATGGATAAATTAACTCTGTCGCATAACTCCATCGGGTCCGCCATTTCAAAATGTCAATCGGGCCAAATAAATTGCGATCTCCAATTGGGAACCGGACACGATGACAAACTATGAACTGTGCCATATAAACTATATCGGGTTCGCCATTCGATAGTGCAATCGGGGCATAAAACAAAAGGCCTCCGATTTAACCTTTGCGATTATATATTATGTTGCCACGTGGTCTATGGACCCACGGGTCTCGGCTGACGATGGAGGGCGATTGTAACATGGTTTTTTGTGTATTTGATTGTGATGTGTGTATCACATTGGCCCAAAACAAAAGGCCGTGGTAACATATGTGAGTTCGTTCCGCTTGCGGAACTTCGCCACATCAACAAGACACTGTTCCTCCTGGGGACCACGGGGTTAATAAAAAACGTCTGCGTACAAAGAAAAATATCTGTTTGACTGTGTAAGAAAATATAAAGTACTCTGTTTTCCCAAAATAGAGTCTGTCCCTGAACATAATAATAAAGGTTGTTTTTCAAAATAAAACAGAACTGTGTCGATCAAAACAAATCTGAACTGACTGTTCAGCAATTTTAGAAAGCAGCTGGGAGTACATAAACCTAGAGAAAAAAATAGAAAGTGGCTCTGCACAGCCACTGTTGAAAGTAACATTTCAACAAGAAATAGTTAATACTCTGCCATATAATCGAGAAAGTATCTAGAATCTACCTTAGAAAACATGCTCCATTGCAAGAGTATTCACTCGGCCTTTTCCACAAGGTCTTCTTCACAAGGTCTTTTCCCAAAGTCATCGAAAGCGCACCATGGCTTAGAAATCTAATAATATGGTTATTCTAAAGTGAGTGAACAAATCTGAGAAATTCATGAGAGGATCCAGCTCATAACTTTCAACCAGGGCATTGGATGGATAGAATCAGGACATTGTTTCAAAATGATTTATGTCTCTCACATATACAGAGAAAAGAATACTGAGGTTGTTTTACTGTCAAAATATGGTTGCAACCAAGATAAAACACAATTTAAGTTTCAGTTTAATCTAACTCGAGCACCTTTTCTTCAATAAAAAGAGGTGGTCCAAAAAAGGAATAGTATACCGGTTGCTCGTTCTAGAGGTCTGGGTACATTGGATTCTAAGGTTAGTTCTTTTATGGAGGACTATTCCTTTTTTGGTTTAATTATGTCTAGTTTTGAATAATGTTCTTTACAGTTTCAAATCATTTTTTTTAGGTGTATGCATGGGCATGGGATCATTATTTATCTCAGACCAGTTTACAAATATATGAAGCATAAAAATATGTAGTAGTGATGGATCGAGGAAGTCAGCAGAAGTATTTTCTTTCAGCTTTGAGAGCCCGTTTTTAATTTTTGACGAGCCAATTTTTTTTTTAAATGGGTTGGGCAAAATAGAACTCCCTTCCATTCTCCTACTTGTAGAGGAATTAATTGAGATATTAAAATTCAGTTTCAAAAAATGATAATATCTCAATTCATTAAAGATTATGATCTTAAAATCCTTTGAATCTCTTTGACCATTTTAGCAAAAAGGTTAGTTCCAAATTTGTGTTATAGAATTTTGGGAGGATTTACACTTAAGTGTTAATTAAATAATTTTTAAATTGCTATATTTTAATTAAAAATAATTGATGATATTTTATAATATTATAGTAAAGATGTATTATAGATTATATTGATGTATTAATAAATTACTAAATATAGAATAACATTAAAAGAAAATATATAATTATATAGTATAAATTTGAAGAAAACATATAAAACATTTTATTAATATAATTTTGTTAAAAAAATATATATCAAAACTCATAAAAAGTTGTTTATTTCATATTATTTTTGGATAAATGTGATACATCTATTTTTTAATTAATATGTGAAGACCATATAACAACTCTCTAATTTCCAATATATTTTATGGAATTGATATTTCTTACACTCAAGGACACTCATATCTCATGTTGGTATCAACATTATAAAAGACCTTTTCTCTATATTAATTTCATAGGAACATCAAAATATATAATAATTTGTTTATGTCACACCATTTTTGAACAACTATGATACATCTACTTTTTGTATACCATCTAATGGTAATTATTATGTGAAGACAATACCATACCCCAAGTTAATAAGTTACTCATAATGTTACATTGCAAAAAGATTTATAATTCTAATATAAAAACAACTTTACACTTTCACATATTTTATAAAACCTATATTTCCAATCCTTAATGAAAACTCACAAGAGTACCTCAACATCATAATTGACCATAAAACTTATTTCTAAAAATGTTTTCTACTTATATTAATAGAACACAAATATCATTAACACCTTTAGAGTATTAAATATATTCACTTATAAATTATTATTAATTGTATTAATTATTATAGTATTTTAATCAAATGTCATGATTATGATAACATGCCGTTTAACAATGAGTGAATTAATTCTTTTATATATAGTATTTTAATCAAATCATCCTTAATAGCTGCCATTCTGATGCAATAAGAGTGAATTGGAAAGATATTGATTTATAACTTGCTAAGAAAGGAAATGAAAAAGAAAAAGTGACATGAGTGATATTGATACCTTTAACTTTTTGAATTAAGAAAAGATTGTGACCATGACCTTCTTGATTAGTTCTATGACAACCCTTACATTCTATAACTTGTTTTCATTAGAAATTTTCAACATAAAATCCATCTCCTCACCATATTCCTAGTGTATGGGTCCATGCTAGTCTAACCTTGAAGGTGGAGGCTAGTCCATATGACCACCCCACCCTATGAGAAGATCCATTAAGGCCTACTTTTCTTGGGAGGATATTCTATTACTGGTTCCAATTAGATCTCTAAAATCTTATTGCTGGTTCCAATTAAATTTTTCAAAATAAGATTGGTTCAAAACATATATTCATTATTAACTTATCATTATATAAAATCTATATTACATTTTGTAAAAATATATTTTAAGTAGATACAATAAATCACACTATTATTATTTATTTCAATAAATAATTTTATAGATTAGAATCTAAAAAATATTTAAATAATTTTGTAGATTAGAATCTGAAAAATATTTCAATAAATAATTTTATAGGTTAGAATTTTGTTTTTTAAAATAACTTCTCTTTATTAATCGCGATTACCATTCGGATTACCATTCATGTAGTTAGCGTTCTCCCATCTTGATAGCCTATCTTTTGATTGACGGTCTTGGGTACCGAAATCGAAGTCTACGGAAAGGAACACCTCAGACGCATTTCAGCACGATTTTATTGACGCGGATCGCTCTAAACAAATAGAGATCGCAAAGTGCAAGAACACGTGGACACCTCAAGCGTTCGCATCTTTGAGAGCGAAATGCAGGGGAAGACCGTAAATTTCAATACATAATGCGATGAGAAAGCTGCTAGCAATACCTGCTTGTACATTGATAAAAGTGCCCCGTACATTCAAGAACGCAGGTTTGAATCCCTCTCGTTTCAGTCCAAGGAAAAACAAACCAAGTTCCATAGAGCTTAGTGAAATTTTTTCAATTATGGCAGTCAAAATCCTATTACTTAAAAGGTCTAACGAAGGACTTATCGTTTTTAACTTTTAAAAAAAAGTTTATTATAAAGTAAAATAAACAACTGAGATTCAGAAAATGAAACAGAACTTAAATTTCAGTTCAATTTAACTCAGCCACCTATTCTTCTATAAAAAAGAACATATATATATAACTAAATTGAGATTTAAATAAAAATTTAAATATATATATATATATAATGGGATTTAAATAAAAATTTAAATAAACTATTAAAATTTAGACAATGAAATAGAACGTTGGTTTCATTTTAATCTAACTCAACAACCTTTTCTTCGATTAAAAAGAATGTCCATGTAATAATATAAATAAAACTATATAAAAATAAAAGGAGGTTTAAATAAAAAATAATTTAATAAAAAAACTAAAATTTAAATAATTCTGTAAAATTACGTATGCATGAAAACTTTGATACTGATACTGCGGCTTTATATTTCACTCGTAATATTTCAGATTCAATAATTTACCGAAGAAATAACCTCCAGAGTTGTAAGAGCATTATTCAGGTCCAATCGTTCACGGCTAGAATGACCTAAATGACTTTAAGAATTGCAACATTAAATATACTCCAAGGTCCGTAAATCGATGGATCCTATCCTGTGGAAATTGATTTTATTTTATCTGAGAACCGGATTTGAAATTTGTTTGATTGATTTTATTTAATTTGGAAACAACTAGGGCAACCGGACTTGTAATTCGTTAATCGAATTTTCATACCAGAGCAACATCAATCAGAGTTGTGTGGGTTGTATCTTGAATTTCAAGACAAGACATTGAAACCAAGTTTTTAATTTAACTTCTTGATTTTTCAGAGAATCTGCAGATCTCTTTTGATGAGAGAGCTGGCAGATCTCCTTTGAGTCTGATAATTTAAAAAATCACACAATAAACCTAAATTTATTTATTGATTTCAGAAAGAATTCAAATAATTTTATCTGACCTTTTATCATAGTTTCTATATTCACTTAACTAGAAATATGAAAGTGCTGTTGTTTTTTCCAAGTTCAAAAATTCCCTCTGGCCTAAACTGATAATTGCCGTATAAGTAAGTATTTAGAAGCTACCTCAAATATCGCTCCATTACAAGAGTATTCACTCTGCCCTTTCCACAAGGCCCTCTCCACACTCTATATACTCCCAAAGTTGCTGAAAGCAAGAAAGAAATTAACCAACAAAGCAACATGGCCTATAAATTTCGAAAATAATTAATGAACCACAAACATATTGCAATCGGTATTTATAAAGAAATCAATTAGACATTGCAAATGGTTCATTAAAAAAAATAAAAGTGAAATAAAAAAAATACCACAAATAATCACAAGCCTAGTGGTAGGTACCTTGCAAATGTGACTTTGTAGAAGTATTTATTAGGTGCTTAAAACTGGAAGCCAGAAATTAGAAACAAACCAGCAAAAGACTATTAGAGCAGAAACATCTAAAATAACCAATGAATTGTTTAAAACCAGTGAAATTAAAGATTCCGATTCTTGTTAATATAAAGAAACTACAACTTAAATTTCCCTCACCTCATTCATCCAAAGAGGAATCGAGATTGTGTCACCCAATTCGATTCACCGAAATAAAGCTTTTCTTCTCTGCTCTGCCCTAACTCGCCCTCTGGTGGTTAATTTTACATACAGAGCACACATATTTCTTCTCTGCTCTGCCCTAACTCGCCCCCGCATTGTTAATTTACACTCACCACACATAAACACAATAGGCATATACAACACAAACAAACACAGAAACCGCATACATAGATAGAAACTGTGAGAATAATCTAGATCATGCAGAAATAGATTTAGTTTTGAGTGGTTGAACGAGAGTGTTTATTTAGAAATTGGTTGCATGTATTTAGGTTTGTTTCCTCTTTTTCAAGAAGATTAGGTGAGTGCAATCTGCTATATAAGTGTGATGTAATCGTGTAGTTCAATCAAATGATTTCAGTGAGCTTTGTCTCACATTAGCTGTGTTGTGTTGTTTATTTATTTTGAGTTGGTATCGGAGTTCAAATAAGCTGCCGATCTGTTGGGTACTAGAGTAAGAGCTCCGCTTTCGAAACCCAGTATTGGCACATCGACCGGACCCAGAGCCTGGGTGCGTAATTGATCTTCTCAGTTGCTGCGCGTAGAGTGTGTGCCATCCACATACAGCATACCAGTGCCACTCTGTAAATTCCATTGATGCACTTACACATTTGTGCAATTCGTGAATTCAGCCTCACATCGAAGACAGCAGTTCGTTGCTGCATACGCTGGATAGAACGAGCGTGGAGTTTGCTGTTGAGTTGAGCGTCTTTCAGCGTTGGTGCATACACCAGAAAGAACGAAGGCTCGTAATCGCTCATTCGCTCTGCAGTCAACATAAAGGTTGAACGCTGCATATATTCATCTGTCAGCGCGTGGGTTGCTGCTTGAGTGGCTATTCAAGCCAGCGCGTGAAGTCACGTGAGCAAACGGCGTAAACTTAGATGTCATGCAGCTGGTTCAGTAATTTGTTTTAATTTGGTGCTTCATGTCATTTTAAAACAGTGTTGTCTACGCCTGTCCAGCAAGGTTATAAGTCAGTTTTTTTATTACTATTTCAACAATCCCATATTTTTTATGTGCCCCAAGTGATACAAAGGAGGTGATCATTTTTTTCATGCATAGGTGAACGCTAAGGTTTAGTTAAAAAAAAAAAAAAACCTTTTTAAAGGATATTTTTTATGGACTTTATTATTTGAAGCTTCATTGGTACTCTATTTGCAAATTGATTTGTCCTAGTGGGCTTTAGAACCAGGGTGTGCATAAAATTCATTGGGCTTTAGAAGCTGGTCATTATCGGAAATGGCTAATCCACTTGCTGACTCCTATCTAAATGAATCTACAAAACTTGATGGTGAAAATTATGTAAATTGGAAATTTAAGTTGATCACAGTTCTGGAGGCGTACAATCTCTGGACAATTGTTAAAGGTGACGAGCCCAAGCCTACACCTCCTGCTGCCACTCAATATTGGGATAAACGTGAAATAAAAGCAAAGGTGTTGCTACGCATGTCAGTGAAGGACAATATTATTCCTCACATTCGGGACTGTGAAACTTCCAAGGTGACATGGGACACTCTCAAAGGTTTGTATGAAACTACTAATGCAAACCGTATTTTATTTTTGAAAACAAAGTTGCTATCTATCAAAATGGAAGCCAATGAAAGCATTAGCAACTTTGTTTCCCGAATTAAAGACTTGAATGATAAGCTAGGTGATATTGGTGAAAAAGTGTCTAGTACCGACTTGGTAACTTTTGCGTTGAAGGGGTTAGTCCCAGACTATAAATTCTTTATTTCAGCACTCTCAGCTAGACCAACACCTCCTACATTTGAAGAATTGGCTGGAATTCTTCTTCAAGAAGAAGAGCGAATGAAAAATTTTGAACTGGAGTCAAATGGTTCTGATTTGGCTTTGACTGCAAGAGGCAAAAGACCATTTCGAGGGAGACCATGGGACAGGAACAGAGGCCGGTTTCAAGCAAAACATAAAGGTATGACACCTCCTGATTCTTATGTTAAGAGGAACATTGAATGTGATTATTATGGAAAACCTGGACATCTGGCTAAAGATTGCTATAGGAGAAAGAATAATGAATCAAATCAAAGACATAGAAGGCATAATGGAAATTACATAAACAGAGACACCTCAGTGATTGATGGATTTAAAAATATTAAGTTGTTTCTTTCTGATGTTGCATTTTCTGCTGAAACTGATGATGAGAATGCTTGGTTCATAGATTCTGGTGCATCATCGCACATGACTTGTAATAAAGAATGGTATGATAAATATTATGAGAAATCTGATGGCACACACATTTACCTAGGAGATGACAGGTCACTTAAAGTTCAAGGCTATGGCATAATAAATGTGTACTTACCTAATGGACAAATGCGATAGATTCATAATGTGATGTATGTACTTGCTCTCAAAAAGAATTTGATATCTGTTTCCACTATCACTGATAATCATTTAAAAGTGGAATTTGGTAAATTGGGGTGTATTGTGAAAGATGTTCAGGACCACTACAGGGTTGTTTCTACAGGTACCAGAGTTGGAGGATTATACAGATTGGATGTGACAGTGAAGCGCCATGTTGCATTGACATCCAAAGAGACGTCGACAGCAGAATTATGGCATCACAGGTATGGGCACCTAAATTACAATGATTTATCGTTGTTGCAAAGGAAATCAATGGTTGAAGGTCTTCCTGTTATGAAGTGTGAACATTTACCATGTGAAGCTTGTGCACTTGGTAAGCAGCATAGAGAAGAGTTTCCTGTTAATACCGAGAAACGACAGTATGATATACTTGAATTAATTCACACTGATGTATGTGGACCTATGCAAACTAGGTCTCTTGGTGGTGCTTCATACTTTGTTATTTTTATTGATGATAGATCTAGGTATACCTGGGTCTATTTCATTCGAAGGAAAAGTGATATATTTGAGTATTTTAAAGAGTTCCGAACTATGATTGAAAAGCAAACAGGTAAGTACATTAAAATACTCAGATTTGATCAAGGGGGTGAATATAAGTCAAATGCATTTAACAGCTATTGTAAATCTAATGGGATTCAACAACAGTTCACAGTACCACATACCCCTCAGCAAAATGGTGTTGCTAAGCGATGGAATAGAACCTTGGTGGAATCTGCTCGTAGTATGCTTCAAGGTAAGAACATCTCTAATGGTTTCTGGGCAGAAGCCATTAATACTGCTATTTATTTGAAGAATCGATGTCCCACTAAGCAATTAGTTTTTCAAACTCCTTTTGAGGTTCTTCATGGTTATAAACCCGATGTGAGTCATTTAAGAGTCTTTGGATGTACTGCCTTTGCACATATTCCTAAGGCTAACAGAAGAAAGCTTGATGCCAAGTCAATCAAGTGTGTTTTTATTGGATATTGCATAGATCAGAAAGCATATAAATTGTTTGATCCAAGTTCCCATAAACTGTTTGCAAGTCGAGATGTGGTGTTTCATGAGCAGGCTGATAAAAGTGATACAAAGAATGATGCATGGCATATATCTAATGATGCTCATGTCAAACTTGATACTTTGATTAAGAAGGAACAGGAACAGGTACAGGTACAGGTTCAAGATCAGGATGAGAGCAGTATGAGCACATCTAGCAGCAGTGAGTCATCACGAGAGGGTGATTCACCTCAAAGCCGAAGAATCATGGATGGAACTCCAACAGGTATTGTGGCACCAAGAAGGTCAACCTGACAAACCCAACTTCCTGCAAGGTATAGAGATTATGCCTTAATGTCTAATATCATGAATGTTGTAGAACCAGTTGATTATGAACAAGCTAAACAACATGAACAATGGAGAAATGCTATGAATGATGAATATGCTTCTCTTATGAAAAATCAAACATGGGAATTAGTGGAACTTCCTGAAAATAAAGTTCCAATTGGCAGCAAATGGTTGTATAAATCTAAATTTAAAGCAGATGGTAGCATTGATAAATTTAAGGCAAGATTAGTTGCAAAAGGATATGCTCAACATGAGGGAATTGATTATGAAGATACTTTTGCACCAGTAGCTAAATTGAATACAATTAGATTACTGATTGCCTTAGCTACAAAACATAATTGGAATATACATCAATTGGATGTCAAATCTGCTTTTCTAAATGGTGATTTAAAGGAAGAAGTTTATTTGGTTCAACCTAAAGGGTTTGTCAAACAGGGACAGGAGCATCTAGTCTGCAGGTTAAGAAAGGCATTATATGGTTTGAAACAGGCGCCGAGATCATGGTATGTAAAGATTGATACCTTCTTTCTTCAGAATGGATTTGTGAAAAGCAAAAATGATCCTAACTTGTATGTTAAGAAAGATGGAAAAGGAAATGTTGCTTTAATATCTTTGTATGTAGATGATCTCATTATCACAGGCAGTGCTCACAAGTTAATTGAAGAAATTAAAGTTCAGTTGTCGCGGGAATTTGAAATGAAAGATTTGGGTGAATTGCATTACTGTTTAGGAATTGAGGTATGGAGAGAGCCTGGTAAAACATTGATCACTCAAAGAAAATATACAAAGGAAATTCTTAAAAAGTTCAATATGAGTGATTGCAAAGCTATGTCAACTCCCTTAGAACAGAATGCAAAGTTGTACAAAGAAGATGGAACTAAAGAGGCAAATGGAACATTATATCGTCAGTTGGTGGGAAGTTTGAACTATCTCACCACTACCAAACCAGACATTGCATACTCAGTCAGTATCCTTAGTCAATTCATGGCGAAGCCTTCAGGAAATCACTGGAATGCTGCAAAGAAAGTTCTCTGATACTTCAAGGGAACAATGAATTTAGGTATTATGTATACTGATGAATCTGATGTTGCACTGACAGGTTTTTCTTATTCAAATTGGCCAAGAAATCTAGATGACAGACGATCTACCTCTGGCTATGCATTTCATATTGGATCAGGGGTCGTATCTTGGAGTAGTAAGAAACAGCCAACTGTTTCTTTATCATCAACTGGATCAGAGTACAAAGCTTTGACCAATGCCACCTGTGAGCTATTTGGTTGCAGAGAATTCTTGCAGATCTTGAAGAGGCGCAAAGTGGTTCAACATGCATCAATTTTGATAATCAAAGTGCTATCAAATTAGCACATAATCCAATATACCACGCCAGAACAAAACACGTTGAGTTTCAATACCACTTTGTACGTGAGAAAATTGAGTCAAATGAAATTGAATTAATATTTTGTAATACCAAGGATAATATGGCTGATATATTTACTAAGCCTCTTGGTAAAATCAAATTTGAAGTTTTTAGAAGTCAATTAGGTATTGTAGAAAATCCATTTCTCCATTAAGGGAGGATGTGAGAATAATCTAGATCATGCAGAAATAGATTTAGTTTTGAGTGGTTGAATGAGAGTGTTTATTTAGAAATTGGTTGCACGTATTTAGGTTTGTTTCCTCTTCTTCAGGAAGATTAGGTGAGTGCAATCTGTTATATAAGTGTGATGTAATCGTGAAGTTCAATCAAATGATTTCAGTGAGCTTTGTCT
>CM076579.1:1238445705-1238568522 GCA_034641835.2 Pinus albicaulis
ACAGCGACAATTCTGAATCAATGTTTTTTTGCGGGCATTTTCATGGCAATTCTCCTTGGCGGGAAAATGAAATTTCAAATGAAAAAGGTCAATGTGAAAAAAAAATTTATTTGAATATAATAAATATTTTAATTTTTTAAAAAGTTATAAATGTTTTGATGTTTTTCAAAAATAAAGGCAATTTTATTCGTAAGTTATTTTGTTTTCTCCAAGATAGTATTAATAAAAAATAGATGTTAATAACCAATTTAACACATCACCCACCTAAGTTGACCACCTTGACAAAATATTGGTTTTTTCAATGAACTAAAATGTTTTTAATGAACACAACCAAATGTGCATGATGTTGAACAAGTAAACCAACATGACATACTTTTAACAATAGTAACAATGTGTGCAATCTGTGGATTGGGAAAACCAAACTAACATACTTATGATAATCAGAATCGACCATACATGCCTATTGTGATCAACCCTTCACGAGTTCTATTGATTTTGTGCAAAATTAAGCATGTCATGCAACTCCTATAAGACTAACTTTGATACATATACAAATTAAGTTTGTATTTACTTTTTAGAATTGTGTTAAAGTGTTTCCCCTTTAAATGTCAGAGGTTTGAATCCAAGGGAAATTAAGGTATGTATACCTCCATGGATTAAATAGTTAAATCATTGCATGAAGGCAATCCATTGTCCCACGGACAAGGGGATCTCACATGCCAATTTAGCATATTCCTATATTATAACTTTATATTAAATACTATTATTACTTTTTTTTGTTAATATGAGTGATTTTAATATTTACTATACAGTTAAGTAGATTACCCCTTGACTAATTAGTGAAGTATTTAATATTGGATGAGAGAGTTGTAAGGTTGAAATTTCTATACCTTGTGTTAATTTGGGTATTTGTATCATTTCAATGCAAAATTGGATTTCATACATATCCATGGATCCATTAAAGCCATTTACACATGTCAACCAAAGACATTCAATAGTTGGGTTAGAACTAGCGGTTGGGAGGAGTTCATTATCATATTCATCCAAGGGTTTCCATACTAGAGAAGTTAGGGTATGTATTTGATTTATGGGCTAATGTTTGAATGATAAGAGGAAACGAGTTAGTGCAAGTCCTTCTTATGGTAAGGCCCTTCACCTCTTCCTTTATTTCTTAAAGTAAACTTGAAAGAAGTGATTACAAATATATGATACATATAATGTGCAAACCATTTACAACATCACAACATTAAACATTTACACAAGATGCAACTTATTTCATGTTCAATAGATTTTTTCTTTTAAAAAAGAAATATATGGTACCATGATATAATATATTGATTCACCGACATTGACCACCAAACAAATGACCTAAACGACAAATGTTATGTATGGTGAATATCATCCACCATAAACTATGATTATTAGCCACTCTGACACCCCTAAGTTTATGGTCACTCATTGAACATGACTCCAAGAGCTGTTTCGAGCTTCTTAAACTTATTCTTTCCCAAAAGACTGACAAGGATGCCTCATTACTATAGCATTTTTGTCTGCGCCTTTCATCAAATTCTCCACAACCACGTTTTTATGTTATCCTCAATTAACATTTCAATTCCACGTATTTTCTTATTGCGTGTTTTAAAGGGTTTCCTTCATTCTCATGGTAGACACAGAGTCACATTCATGGGTCCTTATGTGTTTTGGGGACCATCTCATTACTTGCAATGATTTCTCTCTAAATCAACACATGGCAAGCGTGGTATGATCAACCAAAACATATTAGCACCTAAAAGGCCATCAATTTCGAGTTAATCCCTACCCTACGACATGGCAAAACTTTTGGTTTGAATAAATTTTGTCAATGAATAACATCATTGTGAGTAAAAAGGTAATGCAGTTTGGCTTGGCATCTGCTTGTTGCATTAGGGGATTTAATGGGTTAGGGGCTAAGGGTTTAGAGGTTTAGGGTTTAGGGGTTAAATGAGTTAGGGGTTTAGAGGTTTAGGGGGTTAGGGGATAGGGGTTTGGATGATTTAAAGGATAAGCTTGAAGAATGTAACAGTGATTAAACAACTGAAAGTTGTCCCAAACAAACAATTGATAATGTGAAACCTTCTTCTGTACCAGTCAAGAAAGACTACATTCATGTGAGAGCAAGAAGAGGCCAAGCGACCGATAGGCATAGCCTGGCAGAGAGGGTATGGTTCCCTCTTTTTAATGAAATATTTGATTTACATTTTGTATATCGAAGATTAACCGTTTTAATCTTTCCAATAAGGGGGAATTAACTCGATTGTAGGTTCGAACTAGACCTGCTCTCATTTGGAATGGATAATCCCAACGAGTTTTAAGGATTGTTGTAAGGTTTAGGGTAATAATGAATTAGTGGTTAAGGGATTAGGGATTAGGGGCTTAGGACTTAGGGGAATAAGGGCTTACGGTTAGGGGTTAGGGGAATAATGAGTTAGTGGTTAAGGGGTTAAGGATTGGGGTTATGTGGGTTAGGGGGATTTAGGCACATTTAGGGTTCTAGGAATAATGAGTTAGTGGTTAAGGAATTAGGGATTGGGGTTAGGGGAATAATTAGTTAGTGGTTAAGGGGTTAGGGATTGAGGGGTTAGGGCTAGGGGATTTAGGCGCATTTAGGGGTTAAGGGAATAATGAGTTAGTGGTTAAGGGATTAGGGATTGGGGGCTTATGGGTTAGGGGATTTAGGCGTAGTTATGGGTTAGGTGAATAATGAGTTAGTGGTTAAGTGATTAGGTATTAGGGGCTTAAGGGTTGGGGGATTTAACATTTAAGGATTTTAGGGGTATGGATGGGTGGTACAGAATGAAACCACCGGTTTTCACACAATGAACACGGGCGCGGGGACCACCACGGGAAACAGTTCCGTTCCGTTGATTGGTTTTTGATCGGACGATGGAGATGAACTATGGGGGGCCAAGGTGTACGGACACGAGACTTTTGGAGCGACCCCCGTAGTGAATGGCAGCTGTTAGATTAAGTCTTAACCCATCCCGAGGAGTCAACTACGGGGGCACCAAGGTTTGACCCTACGGATAGAGTAAAGCCCCCCGCAGGGAAAAGGCTTTGGTCACGGCGCGGGGCTATATGGAGAGAAAAAGGTGCGGGGCTACGGGGAAGGGGGCTTAGGCCTATTAAAAGATTGAAAGTGGGTTTTTATTCCATTTTCAATGAAATTTATGATTTTGGCCCATTTCCAAAGTGTTTTAAGGCCAGCCAAGGGCAACGATAGGGAGATGGAGGGGGCTTTTGGGAAAAAAAAGGGTTTGGGGATTTTAGAGGGGATTTAGGGAGTTGATAAGGGGGGAAATAGAGGGGAACAAAGGCATTTTGACAGAAGGAGGAAAAAGGGGAGAAAGAGACATTTTGCAGGGGAACAAGGGGAAAATGAAGGCCTTGAGCTAGGGAAACATCAGAGGGTATTTGTATAAGGCAAAGCACATAGAGACCTCAAGGATGATGTGTCTTCAAGGGAGATGCATTCCTTGAAGGTCTCCAAAATGACATAGCCCCCCAGCTTGCTTGTCAAGAATTTCATAGGGGGGGCTAACATCTTCTGCTGAAGCCAAGTCCCCATATATAAGTATGAATTTCTGATACCACATCCTTGGTGACTTTTTTAACCCATACGGAGACTTTTTTAATCTGCATACAAGTTCTTTCTTACCCTTCACAATAAATCCTTTAGGTTGCTACATGTAGATCTCCTCTTCTAGATCCCTGTGAAGAAATGTTGTCTTCACATCCATCCGTTCTACCTCAAAATAAAATGCAGCAGCAGCAAATAAAAGTAATCTAATAGAAGTAACCTTGGAAACAGGGGAAAAAATATCACCAAAATCAATTCCCCGCACCTGTGAATAACCTTTTGCTACCAACCGAGATTTTTATTTCTCCACCTTGCC
This sequence comes from Pinus albicaulis, assembly GCA_034641835.2. Classification (NCBI taxonomy): domain Eukaryota; kingdom Viridiplantae; phylum Streptophyta; class Pinopsida; order Pinales; family Pinaceae; genus Pinus; species Pinus albicaulis. Next base: position 1,238,449,638 of record CM076579.1, read on the forward strand.
TTCTACATTCATCTTCTTCTTAAACACCCATTTTCTCCCGATGGGCTTCCTTCTAGCTGACAACTCCACCAGATCCCATGCCTAATTTTTGCGCAAGGATGCCATTTCATCAACCATGGCCTCCTTCCAGATTTTTCCATCCTCTGAATCCACTGCCTCCCTGACAGTTATGTTGGTTCCCTATGATTTGCTAGATTGGAAAGTACAAACACTGTAATGGCCACATCAGAACCACTTTGGAATCCTAAGACCTAGCCTTCCTGGATTCAGAGAGGGATCTCTCTATTAAGGTGTTTTTGATTGATTTATCTGTGTGCTCTTTGTTTAAGATTTTAGGCTAGTTATGTAAGATATTGGAACTTGTTTGATTTGGTTGGATTAAATTATAGATTGAAGGATTAATGGTGTGACTAATTGAGGAAATGTTTCAGCTGATCAAATAGACAGTGAGAAGACATAAATTCATTGGGAAATGGGGTCATAAAAGGATTTAATTGTTCATCAACTCTGCAAGGGCTTTCATAGGGTAAGCTAACTATATCAAGTGGATTCTTTAGATTAGTTTGTGATATGAAACAATAAGAAGTTGTGAAGGTAGCAAAGCTATAGTCAGTTAAGAATATTCTAGCTCTACTTAAACAAGAAAAGCATTTCAAAGTATCTGTTTGGAGCAAGTCAAAGGGCAGGACAAACCATAATCCTCTTTGGACAAAATTTAATAAGCAAACTTTTAAGACAACAATCCAGTAATTCAAGAACTACTTTCAGACAAAGAAAGCAGATAAGATAAACAGTAAGAGTGGTATAAGATCAAACAGAAACAATTCTAATCTTCTTTTGACAAACTCTCAAAAGACTCTTCAAGGAAACATTTCAAGAAAGTCCAATGGGCAAGGCTCACCTTAAACCTCACTGGTTCAGACTCTAATAAGTACACTTTAAAGAAAGATCTTAAAAAAAAAATCTCAAGTCTTAATCAAAGGAACATGGGTTCACCATAATTTCCTTGGTTTCAATCTATTGAATCATTTCCAAGACAACAAACCAGATATAACTAGAAGGCAATTAAGAATCTTCTAATCAAACCTATGTAGAAGAAAACATAAACATAAATAATACAGACAAAAATAGGGTGCTGGAACATCAAATCCTAATCTAAAACTTCTGCTTCTTTATCAGAGAAAGATGAACATAATGGAAAATATAAGAAGAAACATTAACAATCAGGAAAACTTCACCATTGATATAGCTCAAGGATCCAGTGAACATGCTTGTATTATTGATGATCAAACCAGTTACAATACTCCAGGCACAACAGCGCTATGTAACTCAGATTTTTCTTCAATTCAGTCTAGCATTCCTTAATTAGCTCGGCAGCAGAAATCAGTCCAAAAACCATCAAGTAACCAACATTTACAATGAGGCTCATATGCACTATTTATATGCAAAATGAGGAGGTGTTGCTAAACTAAGGTGCATAAATGTTATTTATTGCAGAGTTAATGATTTTTGACCTTTGAGACCATGCAAGGCGCAAAAATATCTGAAAGAGTTACTCTGAATAATAAATTTTGTCTTAAATTCTAAGTTATTAAGATGAAATATTTGACTTTTGAGGCTTTTTAATAACTTTGTAATAACTATTGAGCTACTTCAAAATATCTCTGACTGAGCAATAACTGCTTAATGCTTTTATGGAAAGAAACAAATGTTGTAGGTGGAAAATTTATCTTTGGAGAAGTAATGGCTCCTTTTTTGAGTAATTTCGAAGGTGTCTTTGGGTAATCTCCCTTGTTTCAGTCATCAATCTTCTGTATTAGGCCTTTATCCTTGATTTATTTCTGATAAACTGCCTTACTGTCTTTTATCCTTTATTCTATTTTATAACTGTTTTGTCCATCTTTCTTCATCTTTAAACCTTTGACTTTTATCTCTAATTACTATTTCTTAGGCTAATCTTTTGCTTATTCTTTAATCCTCGAATTAAGCCTTTATCCTCTATTCTTCATTCTTTCATCACTGATCTAACTGTTTTTTCCTTGATTGTCTGTGTGCAGGGATTTTTCTGTGTATCGAAGGGTTTCTTTGACTTTGATCGATGGTCATGAATCATCAATTTATCCTTTAGTTTTAACCCTGGGTCCCTTTTCTTCAAGTTATTTTGTCTCTATGATCGTCATCCAGAGACTTCCGCCACTTAATTGACCATGGGATGGCTTTTAGGCCATGGGATGCCATTAAACCTGCAACAATAAACAAATTATTAACTTTAAAACCTACAAATTTGGATTTAAACTGCGTTCAGGGGTTTTACGAGGCGTAGGGAGTGATTGCATGGGAAGGGAATATGCAAGGGAGGGGCTCCATGGGTGGAACCGAGAGGAGGAGAAATTTTTTTGAATATTGGCGTGAACGCGGAGGAAGGGTAGTTTTTGGGAAACTGACAGTTTTATCGCGTGGATAATGGCTGGTAAGCAATTTCGGGGCAAATGGATGCGATACCACACATTGCTTGATGCGTGTCCCGGGGAAAGCCGCCCATTTCGTGCAAAAATGGGGCGTTAAACTCCGACAGCGAATCGCATGCGATATGGCACAAGGGTCGTTCGATCTGAAGGAGTCAGATCAATGGTGCGGGTTACTCCTGATGGAAGAAACTGATCGGTCGAGTGCGGTAGTGGAAGGTGGGCCAGTGGGAGTCACGTCGGCTATCTTGTCAGGTAGCGGAATGTATATGAGCGGGGTGGAAAAGAAGGAGTGCGGTGGTGGCTGTTAGATCAGGTAGATCTATGGTCGAGTTTCATTTGGATAAAAAAGCAGGCGGGGGAGTGGGGGTTATGATTGGGAGAACAAATGGCAGGTGGGAGTGCAGCCACCATTGTATCAAGCTTGATCAACGGTGGGGATTGCTTTGCGAGAAAACAAAGGGGCGGGGTGAAAAGAATAGAGAAAAGGGGCTAAGAGTAAAGCGGAGGAAACGGTCCCGTGGAGGAAGATTAGAACCGGGGCTGGGGCTTTTAAGCTAAAAAGGGCTTAGGACCTTTCATATGAAATGATGCGCTTTTAACATATAAAATAGGGTCTTTATGGGAATTTGAAAGGTTTTGATAGGGTTAAGACTTTTTAGGATAAAACAATGTAAAAGGGGTTTTTACATTATCTAAGGGTTTTTAGGAGAAAATGCAGCATGAGGGGTGATTTGGGGGGTTTCTACAGGGGAAAGAGGAAGGATAAATGAGGGTATCAGTGGAGGGGTGAATGAGGGAATTAGGCCCAAAAAATGGAGTTTCTTTGTAGAGCAGCAGAGTGATCTTTTGATGAGGCATGAAGATAAGAAGGCTTAGTGAGAAATAGTCATTTTTAGGATGATGAACGTAGTGAGGCATCTAAAGATAGCTGATGAGAAAATAATGTTGTCTTTAGGTGCTTGTAGAACATCCATAGTCATCTAGTGAAATCTATAGAATACAGGAGGATAACATTGGCTCCAGCTATGGAGGGCAACTCTCTTTAGGAGGTGTCAAGAACCTCAGAATTAAATCTCTGGAGGAAGTAGACCAGTGCCTTGTTTTGCACCTTGACAGACCTCCTTTAACATTATGATTTATTGCTTTGACATTGTGATCTGCAGTATCTTAATCATAACATGACTAATTCCCAACTCAACTTCTACCAACCCATCACACTAGTTCTAACTTTTTTTCTTCTTCTTTGAGTGCATTTGGATTAGCAACTCTTTGACATTTTATCCTTTTGAAAACATAAATAAAATATCTATTCCTACCCTTATTTCTTCCAAGAGTTCATTTTAAACTGTTGAACTTTTTATTCTCTACCTAAACTACTTGGCTGTCAAGATTAAACTGTTTGGCAACCTTTATTCTCTAATCTAAAACCGAAATTTGAAAACATAACCAAATCAGGATTAGACAGTCTGATTTGTTATGAGCAATAATACTTTGTACAAATCTGCATACATAACTTATTTTGCAAAACTTTCAACACAAAACTTTGAGGGCTGGAATTTGGAATTTGCTTTTTATCCCTCTCTTCTTTCTTGGCTCAGATTTTAAGCTTTGGAACCGATTTCTAATCTAATCTAGTCTAATGATAAGCCAAGTTTAGACAATTTGGTAAATCCTCATTCACTAACCTATCATCAGAAATTTAAAGCATGATTGAAATCAGGATTAGACAGTCTAATTAACCATGGTTGTGGCATTTGGAACAAGCTGCACACAATCATTATCTGCAAAAAAGTAAATCTAGAAATACAAGGCTGTGATGTGTCATTAATCATGCATCCTTATCTATCTCTTTGGTTCTGTTTTGAGCATGTGGAACCATCATTATTTTTATTCTCCTAATCTATTCCTTTTGAAAAGTCAAGTCTGAAATAATTTTGGCAATCAATGTTTCTACTAACTTATCAACACAAATTTAAAGCATGTTCAGTCATGATTAGGCTAGATGACTGAACAAGATATCATTTTGAATCAGCAGTGGCATTTAGACTTACACACTTTCAGAAGCACTATTTTTGGGTATGGGGCTGTACCTTTTATTTTTCTTGCCCTCTTTTCTTTGTTTTTCTATTTTTCTATTTCTTTTTCTCTGGTCTTTTCTTTAAAAAATGTTATTCACAATGGATAAAGCTTTAAACTTGACATCTTTAATGGAAATAATGTTTGAGAATCCTTTAATTGACAGGACCTCCAAAAAATTATGTTCCATCCATTTCCTGTAAGAAAAATGCATTGTTTCCTCTGGCAGAATGGATAATATAGCGACCTTTCAACAGATTTTCAAACTTACCATGTTTTCCTTTGTTTTCTCTCCTAGAATCCCTCTTTAGAACTTTGTCACCAATGTTGAAGTCATTTTCCTTTGTCCTTCTGTCAAACAACTTCTTTATGTTTTCTTGCACTTGTTGTGTTCTGTTATAGACCTCTTCTCTTGTTTACTGCAAGTGTATGGTATGATTTATCCTTCTTATCATGTTATCTTTTTCAGACTGCACCTCCTGGATCAGCTTCATGACTAGCACTCCTAGGCTTGTTGGAAAAATTGCATCGGCTCCATAAACTAGCTGATAGGGAGACATTCCAATGGATTTATTGCATATTAATCTGTCAGCCCATAATTCATGTACTAGCTTGTTGTGCCATGACCTTTGATTTCCCTCTAACAACTTCTTGATGATTTTTATTAGAATTTTGTTTGAGGATTCTGCCAACCCATTACCTTGGGGGTAATAAGCAGTGGAATGGCCCAATGTGATCTGATATTTGTGGCAAAAGTCCACCATCCTTTTGGACCTAAAGGCAGCTACATTGTCTATGATAATCTTTCTAGGACACCCAAATCTAGACAAAATATGGTTTTCAAGGAATTTAATGATGACTAGATCAATGGAAGTTCTAGAAGGGATGGCCTCTATCCATTTTGTGAAATAATCAGTACTGCGAGGATCCATTTATGATGGGAAGATGAAGAAGGATGGATTTCCCCAATGAAGTCTAGGCCCCACTGGTGAAAAAGATCTTCAACAGAGATAGGATGTAGAGGTAAGGGTAAGAGTTTTTTTTTGCCTTCAAAGATTTGACATTGGTGGCAGGAAATTACCAATTTATGAATATCTTGGAAGAGGGTGGGCCAATAGTAACCAACTCTGAGGACTTTGTTTACAGTTGTCTTCCAATAGAGGTGGCCTCCACATTCTCCTTTATGAAACTCATGTTTGATCTTCTCTGCATCATTCTTAGGCAAACATTTAAGCAATAGACCACTAGCATTTTTCCAATATAACCACTTATCTATGATGTAGTAATTCACAACCTTTAACTTTAGAAATATTGCCTTTGTTTTAGATAAACTAGGAGAAACATTAAGATAGAAGAGCACATACAAAATATCAATATACCAAAGTGAATTTAGCAATACTTCTTCAAGAGGAGGGGCTATGTATTCTTCTTGCTCTTCTAAAACATCAATCATGTTCATATTTAAGGCTTTGAGGTTTGATTCAGCCATGAGTTTTTCAAGTCCTTGACCTTTGATCAGTTTAGTGGGCCTAATTTCCAAGTCATATTCTAATATAACAACAATCCATTTTCCTCTTTTGCCATCAGGATCTTGTGTCAAAATGTTTTTGACAACTGTGTGTGGGACAAATGCAATGATGTGTGAGTGTAAAATGTAAACTCTAAAGTCTTTCAGTGCTTTGATCAAGGCAAATGCCTGTTTTTCCATTATATTGTATTTCAAATGAGAATCTCTTAAAGCCTTGCTGGAAAATGCAATAGGCTTTTCTTGTCCCTTTATGTTTTTCTGAAGTAGGACAACAACAACTGTATGTTCTGATGCAAAGGAGAAAATGAAGAAATATTTTTTGAAATTAGGGCTAATGAGAACTGGTGTTTGTGTGAGTGCTTATTTAACCAATTCAAAGGATTGCTTTACTTCAATGGTCCATTTAACTCCTGTTTCCCTTTTAAGCATGTTTGTTATGTTTCTAAGGAGTTCAGCTAAGTTTGGTATGAACCTTCTTAAGAAATTAATCTTTCCAATGAAAGATTGTAGTTCTTTGATGTTTCTAGGATGGTTGATTTTCAATATTCCTTCAATCCTTTTTGGGTCTATTCTTATTCCCTCTTCAGATATAATGCGGCCTAGAAGTTTACCTTCTTGCAGGCCAAATAAATTTTTCTTGGGGTTTAAGGATAGACCATACTTCCTGCATTTCTCAAAGACTTTTCTTAAGTGAGTAAGATGTTCTTCATTTGTTTTGGAGTAGACAATAATGTCATCTAAATATATCACAATGAAGAAGCCTATCTCTTCTGAAAAAGAAATATCCATGGCTCTTTGGAATGTGGCACCAGCATTCATTAAACCAAAGGGAATTTTCACATACATGAAAGTTCTCCAAGGTGTAGTGAAAGCTATTTTGAGTTGATCATCAGGATGTACTAGCACTTGGTTATAACCCGAAAAGCCATCTAGCAAAGAAATTATTTTAGAAACTACTACCCTTTGTAAAATATGATCCATTTTGGGCAAGGGGTAATTGTCATTTAACGAGGCTCTGTTCAACTTTCCAAAGTCTATACAAAGCCTTATCTCTCCTGTTTTCTTCCTCACAGATACAAGATTTGATACCCAGTCTGAGTATCTGACTGGGACTATGATTCCAGCATCATACATTTTTTTAATTTCTTTCTCAACCAGGGGTAATTGCACAGGGTTTATTCCGCACAATTTTTGTCTAAAAGGTTTTTGGTTTTCTTTGAGGGGTATATTATGTTGAATTATCTATGTATCATATTATTTTAAGTCTTCATAACTCCCAATAAAAACATCAGAAAATTCTCTAAAAAGCTCAAGATATTTCAGTTTTACATGAGATGGCAGTGTTTTGGATAATTTAATCATTTTGGGCTTTTTGGCAACATCATTGAAGTCAAACAATTCTTCTAAAGGCACCAGTCCCTTTGGCAAGTTATCAGTGTGAGACTGTAGCACTTAAAAATCTTCTTTTTCTAAATCAATGCTTAGCTTTGTTTTCGGTGGGTGTTTTTTAGTTAACAAATTTACATCAAAAATATTTATATTAGCAATGTTAGGAGTTTCTTCTTCATAAGTTTTTTCCTCAGTAGGACAATCTTCTTCATACTCTGAGTCTGAATTGATCATTTCAAACCCATTTCTGGACTGTAGGAAATCCTCTATTTGTTTATCTCCTTCAAAAACTTGCCAATATTTTATATTATCAGTGACTGCTAGTCTATTTTTAACTTGGACTGTGTATTGTTTGCTCTCATAAGGTTTTTGATATGTACTAGCAGCAAAGGCTAAACCATTGGCAAGAATGTTATGGTTTCTAGGGACAAAATTAAGCTCATATTCTGTGAATGTTTTCAAAAGGTCAAAAACATCATCTCTATAAGCTTGTAATCTTGGATGCTTGGCAGTGTATTCTGCATTTACTTGTTTAATAATAAATTCCGAGTCTCTATGAGCAATTATTCTCTTGGCTCCTAGTTTTCTTAATAATTGTAGTCCTAAGAGGAGAGCTTCATATTCAGCTATTTTGTTTGTACATTGAAAGTTTAGCTTCTATGAATGGCCCTCAGTGTGATTATTTTCTGTGTTATGTACCCATATGCCTACTCCTAAACCATTTTTGCTACAAGACCCATCAAAACTCATACTCCAAAGAGGTTCATGTTAAAATTTGTCATTAAAGTCATTTTTGTCCTCTTTGGTCTGTTTTTCATAGCTGCCATTGTGTTGTTCTTTAGGGTCTGCACTATGTTGAGTTTTGTCTTGTTCCTCATGGTTTTCATTGCATTGAGGATTTTATATTTGTTTCTCATGGAAAGCACTATGTTGGTGACTGATTTGTTGCCAAGGGTCTTCCTCATGTTTGCTGTAATTTTCTGAATTAGCAAACTATTTAGGCCTTTTCTCCTTTCCTCCATCTTTTCCTATTATTAGTTTGTCAACTACTTCCTCTTTCTCATTAATATTTTCATCATTGTAAAGAATGAATGAGTCAAGGTCTGTGTGAATAGAATAAAGTGGAGAGTTGTCTGGTTTTTCTTGACTACTAACCATGTATTTCATGTGTGTTTCCCTATATAGTCTTCTTGGTTGACTAAAGACAGGGATGGTTGCATAAGTCATATCCATCTCCAGGGTACCTTGGAGTTTAGCACCCCATGACCTTGAAAGGAGCATGCCATATTTAGGAGGTATATCAACCACTACAATGTCCATCACTAAGCTCTTGGCTGGTATTTGTGCTAAGTTTACGCACAAATCTTTGATCAGGCCTAGAAATTTAACTCTACTGGAATCAAAAGAGTACAAATCCTTGTAAGGTCTGGTTATCTCAAGGCCTAGTCTCTCCATTATTATTTTAGGCATAAGTTTGTGGGAAGCTCCTGAGTCAAGCATAGCATTGTGCAAAATTTTATCATGGATGTTTAGACTGACATAGAAAGGAGGGATACCTCCTTCTTGAAATTTTCCTTCTACTTCTGGTCCAAACAGAAGCTCAAGTTTGTCATCAGTCACATTGAAAGAATCAGTTTTTTCTCCTATGTTTAAAGCTCTCAAAAGTTGGGTTTTATATACATATTGGGTGACTAATTCAGTGAGAGGAACAGGGATCCTTATTTTATCAATTTCACCTTCTATACTGAAAGGTATCTGAGTTTTTAATATGTTTAAATAAGCCTTCTTAGTCACTATTTTCTTAGCAAAATCAGCTTGTTGGTTTTTATTATGGACCGCAGTTGAAATAGTTTTAATAGGACCATTAGCTGAGTTGCTAGTGCTACTTTGGTCAACACAAGGTTTGTCATAATTTTGGGTGCTTTTTCCTTTGTTTTTATCAGAACTTTCAGCCATTGTTTTATTGTTTTCTACTGTCCTTTTAGGAATGTTTTCAGGATTATTTCTAGCAGAAATTTCAGAGGTTTTCTTTTAGGGAGTGTCTTGATTCTTTTTACTCCTAAGGTCATATTGTTTATGTACTTCCATTATAGCATTTTCAAAGCCTTGTTTGTAATCTTCAGATTCTAGGCTTTCCACGTCATAGGGTGTATATATGCCTTGTTCTTCTTCAGAAAGGAAAACAATATCCTCATTTTTTACCCCCAATAATTTTATGTGATATTCCTCTATTTCTTCAATCACTCCCTCATCTCCATCGGCATAGTTTTGTTGGAAAGGTGGTCTGACTTGCTGATCAGAGCCTCTTGTCTAATTTGAGGGGGATTCCTTCTAAAGTTTTGGTTCTGATTTTAATTTTTATTTTGAGGAGATGTTTGGTTTTCTTTAGGATAAGCTCTCTCATTCATTTTTATTCTCTCCATCATCCTTTCCATGGTTCTAACCAAACTATCAATTTTGGAATCTGATGTGGAGGGTCCAGCTTCATCTTTGTAGGTAACCCTTTTCTCTGTTTTCAATCTGGCCCTTCTGGCATTTAGGTTGGATTATACACTTACTTCTCCTTTCTGCATATCTTCTAATGTGAGGGGTTCTCTCTCCCTTAATTGATAACACATGTCAAGGTCAAATCCTTCAAGGAACTTTATTAAGGCTAAGCCTTGTGGTGGTTTCATTTATGGAGGGAGTGCATTATAAACATTATTGAATCTAGTGCAATAATCTTGGACACTCTTTCCAGCATTTCTTTTAAGATCATTGTATTCTGACAGGATTTGAAGGGGGTTTCTCTTGATTTCCCATTTGTTCACTACAAGAAAAAAGCACATTGGTGAGGGGCGAAAATGGTCACCATAAGCTCATTGGTGAGGGTCAAAAGAGCCTTCGTCACCAAAAATTGAACGTCGCCAAAGGTGGTGTCGCCGAAAGTATAGGTGTTGTGGTGACATTCAAGGTCCGTCACCAATAATGATTTATAGTGACGAATAGTGACCGTCACCATTTCATATGAGCAATGGTGATGGACAATACCCTCCATCACCAAAAAAATGAACATCACCAAAGGTGGCATCGCCGAAATTATAATGTTGTGGTGACATTCAAGGTCCATCACAAATAATTATTTATAGTGACAGATAGTGACCGTCACCATTTCATATGAGAAATGGTGATGGACAATAGCCTCCGTCACCAAAAAACTGAACGTCACCAAAGGTGGCGTCGCCGAAAGTATGTGTTGTTGTGACATTCAAGGTCTGTCACGAATATTGATTATAATGACGGATAGTGACCGTCACCATTTCATATGAACATCGACGATTTTTTGTGATGGAACTTTCATGGCTGTCACTATTGGTGCATATATATGGCGACGTTCATTGACCGTCACCATAAACTCATTGGTGACATCAAGGTCCGTCACGAATATTGACTATAATGACAAACAATGACCCTCACCATTTCATATCAACAACAATGATTTATGGTGACGGAGCTTTAATGGTCATCACTATTGATGCGTATATATGGTGGCGTTCGTTGACCGTCACCATTTCATATTTTGGTGAGGTTCAAAAAAATGTCACCATAAGCTCATTGGTGATGGTCAAAAGAGCATCCGTCACCAAAAACTGATCTTCGTCATTCCCTATATATGAATATCAGAGCACGATGGAATTGAACCACCAACCTCCTGCTTGTAAAGCAGGTGCTCTTCCATTGAGCTAGCACCCTTTAAAGAATTAGACTTTAAACTAGAAATTGCCCCTAAAGGTGCAAAGATACACCAAAGGAATAAGAACTAGGAAAACTGAAAGAATTCAGTTTCCTTGCTCCTATTTTTATTCTACGACACTCTACAAAGTATGATCTTGATCTATGACGTATTTGTGCCGAGTGGTTCTAATTTAATGGTAAATGTTATATTCAGATAAAATAAATGAATAACTAAGAGGCCTTACGGGCTAATTTTTAATCCTTACACCAAAATCTCTTAATATTCAAGTCTATGGAACAACTCGTTCAAAGTTCAAACTGAAGTAGATTTTAAATGGAAAGCCTAAAACTAGCTAAGTAGTTTACAAGTTAACATTTTGGATATAAATTATGTTCAATTTATATGACAAGTTATGCCATAACCTTGAAACTAGTTTCTTAGCTAAAATACTTTCTTAAGTCAACAATGACAAAGAAAGATAGTCATGGCAAGAAAAATTCTCTTGTTTTTTCTAATGAGGGTGCATGTAACTTGATAAAAGATCTATGAGAGTATCAAACCATAAACAAGTTCACTAAAACATGGAAATGACAAAGTCTTATTAAGCAACAAAAGTTTAATTGAATATATGAAAAGCATCGAGCTAAATGATATAATTAAGCTAAAATTAACTGTAAAAAAATGAAATTTCCATCATATACCATCTGGTTTGGTTAGTTCTTCAGAAAGAGAAAGTGCAATTCCATGATCCAACTCCTCATCTTGATTATGTAATGGACCATCCTGAACAAAAATGTCCACATACAACAATCAATGTTATTGTATTGGTAAGAATTTTCATATAATCTATCAAAGCATGTACTATCTAGGAGAATAACTGGAAAGCACAACTAGAAATTTGAATCACAACATAAAAATATAAAACAACATGCAACAGGAAAGGAACAAATCCACAATTTGAGAAATATGAACAATCCATGAACCTGTTCTTATATATTGATATAGATAACGAAATAGAAATCTAGATTTATGAAATTCAAGTATTACACAACAATGTCTTGAACAAATCTCAATATGTAAAATAGTATGTTTTTCATTTGGATTTACTTTGCAGAACCTCAAGAAAAAGTTTCCACAAAAACAGCCAATAAACATAACAACATGGACCTTAAGAGCAATTGTGCAGGGGATAAAATATGAAGGTAAATCACTAGAGAAGTATTCAAAGAAAATGATGAAAAACGTATCTAGAAATAACTAAGAACCCTCTGAAGTAAACCACACATTTATCATCGTGACTAGTACACTTGCAAAAAAAGATCAGAATAATTTATGAACTATTCCACCAAAAAGCAGTGAATTTTTCCACTAAAATACAGTTTCAAATTAATCAACTTTGTTAAAGTTAACAGATAGAAGATTGAAGTTTAAAAGATAATACACTCTGATGAATTATGGATTACCGTGGCATTAGAGGGCACATGCCAAAATACATTATCATCTCCAAATGCACCCCTACGTAGTGTCCATCTGACACTTCGTGACTTGAACCTTTAAAAGGCTTGCTCATCCACTTCATCGTTCGAGATTTATTGTGAGTACGATGGTACAATGTGACCTGCATGACCCAAATAACATGAGCCAACAATGAAAACCATAATTAAATTATTAATGCCTTACTAATTTAATCCTTGAAAAGACGAAAAACATGAATCCAAGAAAGAAAATGATAAGGCTCTCGTTAACCAACTATTATATTTATAGATATGGCAGAATTGTTGATTGGCTGTTTCAAAATTTAAAGCATTTTACATATTCTCTCAAACATATGAAAAGACACTAAAATTACCAAGGTCATATTTCAACATAAATCTTGCAGAAAATCTTTTTCTTTGAAATTTGTGTTTTCATTTGGGTCCGGGTTTGATCCGTTTCGGCTTCAGGTTCAACTTGTGATTAGATTTGGATCAGGTTTGGGCTCAAGTTTGAGGTTCAACTTTGACATTCGCAGAACCTTGGCAAATTTCATTTTTTTTTTTAGGTTTGCCAAATTCCGAACAAGTGACACATTCACAATTGCACCCCTAGTCATTGAAATCCTAATTTTTTCACCCACAAACGTCAAATTCTATGTTTTAGGAATCTATCCGAGCTTAAAATGAAATGTACAGTGGAACACACTTATAATGACCATTCAAAACTGTCACATTTGAAAATGCCCTACGAAACACGCCAAACCTGCAATATTCACAAAATATTAAAATACGGCCTTGGAAATATAGCCAGCACGGTATGTTGTATACACTAAATAGATTTGGACAACTATATTCAGGTCAAATTTGACAGCTAATCCACATTTTAAAGTTTCAGAAAAAAGGCAAAATAAACTGCATCACAGTCTAACCCAGATCAAGATGAACATAAGCTTTATCAAAATATCATATACAATTAAGTCGCCCATTTACAATTGTAAATCTATACAGCACATGGCCATCTTGAGCAAATGAATCATTCACCTAAGGCAAAAAAGGAAATTTCATTTTTTCATTTTCCAAGCAAAACGAAGACCAAATATAGTTGCCATTTGCCTAGCCCCCTTGACCAAATAAGTTGTCCAACTAGATCGTATGATGAGGAATTTGCATCCCTGCCATTTTAAGTAAAACACAAAACTGCATGTCTATGTGGGTCAAATGAGCTTCATTCCTAAAATACTATTAGCAAGCCTAGTAAAACATTAAACTGATCCCAAAATCCTACCATCAGCCAAGAAAATGCAGCAACCACAATGAAATGCTTTGGGGTTAAAATGACCAAAAAGACATGAAGGCACTGGTTACTCTTTAAATAAAAGAGGCAATTGAAAGAAAAGAAGAAAAAAAAATGTCACAAAAGAGAGACAAAGAAAAGCCAGGGAATCTAACAGAAATAGAGGAAAAGAAAAATAAGACAAGTAAAAACCGAGTATAACTGATGAAAAGTGAAATAACCGAAAATAAAATTTCAGCAGATTTCAATAGCAAAAATTAGAAGCACCAGTCAGAGAATGTGAAGCACCACAGAAATTAAGTGACTAGCAAAACATCAATTTCGAAGTTCACACCCTGGTTCAAATCCTCTATATCATATTACTTTTGCTTGTCAAATGACATTCCCAATTTGGTTAGGGCATTTCAAGAAAGTCCAACAGAAGGTGGATAGATGAGCAATTCAAAGCAAAACCAAAGACAATTTGACCTTGCAGATTAGAAAAAATTTTAAAATGTAAAATAGATGGTTAAAACCTAAGCGACCACAACAATAACAAAAAAAGTTTCAAACACAAATAAGATTCCATGTAAATGTAAGCACTGCAAATATTAAATTAAAAGGGGGCAGAAAAGAGTAAAGCTAAACGAGAAGGACACCAAAATGTAGCAAAGAAAGACACCAGAAACAAGAAATCTAACCAAAACATAAAAGCAAAACTAATTAATGATTTTACCAAAATGGCATTCATCCTCAACCAAAATTTAATGCAATTTGTAGCCCCACTAGCCTATTTTTTATCATATCCAGTATCTAACGTTGCCTGATTGTGCTGTGCTGCAACAGGAAGAGCATCTTTGCCTTGGAATCCCAAACCTGAATCATAAATAAAGTAATCAATTGTGTTTCTTTGTATCATGCAACAAAAATCGAACTAAATTAGGATTTATGGATCAAGGGACTTGCACTCACCATTCATGTTGATGCCACAGTCCCTGCCAGGTCTGGTTTTAGCTTTTTGTTTACCTCTGAAGTGCTTCCATCCAATTCCGAGGCAAACCTGAGATAAACAGACAATTCACAATCATTTTTCAATATTACACAAAGAATTGCCCTCAGGTATGCTTCCATATATAATAAAGTTCCAATTAAAACTTGATTTATGAAAAGCACAATGGCAAGAAACAGATATGATCTTTATCATAACATACAAAGCAAACAAATAATACTTTCAAAGACAATCATTGAAATAGAGTTTACCTTGCAGCCTTTGCTTTTTTCTTGTCATTTTCCAAGGAAGCAGATTTCACATCTACTCCAAATCTAGCCAAACGTGCTTTCTTCTTTGCTTCATCATCAGTAGATGAGCGCAAAGCAAGTCCAAACCTGTTTAATAATTTGGGCATTGTCAGATTCCAATTATTCTGGAGTAAAACAAATGCACATCATAATTTTGGAAAAAAATATTAAGCAAATTAAGCTGACGATAAATTAGACACACAAGATAAGGAAAATAGCATCATCATAATCTCAGGAATCTGAAGACAGAAAATAAATTCCTGAATTTTGGAAGAACAAACCTCTCAGCCCTCGCTTTCCTCTTTCTTCTTCTGATATTTTTGCTTCTCCTAGTCTAGGAGAGGTAGGTTTTGGAGTACCATTTGCTGACTCACCAAATCTGTCAATAAAACATACCCGAAGGTAATTTCTGTCAATTAAGAGATGAAACATATTGACTGATAAGATTGGGGATCATGTGCACTGATCATTCATTACAGAAATTACTTTCATAGCTATTAATCACTTTAAAGATTAAAGAAAATTCCAGTAGCACCAGAACTGACACAATCCACCAAACTTAAAAAACACCATTATAGCCAAACATTGTTTAAAATAAAATACAGCATATATTTAACAGAGATGCTGAACATTTAAGTTAAACAAACACAAGCCTTGAAAATGCCAGAATCCCTAGAGGCTAGAACCTAAATCATACAACAAGATTTTTCCACCATTCCAAAGGGTGGAAATTCCAGGTCTGCAGCAGTAATTAGTGCCAGAACAAGAGGCTAATCATATATACTATACAGAGATTATCCACTGCACTCCATGCCTTCAATGACCACCCATTTCTGCTAGCTGCTGTATCAGTACGAGTCTTGAGAATGATCTGTCACACATGAGGTGTTGCCCTCTGACTGCAGAATCAATGTAAACAGGGCTTTCATAGTATCCAAAATGATACAGGAGCCTCACTGGTTCATGGGAAATCCTCACGGCCAAAAACAAATTTTGTTTCCAGTTAAGATTTTGATAGATTCTCCACTGATCTTAACTGAGCTGAGAATTTTTACATTGTGATCAGGATTTAGTTATAGAGATCATACGCTGTATAGAATTCTGGTTTTGTTCAACACTACCAAGGGTTGCATCATGTTTTGAATGGGTTACATTCTCAACAATTGTGATTTGTAACCTTTGCTGTTGGGTTGAAAAGCCACATGTGTCCTCGTAGTTGGAAGGTAGTGTGTGGCACTTGCAGAGGCAAGATTGACTCTGACAACCATTACCTTTGAGGAAGATAAATGGTCCAAGATTCATGTTGGGACCTCTCAAGGGAATATCAACTCGCTTACTTTGTATTCCTGATAGTCACTAGACTTTGATAACCATTACCTAAGAGAGAGATAAACAGTCCAGGATTCATGTTGGGGCCTCTCAAAGGAATATCAACTCCAACACATTCATAATCACCGCATGGTGCCTTCATAACCAATGCCTAAGTTAATTTGGGCTGCCAGGATATGTAACACATTTTTATTTGGGTACTGAAATAGGTCAACATGGGAGTCAAGGTCTGAATCACTGATTCACATTTGCTGGAGAAGGTGGCTTATTTAACTGTTTAATGGCTTCTTAACGTTCCAAAGTTTTCTACACTTTAAATAGTTCCTAAAGTATAGTTAGGCATAAATTTGAAAGGAAACATGTCTTACTGGCTCTTGGCCCTCAAGTCTCTGCATGAAGATTGCATGAAAATAAAGCTTATGGTTCTGTAGTGGCAATATGGCTTCTATGTTGTTTAAATTTCTGTTGTGTGTAAATAATTGATGTGCTTCCATAATTTTTGGGCACTGACTATTGCAACCTGTAGATGCACCATAAAACAAGTTACAACAAATATGAAGCAGAAGAGTTTTTTGCTTTCACACAGCTGCTGTGTAAACATGTAACCAGCCAAAAACCAATGCCGAGCCCCAGACAACCATACAAGTTGAAAATTAAGTTATAACATCAAAAAAAACCCAACTTGAAAAGAAATAGGGAATAGATGCAAAACAAAAATGAAACTCAATTCAAGATATCATTACAAAGCCTCCGATGGTTATAACTTATCACGGGTGTGGGTCAAGTAAACTCCATATAACCATATAACCTATGATGGAGGTTTAACAAGACCATTTTCAAATTTCAACAATCCTATCATGCCAATCAGGTGATTTTATAGCATTTTCTTATTTAGCTATACTGCACCAACATAAATATTCAAAAAAGGGTTACCACAACTCTAAATCAAGAGAAGCTACTTGAACTGGACCAGTAAATTCCATGTAAACATAACCTCTGAATGAGGTTCAACAAGACCATTTTCCAATTTCAACCATGCTATCATGCCAATCAGGTGCTTTTATAGCATTTCTTGTACTGCATAAACATAAAGATTCAAAACAGAAATCATCAAAAGGCTTTTTATAACACAGTAAAGCTCAAGGAAAAAAACGCTACCATATATTTCTAGATTTTTAATCAAAACATGGTAATACAAAATTAAGGCTTCAACAAATAATTTGGGTCTTAAAGCTTCATACAATGCGCTATAAGCTTGTTTATCCAAATTCGTTTTTTTCTTGAATCAGGTAGCAGTAACACTAAGTTACATTGGGTTGACAACAGCAAAATTTTAAATTGAGAAACTTCATAAATTTGCTCACAAACCAGTAACACACATTCCAAGTTAGCCTAAGGCCTTGTGCAGCAATTATCCCTGAATTACCCCTTTCTAACAAGAGGCAAACAACTCATCATGGTTATAAGGGATAGCAAATATAGGAAATACATCAACTAAAACATGCAAGATAAATATACTGAATGTTAGATTTTTTGTTAATCTTCACATATCCTGTAGACCTGCATCTCCTACAAAGCAAGGTTTGGTCTTAGTGTCTATGTCAGGACAGTAGAATAGTACTTTAGGAAGGTTAACTAACCTTTACTTTATGAATAGCCCTTGAGGAAGAAAAAATTCCTTTTAGCCTTTATCTAT
Organism: Pinus albicaulis; assembly: GCA_034641835.2. Taxonomy (NCBI): domain Eukaryota; kingdom Viridiplantae; phylum Streptophyta; class Pinopsida; order Pinales; family Pinaceae; genus Pinus; species Pinus albicaulis. The sequence continues at coordinate 1,238,467,886 of CM076579.1, forward strand.
AGAGAAGTCTTGAATACATTTAATTAAATAATATAAAAAGATATAATGATACAACAAAAATTGTCACAAAAAATACAGACAGAGGAGAATGCAACAGAGAAGACAGCATGATAATCAGGAAACTTGCATAGGTAAATTGTAGTCACAGTCTGGAAGTGTTGGAGATTTCTAGATTATGTAAGGTTGACTCATGCATTTTATTTCCAAAGCACTGCAATTCTCTATCATATATTTTACTCTCTAATATTTGTCCACTGTAAATACATCATACTTTCTGCTAAAATTAAAATATTTCAGTGGATGGTATGCCTTTTATTTGCTGTGCATTCATGCCTTAATCTATAAATTTGATTCCAATTGCTGAGCACTGTAGTGTTGCGAACACAAGATCAAAATCTCTCTTAGAGCACTGAATTTTTACAGTCATAAGCCTTTACAACGAACCTCTACGACCATTACAATCATCTACATGTGACACCAATAAATGAGCAACCATCTACAATGTTAGAAGCCCAAGTTCATGTGACAATCCCAAATTTATAAGTATAGTGAATTAGTTTAATAAGTTGAAAAGACTTGTTTTCAAGACAATATTTAATATATTTTAGTGTTTAGAAGCTTATGAATTCCAATGGGTTGGAAATAATTGTTTTCAATATAGTTAACTTCTACATTCTAACTCACTAACTCCCTAATTCCCTAATTCATTCATCCTAGTTGACCACCAAGCCATTAAACCCTTAGTCTCTAGTTCACTAACACCATAAATTTAAGTTAAGAATAAACCACTAATCCAATAACCTCAATCCATTACCATAAACCCTTTAATACATAATTTATTACCCATTAAATCAATAAGCAAACCACTAATCTATTGAACCCTTCACCATTAATGTAATAACCAACACATTTTCTAATGATTCATCCTTAACTCACAATTCCTTAAACCATTAATCAACTAACCAATATTCCCTTATCACTAATCCATTAATTATTATAGTTTTTATTGTTCATTGACTATAACTAATTATAATTCAACACAAATAAAATATAACTATTTAATTATAATTCAACATAAGTAAAATATATGTTTTTTTGTTTATTCTTAAGGAAATTTTTCCTATCTAATACAAAAACACAGAAAATTAGAGGCAACAATGATAGTTCTAAACAGATTTGATTTATCTTGATTTATCCATTGGAATTTCTATAAAATTTTACCTCCAGGTTAGGCCAGCGCCTTTTTTAAGATGTAATGCAAAATATATGTTTCTGTAAAAAAATCAAGCTCGTAGTGTAATATCCAGATCAATCATGGTTAAGAAAAGCATAAACAAAAGGTGGGATCTTGATAAGACTCAACAGAATCATGGAATAGTGTCGGAGCATTGGAAAATTGTAAGATGATAAAAAGTAAGATTTGTAGGATAATTATTAATTTATTTTTGAAGGGTGAGAAGATGAATAATTTATTGTAGATATTACAAAACACACCAAGCTAATAGCCTATGGCCTCTGCTTTTTTATTTGGCTTGGGATTCTAAATCAAGTGTGCAGTGGAGTTCCTCCAAGGGATACTTTAACATTGATGGGAAAGGATTGCAGGCAGGAGAAGAAGGTCAAGGATGGGCAGATTGCAGGCAGGAGAAGAAGTTCAAGGGCCAAACAGCACAAGGAAGAAAAATGTGAAGATTTTTTTTCAAAATAGTTAGCAAATATATGTTTTTTTGGGTTTATTTTTAGGAGGACAATTTGTCTGTCTAATACAAAAACACAGAAAATTAGGGACAATAATGATAGTTCGGAAACAGATTTGATTTATCTAGGTTTGAACCGGGTACTCCGCACCTTCTATCCATTGGAATTTCTATAAAATTTTGCCTCCGGGGTAGGCCAAAGCCTTTTTAAAGAGGTGATGCAAAATATATGTTTCTGTAAAAAAAACCAAGCTCGTAGTGACACATCAAGATCAATCATGGTTAAGAAAGCATAAACCAGAATTGGTATCTTGATGGCACTCAACAGAATCATGGAATACTGTAAGAGCATTGGGAAATCAAAATATGAGAAAAAGTGATCTTTGTAGGTTAATTATTTCTAAAGGAAGAGAAGATGAATAGTCAAAATAGATTATTGTAGATACAAATCACACCAAACTAATAGCTTAGGGCCTCTGCCTTTCTATTTGACTTGGGATTCTAAATCAAGTGTACAATGGAGTTCTTCCAAAAGTGCTGGGTCTTGCATTCCTTGATAGTTTAACATTGTGCCCAGTTGTTTTGAAGATTCATATTTTAAGGGTAGGTCCTATTATTTATACAGTGCAGCTTCATAGTTTTAACTCCACTTTTGAGGTGTCTTTCCACAGTTTTTCTATATTGTATGATCCTTCCAATTGACTGGTCATTGTTTTTTTTTTAAGTTCAAACCACTCCATGCTTCATCTTTCCTTTACCTGACAAGCCTGAGGCTTTGTGCTTTTCTTTGATTGCTTGAGCCTTGTCATGAACAAAAGGGAAAATTTATTTAGTGCGAGAAAGTAAAATGTGTAGAGCCGAACACTTTGATTCTCAAAGGGGTTGCAAAGATCTCCTCCAAAAGAGGAAGATATGAGGAGCAACCTACGAAGCAGGTGGTAGACAGAATAGGCATCTTGCTGAAATCTATGTTAAAGAATCTTCAAGACTAGGGGCAGAGTGGGAACCCAAATAAAGAATAGGAGAATCCCCAATGTATTCCTCACATATCCATTCCCCAGAATCCTAAACAGAGACTTTGGAGGTCTTTTTATTGGCTACATTGGACTCGGATTCACATTCAAGATATTCTAGCTAGCCAGTGGTATACTTGGCTGAAAAGGTATGATGATGCACAATACAAGCACACTGAATGGAGCATCAATCCTGCAAATGAAATATTGGAGAATGGAGCTCTAATCAAGGGACTAGAAAAAAGAAGTGGAATCAAGGTTGTACAACTTGAGGAATCCCCAGTATCCCACTGTGATGAGAAAGACAAAAAAGCCATCCAACCAATTTTTGGAAAATGGCTGCAAAGAAGTCAAGGAGGGATGGAAAAGGCAAGGAGAATGAAGAAAGAGAGACAAAATAGAGTACATACATTGCAAATACAGCAGTGATTGAGAGAGAAGAATGAAGCAAAAAGGCCCAAGGCAACAATCCAGGGAAGGTTTTGAAGTTGTTTAAGAAGGTTTTCGTATGTTATCAAAATGTTTATCATGGGTTGCAAGATGGCACCATCCAAGATAATAAAATCTTAAAGGCTATCAATCTGATCTCTAGAAAGCAAATCAGTTCAACTATAAGGAGGTCAAATTTTGTTACAGGGAAGAAATATATAGTGGAGAAAGTCATATCATGCCATTGGAAAGATGTCTAGAATATAATGCATTAAAGCTCTAAAGGCCACTTCCAAACCACAACAGGGGATTTGGTTGTGGGCATTCCGGTTTTGTATTAAAATTTTTGAATCAATAAAAGGAACATGTTTTAATTACCAAAATAAAACAAGCTGGTATCACTATTGATATCAAAGAACATTGCAAGGCAAGGCAACTTTGGAGAGACCAATCTAGACCTAAATAAGAGAGAAATCATGTTTAAAAAGAATGCATACCAGGCTTTACAGAACCTTCATGTCAGGACTTGGTTCAAAGGCCATACCACTGCCTTTCCATACCTTGTGACCAATTCCATGAAAGCTAGAAAGACTGATCCATGCCTTTGTTTCCTCATCTAAATGAAAGCTGGGAAGACTTTTCCATGTCTTTTCACCAATATTGTAAACAACCACCTCTATCACTAGAAAATCACTAGTTACAAAACACGCACGATCCCCAATGCCTACGCAGCACATAAACGGGTATTCGGGCTCAATGAAAGTCGGGTATTCTGGCACATAAACGTTCACGTTAGGAGGCTTCTTTCTCCACATTTTTTTGATGAAATTGTGTGATGACAGGTGATTATTCCACTGCTTTGAGACGCTACGAAATCTGCACACACATTCCACTGGCAGCAACAACAGTATTTCTTCTTTCAAATGATCATGCAAATCATTGTAGGTCGTTGAGCAATTTTTCGACTGCACCATTTTCAAACAGGTCGTAGAACCGGGAAAATTGTAATTCAAGGCGTTATAATTAGAATGCCTTTTTTCAATATTTTATAACAAAGCTAATGGTCTGTTCATAAGGAAGGTCGGAAAATTTAATTTGCAGTTTGGTTACGTAATTGAAAAAGAACAAGCAATACACAACAAACACCCATGCAAATTAGAAGGCTCAAAGTACACCAGAGCCATGGTTGTAGCTAGTGTGACTTTCTTCTTTGTCTAAAATGGATCTGGTTGAAACCACAAAAGGCCACATATAAAGCCCTGAAAATTTCAGGATTAAATCTCATTGATTTGAAAAGGAAGAAAAATGTATTCCCTGAAACCTTTATTTTGAGAATTCACTTTTATAAGACTCTACACACACATCGTACTACCCAGATTCTGAAAAGTAGATTTTCAACTGTAAATTCAACATGCAAGCCCTTGAAATTCTAAAGGGAACAGAAACAGAAGATAAATACTGAAGAAAACGTAAGTGCATACCCTTCATTCACTACAAGGCAACTTCCCGTAACCATTCATCTCTCAGAAAAGACAGAGCTGGTAGAGTTCTTGGGGAAGGCTTACAAAAAGGTCTTAGCTATTCATAAGAAGTTACCACTTGGTGGTATACTGGTATTTGTCACAGGACAAAAGGAGGTGGAATTTCTATGCAGACAGTTGAGGAAAGCCTTTGTGAAAAGAAGCAAAAGCAATGTTAAAATACAAGGCATTTCTCAAAAAATCAAACCCCAGTGTAGACACAAATGATGTTGCAACTGAACCCAATCTTGAGGGCATTTCTCAAGCTGTGGATGGCACAGATGATAGTGGGAAACACAAAGATGGAACTGATAGGTTTAACTCATTTTACGATGAGGGGTTTGAAGTTCAATCAGAGGCAAACTCATCTTCCTCTGATGCTGAATTTGATTCACATTCAGATAATGAAGAAGAAGAGTGTCTTGATAGTGGAAGAAATTGCAGTTGATAGTGTTGAAGCAATAAGTGAGGGAGTAGATATGAAATTGGGAAATATGCTTGATGTTTCAGAAAAATCAATGTCTCTCCCATCCAATCAGCCTAATATGGAACCAGATAAGAAGCGCACTGTGGTAGTTGATACATCAAATGAAATAGCTGGTGATGGAGACATCCCTCATGCATGCATTGGTCGGTCACGGAGAATGCAAGTACCAAATGTTGATATGCAACATAAAGTCATGATTGAAGCAGTTGAAAATCATATGCCTCAAACAGTTATTACTGATGAAATTGGAACAGAGCCTGAAGAAATGGCAGCCAGTACTATTTCTCAGCGTGGAATCCAATTGGTTAGAACTGCACATGGAATGACTATTGAAAATCTCATAAAGAATCCTTCTTTAGAGATGCTTGTAGAGGGTGTGCAGAGTGTTACCCTTGGAGATAATGACGCAAAGAGAAGGGGAGTTCAGAAGGCTATACTTGAGAGAAAAGGACCATCCTCATTTACTTATGCTGTAGAGATGACATCAGGGACTGAATGTCGTATTCATCACAGCTTAGAAGCAACTATGGATGCCATATTAGCAGGTGCTCTATAAAGTTTTTCATATCCATCCCAGGGGATAAATATGCTGTATGATGTAGTATGCAATGTCAATTCAAAAACATAAATAATTAATCAAGTATCTATCTTGGCCTGTTCAAACTTCATATAAAATTTCCATGATATGTTGTGAATAGGAAAATCTCCATCATTTGAGGTCCGCCAGATGGTTATGAAGGTAGTGACAGATGGAAGTCCTGCCACAACATAACCAGGCATTGGAAGCCATTTTAGGAGCACTTTGACATGTTTAGAGTCCGATGGTGTTTTTGAGGCTGGTAATGAGAGTGGTGATGATGATCTTTTTGGGTTGAAAGGTAGTTATGAGCAATTTCGGAAGGATGATGATTCACCACTTATTTTATATACTTATAAAAGATCATGGAGGCTGATCTGGAGCAAGTAGTGGAAGTAATGGGCCTAGAGAATGCAATTAAATTCATAATGACATTGGAGCAGCTGATGCAATTCTTGCTTTACATTCTAAGCTCAAGGAGAATTCATGGGTTCGAGGAGTGGCTAAATATCAGCATCTACCCATATTTGTGATGAAGACAAACATGATGGCGGAGATGGTAAGGGCCATGCATACTATTCTTGGTTTGGAGACTCTTGGTGCAAGTTATTTTAGTTCATTCAAAAAGCTTAAGAATGATATTGAGATATCAGATGGAGCAACCAAGAGAAGATCTTCCCGAGAAGAGATTGATGCTTTAGAAGAGGCCAGACTTGCTATTGAATATATTGTGATCCCTGGAGGGCAGCCAGTTGAACTTCTTCCAAGATGTGCTGACATTATTGCTCGTCAAATAAAGCTAGTGGAGAGCTATCAATTAGTAACAGAGAAATCAGGGAGATAGCGAGAGTGACAGCCGATGACTACCCATGTTTCAGAGATATGACATTGCAAAACATTGAATCAGCAAAAAAAAAACAATGAAATAATAAGCCTCAGTAAAGATTCTATTGAGCATATACATAGAAGCTATGAAGATTCTCAAATGATTGAGTTGGTGGTTCAATGTTATAAATATGAAAACAAGTCTTTTCCCCACACTATATCAACAGCGACAGGTGTGTCTAAAAGCAATATAAACAATGAAATGGCTGAATGTTTTGTCAATTCAGAATCTATAATTACAAATGAGCAGAGATCTCCTGAAGTGGAGGAAGATAATCCCAAGATGAACCTGATGCAAGTAAGGCTATGTGTATTGGTGTTCCGACAGAGGATGGTCTGGTAGAAGGAGATTTAAGAGCTAAGAACTATAACACTATGGCAGTGGAGCTTCTACCGATATTATGCTAAACCTCATGCATGTTCGACTTATGAAGGAGAACCGTTGGTTTAGATTGATAGTTCAAGTTGATTTTGGACCCCCTCAGTGATTTGAATTTTAATGGAGGAGGGGGGGTTCGAAATGGGTACTTTTTAAACCCAGCCATTAACCACGTGGCAAGCGAAGGATATGTTTGCACCCCCCCCCCCCCCATCACAATACGGCTTACCATCTGTTGCGCTCTCCAAAATATGGTTTCAAGTTTTCGTAAAACAAATGCTCAAAGTCTATACTTGGAACAAATTTTTGTTGCTGGGAAAGGAAAGGAGGTTTGAACTATCATTACCCAAAAAGAGCGATATTTGCACGATAATGTACACTAATGCCACAACTGGTGAACCTAAAGGCATATTGATCGCAAATGAAAACATCGTTTCTATGGTGATCGAAATTGCTTATTTTATTAAATGTTAGAATGAAGAGCTCACAGAGAAGGATGTTCATTTCTCGTTTCTTCCTCTAGTACATATATTTTATCGAGTGACAGAGGAAATTTTCATATCAAAAAGTGCTTCAATAGGCTTTTGGCACGGGGATGTGAAGCTTTTGGTGGAGGATATTGCAAAACTAAAACCAATTGTCTTATGTGGTGTCCCACGTGTTTTTTGATCACATATATTCAGGTTTAAGCCAGAATATTGTCGTTGGAGGATTTCCGAATAGAAAGGTGTTTGAATTTGCATACAAATACAAGCTTAATAATATGCGCAAAGGGTTGAAACATGAAAAAGCATCTCCACTTTTTGATCAAGTTGTCTTTAGCAAGATTAAACAAGGTCTGGGAGGACATGTCCGTGTAATGTCATCAGGAGCAGCTCCACCTGCAAATGTCATCAGGAGAAGCTCCACTTGCAAGACATGTGGAAGAGTTTCTACAAGTAGTGACATGTTTCCATGTTGTACAGGACTATGGTTTGACAGAAAATTTTGCGGGAAGTTTTGTTTCCCTTCCAAATGTTATTTCAACAATTGGGACTATTGGTCCACCTGTTCTGAATATTGATGTTTTCCTTGAGTCTTTCCCTAAAATGGGATATGATGCACTTTTAGAAGTTTAAGCTTTCACAAGGAGAATACGTTGTAGTGGAAAATCTCGAGAATGTGTATGGCCAGTGTTCTGCTATTGATTTGGTTCGGATGTTGTTGAGTTCATCATTCATCATGCAAAGGTCTTAATTGCCTTTGTCCAAGAGGCAAAGCTTCCTACGATTTTGAAATGCTTTAAGCTATTAGTTGTGCATGAAAATGCCGTGAGGAAGGCTACAAAGGAGCGGAAAAGGCGTTTCGATTATAAACCCATACTTGAGCAGGATGGCCTTATATGGCAGCGTTCTTCCTATCAAGGGACAAAGAGGGAGAAAACAAGAGAAGAATCATTAGCTGAAGTAAGAGATTACAAGCAGCAACAAATGTCATACTGTAGAAAAAAGGTCAAGCGAACTCCAACACAAGTGTTGCAAGATATAATTGAGGGCCACATGGAGGAAATTAAGAGAGCAAGAGGAATTGGTTGTTTTGTAAAGGGTATATTTGAGATACCACAGAAGGCAACACAATCTCTTCCTTCAGATAGTGTGACTGAGCGTAAATAGCAATGTGAAGCCACCAATTCAGCCTTTCCTAATAGGGGTGAAGGATTCTCTGTTTCTAGCTATCAAAGGATGCAAAGTGTCATGCGACTAAAGTTTCTGTAGGAAGCAATGTTTCGTCTTCTCTGATAAATAGGATCGATGCTATGCTTCACAAGCTAGGAAAAGAAATTGACGATGTAGATGCAAAAATTGGTGACCGATGGCAAATATTGGACAGAGATATTTGAGGGTACACATGGTAGCCAGCGCCGCATTAGAACTAATGATCCAGCAAAGGCGGTCTGAATGGCAGAGCCAGATGTCAAAGCCACCCAGCGTTGCCTCTTCGTGACCACCTCAGCCACTTTCAGCATACCTTTTTGATTTACGAAGAGCTGCCAAAGTTAATGTTACAGTAAGTTTTGCCAGAGATATTTTTTGTTCAGGCCTTGCATGGCCACAGTTGTCAAATTATAATTAAACTGTAGTTAATGAAGATCGCCGAAGTAGATTAGGGCAACCAACATAGTTGCAGTTAAATACTACTTGTATTTTCATTATCAAGGGTTGGACCTTGTTAGACTCTGCGTTGTAAAGATCATTGTATTGGAGCACTGTATTTTTTTTTGGGGCATCAATAATAAGAGACCGTTCACAAGATTCTTGAGATATGTTAATGGTGATGTTTCTTTTGTGTTAATGTTTTTCTCTACCTTTCATGTTGAGCATCAATTTGTCTGATTGTGAAACAGAAAATTTAGATTAAGATTTGCTAAGAGAGCACCTTAATTTTGTCTGTGTTTACTATCTTAATGTTTTCTTCTGAAGTATAGTTAAAGAATTCTTAATTGCTCTTTAGCTATTACTGAACTCATTGTTTTCTTCCATCTCATATTCACACTGCCAGTAAGATCCAGTCTGCATAGTTAGCTTTCCCTGTGAATTCCCTTGAAAAGTTGATGCACAATTCAGCCTTTTATAATTCCATAGCCCAATGGATTAAGTTTCATAGCTCTATCTGTCCAACCACATAATCAATCAAAACAAATAGCCCTCATAATTTCTATAACTAGCATAATATCAGCCTTTATAATCATCAAGCTAAATAATAAAAACAGAGAGAGCCCTCTCTGAGTCTAGGAAGGATAGGTTATGGACTCCAAAGCGGTTTGATGTTTTCCTCTGTCGTTTATTCTTGCCAATCTTATAAATTACAGGGCCACAATAGGTGGCACTAATGTTGCACACTAGCCAATCAAGATAGTCCTAGTCAACTTCTATGCCTATAGGGAATAGAAGCTTGGTCTCCGGCATCGAAATTGGTCTAACTTACCACTAGACCAAGCCCTATGTAGGCTAAATATTGATGGTGAGAAATCACCAGAGGGAGCCACTGATGTTGGAAGCTAGTCAATGGGGATAAACCTGGTCACTTTTGTGCCAAATAGGAATAAAAAATTAGTCCCTAGCATGGTATATGTTCTTAAATTACACTAGAACAAGCCTAATCAACTCATATTTTTATTAGTAGGAATGATAGAGACGTGATTTTTAAGGATGGTCTGGCTTTAATATATTCTCTAGGTTTTTATTTTATTTTTGGTCAAAAGCAGGGGAAACACTTCCCCCACTATAACATGGGGAAGAGCACTGTCAAACACAGTGGAACATTGGCTAAGTTGCCGCATATGAGGGGTTTCTATGACCATACAAAATCCATTTGGACTTGAATTTTGTATTTTCCTCTTGGCCTTATCATGGGCCCTTAGTAACACAATGGAGTGCACTTGTCAGGGTTTGAACCCAAGTCATCATATGCACTCCCCCTTATTGGTAGATCATTTTTTCTTGCAGCTCATGTTGATGGCCAGAAGCCGTCTTAAGGGTGCCACTAACGTTGCAGGCTAGCCAATCAAGATAGTCCTAGTAAACTTCTATGCCTATAGGGAATAGAAGCTTGGTCTCCAGCATCGAAATTGGTCCAACTTACCACTAGACCAAGCCCTATGTAGGCTAAATGTTGACGGTGAGAAATCACCAGAGGGAACCACTCATGTTGGAAGCTAGCAATGGGCATAAACCTGGTCACTTTTGTGCCAAATAAGAATAAAACATTATTCCCTAGCATGGTATATGTTCTTATTGCACTAGTACAAGCCTAATCGACTCGTATTTTTATTAGTAGGAATGATAGAGATGTAATTTTTAAGGAGAGTCTGGCTTTAATCTCTTGAAGAATGTTCCTGTTGATTTCCCTCTATGTGTGAGATTTTCTAAACTGGCTCCTTAAATTCTGATGAGTAGAAACACTAAAGTATATATGTAATTCCTGGGAATCTTGTTAAAGCTTTAAGTGAGAATGTTAGCAGCTAGCTATAATTTCTTGTTTTGTATCAATAGTGAATTGAAGGAATTTGGACGTTGGGAAATTGGACTTCACTTGTTGATTTTGGAAATGCACCACTCAGGTACACAAGATGTTATGGATTCTGTAAGTTTTTTTTAAACTTCCAAAGTAATAAGTTGGACTAAGCTAAGAAAGAATCAAGATGATAAGAGGAAGGAAAATTCAACTGGGTTTTGGCATATGTAGAAATGGAGAAATCTTGTCTGGAATATGAGCGGTGTATCATTTTGTATTTGTCACAAGAAGGAAAATTCAACTGGGTTATGGGCCCTCGCACATGTAGAAATGAAGAAATCCAATCTGGAATATGAGCAGTGTATCTTGTCTTGTTTTTATGATTAACCTCCATATTATCATCTAGAGGATCAATGGAAGAAGGAAGGAGTCAAAGAATAGATGCAAGGTAACAAGGTTGTTTTGGATATTTGTGTAATAGAGAAGGGAAAATGGGCACTTAAAAGGCAGCCTTGTGCTCTCAAGGAAATGAACTATTAAGAGTAGATAAACAATCCAGGTTGGAAAGAGAAAATAAACAATAAGGACACAGTTAAATCTTTGCTCCATCAATCATACTGCAATAGCTAAAATTCTAAGGATGGTTGGACAAAATTCTCATTGTAGCATCTGCTTGCCATTGAGAAGCAAGGACTGTAAGAAGATTCGTGTACAATAATTTCTTATAATTTGTGAATGCCATTGCCGAAACTGCATTTTACTTTCATGTGTGTCAGGGAAGAGTTCAGAAATTTGCTTCCTTATGCAGTTAGAGAGGAAAATGCCAAGGCTTGCTAAAACCAGCGATATGCCCGCTGCACAGTGGGAAACTAGATAGAGACAGTTACTATTTAACTTTCAAGAACTTATGCTTGACTAGCTGAAAAGTATTGAATTTTTTTTCTCATGACCTTGAGTACAAAGTCTCATAATCAACTGGATGAAAAATCAAGTCTATCTTTCAAATGTTTGAACCAAGACTATATAACTGATATTACAGCAATAAAAGAAATAATTCCAGTCTATAGAAAGGTAGCACAGTAGCAACATACTTGAATTTTTGGGGTGCTTCAAACAATCTCGTCCTAAAGATAGGATTCCAGGTTGTTTGCAGTTTTTAATTGGCGAAGTTGGCTTTAATTTTGGAACTTTGTCGGCTCTTCTACAGGTATCATTTTGCACCAATTCTTCGCCAGGTATTTTTCTTGGACTTACTAAAGGAGTTTCATTTTACGCATCCTTTGTATGATTAAACCTTCAATAGAACATTGGTTTGACATACAAATTTTCTTAGAGAGAAACTAGAAACTCGGAGCAGGTTACAAGACCTCCTTCTATAATGGATAGAGGTGACCCCAGAATGTGGCAACAGTTTTCCACTTCAGCCGTTGTAAAAGAAAACAAAGAGCTTCTCTTTGTAACTTCTAAGGCCTACTTGGATGGCCTATTTTGGCCAAAACAACAAAAAAGTACCTCTACGTTGTTATCTTGTGAAGGATAACGTTTCCCTCCATTAGTAACTTTTTCTATAGTCCCTGCTTCTTGATCCATTAGTTTTGACTTATCCATACAATAAAGAGCATTAAAGATTGTATTCTATTGCACAAAGATGATCTGAAAGGGAAAACCTGTTAAAGCATAGTATTTCAGTTGACGTATCAAATTCTCGGTTGCATACAAACAGAAACTGCTTGTTCCATACAAATAGAAACCACTTGAAGATATCTATGAACCACCTGAACATCAAAAATGTTCAGTCTCGTAATTCTTAATTAAATCCGTAAAGAATGTGACATTAGCCTTCTTGGCTTAGTGAAGGCTCTAATGTTCTATCCTATTTGACAGTCTTAAAAATCTTACAAAAACCTGTAAAGATTTTGGCATTCTGTACGCCCAGCCTCTAAAAGCCCTAACTTTCTATCTTCCTCTGTGTAATTTGAATAGAATACCATCAAATACCAGAATAATCAATGTCCATTCTCCCAAAACTTTTAAATGTGCAGAACAGAAAGAGAAATCATTCAATCAAACTACTCAAAATGTATCAGAATCCCCATCCTTTAACTCAATGAATTTATTCGCAAACTCTGTCGTTTTTTTAAACAAATTTTTTAGCACAACCTCCTCTAGTCCATTTATAGAGAGCCTTAGCTTATGAAATATTGTCTCTAAGCCAAACTAGGGTTAAATTTTTCCATTGAAAGCTTAGAATAATTGAACGGAAAGAACCAAAGAACCATTGTAGATACTTTAATCAACTTGTTTTTCTCTAATTCTGCTGCTTAAAACAGTGTTTTGAGCAAGACTTATTTCGACAAATTTAGTTCAGAGAATACAGTGGCTTATTTAATGAATTTTCTCCAAGACAGAGCATACAGGATTCGTGACAGCCACAAGAAAAATGATGAGATTTTGCAATTTAAGCATTCTCTTGCAGGAAAATACCTTTCTGAACTCGTTTTGATGGTGAAGAAACGCAAATGATCTGTTGGAAGTCGTGCATGAAGGGATCTGGGGGCTCGGGGATTTATCCCAGAGCGATTGCAAACCAGGATTGTACAAAAGCGAGCTCCTGAGCTCGTTTCAGTGTGTGAGCTCGTTTCAGGCCAAGGAGAGGGATAATGCAATAGCGGCAAAATACAGAGGCATTAAATGTAAATGCGCCATATATTTGTATTTGAGTTAAATGATTTTATTGAATTGATATATAAATTAATTATAAATTAAGTAATTATTCATTATTAGAGTGGGATTTTATATAAATTATTTATTTATTAAAGTTAATTTGTAGTTTTTAATAATATATTTGTGTTAAAGAAAATTATTTAAATTAACGTTGTATCAAGATTTTTGTTAATTTTTCTATATTATATTCTAATTTATTTTAAATTTGTTTTAAATATGTTTTTACCTTCATATATGGAGGTTATTTATTTGCATATTTAAAGTTTTGTTGTAGTTTTTTTCCAAAAAAATGACTATTGTGATTGTGATGGTGAGAAGGTATTCTATAAATAGCGTTAAGGATTATTTAGAATAAATAGGAGATTCTTTCTCATTATCTAAGACTAATCTTTGAGAGAATGGATATGCATTCCCTAATTATCACATAAACAATAGGTTAATCTTGCATTTATTGCTTTCTCTCCATGGAGGTTCGCTAAACAAAGGGAATACCTCCTCTTATGTGAATTTGATTCTCTCCACCTCTTAAAGGATTTTCAAACATTAATAATTAAATTTTCATTAGTTTAAAGATGTAGTCTTGTCGAATATACCAAAAACATAGTAGGATTCTTTCATTGTGGACAAAATCAAGTACATGTCTAAGGGAAGTATTCCTCTATGGATGGTTAACAAGTTCATCAATAACTACAAGCAAATGCTTCAATCTATATATTTAATGATCTTTAGGCATCATCTAAAGAGTTCAAGAATCAAATAAATTCCAACCTAAGTTCTAAGTATATGGTAAGCTTGTACTTAGAGGTTCTATTATTGTAAAAATTGACAACTATGGAAGCTGTGGCAAGGTATTGGAGGAGGGACTATCATTTTGGGGCAGAGCTAGCCTCTTTCTAAATGATAGTTTCCAAAATTGAATCCATCTTCAATGTATGTACGTTGTCTAGCTTTGAGTTTGGTTTCCCTTTCATCCTAGAGATCAGAGAAATACATGCAATGTATTATGACTTTCTTAGTCGTTTAAGTTAGTCATTTTTAGTTCGGTCACTTAAAATTTCTCAAATTTAGTATTAATTTAGCAGGTGAACTTTTACAACTTGTAATTGTAAGATCATTAGATGAGGTGATCCTCTAACTCAATGTTGTTTATATGGCAAAGCTAGAAGATGTTATTGAGAAGAGGAATATCATGATGTCATTGGTTTCAACTAGACACTAATGTAAACCCACTTTGAAACCACCATGCGGGATCTGAAGGGCAACATCTAGTGCTCTTGTGTGTATGAGGGTTCAAAATTAAGGCCCCCTCTTATTTGAATGAAGGGTTCCTAGTACAAATCCATCTTAGAGTCAAGGCCATGAAAATATGAAGTCCAAGTACTAAATTTATTGTTTATAAATAACCTCTTTAACAAATTGACACAAATGTATAATGATGTCATTTACATTGGAGGTGTATGTCACCTGAATTGTGTTACAACTTTAATCGCTCCCCCACAAAAAGGTGTCATGCTCCCTTGTGATGGTGCATCAACCATAATGGAGAACAATCTCTTGATGTAAAAGGAATTTAAACATGATGTAACTTTAATAGTTCCCTACATTCACCCCTTGGCTCACCACTCGTGGCAAATGTGAGGCTATTTCAAGAATTGATGTGGATAATATCATTTTAGTTTCTCTTATGTATAGTATTATACATTGACACAATTGTGGTTTTTTAGCAAACAAAATATTTCTATCAAGGGTTAGCTCCTTGTTCATTAGGGTTGAATAGGTTGTGTCATTATGAGTGATTTATTCATTGTCAACTCCTTATGTGGGAGAACACTACAAGCTCCATGTCAACATGAAGAGTAGATATTGTGAGCAACTCTTATCAAGGTTTTTCAAATTATCCAGTTGTTCTACATTTGGTATACATGTTATAAGTGCATTACCCACAAACGCACACCCTCGAGACCAATACCCAGTTCTCTAAAAATCAAATGGTACCAATATTCTTAGTTAGAGGTGAAGGATTCTCCTAAGAGGTTATTTTGTTGGTTTGAGGTGTTGTGTTTTGTCTTAGATACTAAGTGGTTAAGGGCTTCAAGAGTTAAGATTTAAGGGCCAAGGGCTTGGGGGGAAAGGGATTTAGGGGTTAAGGGCTTAATAATTAAGGGATTTAGGTGTTAGGGGCTAAGGGGTTAGGTTTTAAGGTGTTTGGGGGTTATGGATTAAGGTTTAAGGGTCACGGGTTAAGAGAATAAGGGGTTAGTGCTTAGGGGGTTCATGGATTCTAGGTTATGAGTTAATAGCTTAAGGTTTAATGCGTCAAGGGGTTGGTGGCTTATGAGGTATGAGTGTAGGGGTTAAGGGAGTATGGCTTCAGGGTTAAGGGATAGGGAATTTAATGGTTATGGGTTAATGACTTATTGGTTGTGATAATGAGACCCCTAATGCCCTTATCACCACTATGAGGGGTTCCCCTTTCAATTTCTCTTGTTACCTTCCCTCTAGGCCCCCTAGCCCCTATGACATTAGGTCTTAATCCCCCTTCTCATTCTCTAATGCCTATATTATAGATCTTAGTAAACCATGCTTGGACATCCCACTTCTACCCATCCATGCTAAATGTGTGTCCCCCAGTCCTGTTCAATACACCACAAAATACTCCTCCCACCTTTTCGATCATATCATTCAACTTATCCTAACATTATGGGTGAAATTGGTGTTTATGTTGTAAAGTGAACAGAGAAAAATGTTACTTGTTTTTTCTATTGAGAAGATGTAGAAATTAATTGTCATGATTGGAATGTGCATGCATCAATCTAGATTGGCTTGTTTTTCGAGCTTAGACATGAATAATCATTTGGTCACACTCCATCCTATCGATGGAGTCTGATACCACAAAGGTATCGATGGGAAACTTGAGAGATTCTTTTGAAAGCTTGTATGTTGTGGTATTTATCTCCTTCAGAATGTGTCTGAAAGATAGCTAGTCCAAAGAGTTGGGGGAATCTATGATATCTTGTAGGATGGGGTGTAGGTAGATGTTTTCTATCATGAATTACTGACCCAATTGATCATGATATTTGAATCCCCCATGATCTATAGGGATTCGACTCTTTTGATGGATGAAATTTCCAGAAGGGTACAAAGAGCAGTGGAATCAACTCAGTTGTTGGAGCCTTAACTTTGGGTATGTCTTACTTTCTCGCTATAAGACTGGGAGAGGAAGAGTACCACACCCACTTTTCAGTTAGGTGGGATAACTTGTGCAACACCATCAAATAAGTCACAAGGGCATCCAAGAGGGAGTGGAGGAATTACCAAAATCCATTATTTTGTGGTTTAGGATGAATCTTGGCTTCCAAACACTATTTTTTATCAATTTAATTGTGATCTTTGTTAGAATTTCTCGTGAAAAAAATGTGTTTTTGTTCCAATCCCACAAGATATTTCTGATTAGAATGCATGAGACACCTTTAGAATAATCTTCCATGATGTTGAGCAGCTAAGTTTTGAAATTTTATTCCAAGCTTAGATAGGACAACGAGCCTGTCATGTTCAATTTTGCAAGGGTGGTGGTGATGACCTACACTGTGTTGGGACAAGAGATAAATAAGTGTGAAGAAATATCATCATATGACTTGCATAAAGGATAGATGTTAGGGTGATTCATAAACTATCATGGATATTTCTTGTGAAAAAAATGTGTTGTTGTTCCAATCCCACCAGATATTTTTGATTAGAATGCATGGGAAACCTTTTTAATAAATCTTCCATGATGTTGTGTAACAAAGTTTTGAAATTTTCAACCAAGCTTAGATAGGACCATGAGCCTATCATGTTCAATTTTGCAAGGGTGGTACTGGTGATGACCTACACTGTGTTGGGACAAGAGATAAATAAATGTGAAGAAATATCATCATATGACTTGCATAAAGGATATATGTTGGGGTGATTCATAAACTATCATGGATATTTTTCGTGAACAAAATGTGTTGTTGTTCCAATCCCACTAGATATTGTTGATTAGAATGCATGGGAAACTTTTTTAATAAATCTTCCATGATGTTGTGTAACTAAGTTTTGAAATTTTCTTCCAAGATTAGATAGGACCACGAGCCTATCATGTTCAAATTTTCAAGGGTGGTGGTGATGACCTGCACCATGTTGGGACAAGAGATAAATAAGGGGCAATTCGTAAAATATCATGGATATTTCTCGTGAAAAAAATGTGTTGTTGTTCAAATCCCACTAGATATTTTTTATTAGAATGCATCGGAAACCTTTATAATAATATTCCATCATGTTGTGCAACTAAGTTTTGAAATTTTCTTCCAAGCTTAGATAGGACCACGAGCCTATCATGTTCAATTTTGCAAGGGTGGTGGTGATGACCTGCACTGTGTTTGGACAACTAGAGATAAATAAGTGTGAAGAAATATCATCATATGACTTGAATAAAGGATAGATGTTGGGGTGATTCATAAACTATCATGGATATTCCACTAGACAGTTCATCATAACAGACCAGATAAAACTATACTTAAAAATGAACGAATAAGAGTTTGTGACAGGAAATGTCAGTGAGTTTCGGATGTGCTGAGGGAGTGACCAATAACCCAAGATTCTCCCACAACTTGTCAAACTTCCCCATTGTTAGGAGCTTTGTCAAACTATTAACCATATGCAACTTTGTCAGAATGTGGTCCAACACTACCAACTCCCTAATGAACTTGGAATATTAGGAAATTGTACTGAATATCAATGTTTTTGAAATGGTCATGACACATTGGATTTTCATAGAGCTTGATGTAACTTTGATTCTCACAAGAGACAATATTGGGCTTCAACAACTGATTGGTTGACTGTACAATCAAGTTGCAAATCTAGATAGCTTCATAAATAAGTATATGAAACTTCCATATACTTTGCTTCAGTGGAACTGAGTGTAATTGTTGCTTGCTTCTTGTTGATTTGATGAAAATGATTTATAAAATGATAATAATGATGTTTAAAATGAGCCTTATGATGGTCTAATTATACACATTGATTGTTCACGAGGTGTAGGGGTATGTTTATAACATCATTGCCCTTGAAAGCTTTGTCTTGAAAGCACAGTAATTAGAATTTTCTTTAGTTAAGCACATTTTTGTGGTGGAATGAAGTTTATTAGATATCTATTTATACTTTGTAGAGGTTTGACTTTGTTTGTCCTTTGAGTGTTGGTGAGGTTTCTTTGTATTTTTTGCATCATAGTCTAAAGTCTTTTGACCTGATTGTTTAACATGATAGCTTTATGCTTATTGGCAATATATTTGAAATACCTGCATGATCAAGAAACTATTATGGTTAATTAAATTACTAATTAGGTACTACAGAAAGAGGATGATGCTGAGAGGGCTTGACTGGGTGACTCTGGGAGCAACCCGGAGGTGGTCAGACAAAGCTCTTCTAAGTTACAGATCTGAAGAGAAAATACTGGTGATATATATGTGGTTGCTCAACCTGGGTTGTATGGAAAATCTCAGCAGAGAGTGTTTACCTTTCCGTGTCTTCACGAAAGTAGGTTGTCTGGTCACATAATAAGATCACTACATGTAGGTGATGGTTCTGTAGTAAGTTCTCAGCCTTATCTTCAAAATGGCTAACAGAGAGTATCAGGTTTGAATACAGGATATAATTTGATGAATTTGGAGATTTAGAGTTAAAGAAAAACTTGTGGTGATGTTTCGATGGGTGCTAATTTGTAGGGTTTTCCATTTTTATAATTTTCTTTATTGTGCTTTCTACCATGCTACCTAGTTGCTTTCCTGTTGACCTAGAATTTTAACTTTTTCGATGTTTATCTCTCTATTGTTTCTTGCCCCATTTGAAATGTCATCCTTATTTGGTAGGTGTTTTCTTCAATAGAGTGTGAATATTTTTCCATCACACAGCTTCTGTGGCATTTGTCTATGAAAATAGCTTGTAAGGCCCATTCTTCAGGGTATTTGATGAAATAAAATGATAATCGACGATCACCAACTAATGGTACCTGCAAATATTTACTCTAACAATTCTATAGTTTTCCTGTACCAACAATTATACAACATTTTAACCTCATGAACTAGTCTCCTCTATTCTCTTAGCTGATGCTATAAGCACTTATTGCTGTAGTCAAAGCTTTACTCTATAGTCCCATTGAGCTATTTGAGTTATTTGTGGACATTGATCTATTTTCATTTGATTTCTTCAATTTTTTTCTGAATGTTATGTGTTACCTTTGGCCAATGCCTTATTTCTTACCTATGCTTTTTCTGCATAAGCATTCCAGCCAGCCAGAGCAGCAGGGGTAGCAGGAGCCACTCAGTCCAGCCAAAGCCCACCAGGGGCGACGCAGAGGCAACAAGAGCCATGCAGGGCTGACACAGGCCCAGTCAGGGCAGCAAAGGGGTAATGTAAGCCCTTTAGGTGTGACGTAGGCCCTTACTGAGCAGCGCAGAGGCCGAAAAAGGCTAGTCAGGCTGACGTAAAGGGATTCAGAGCAGCGTATTACTGCCATTTTTATTTCTTTGTTGGGTGAACCAGTTTTGGTGCCCAAGATTGTTGTACTTAGATTATGCATAATAATGAAAACCCTCCAGAGCTAGCTGCACTGGTTTTCCTGCATTGGGTTTTTTTCGAGGACAGTTGTCCAAAAAATCCATGTGTCACTTTGTCTATGAGCATGTTATTCAATATTTGATCTGTATGTGTAGGTTGCTAGTTGTATTTACTATTTACTTCACTAATTTATTGAATATTCAGAAATTAACTTGTAACTTAATTCAAGTAGGAGAAGTAAATCAAGATACTACAGTAGGGTTTCTTAGATTAAGAAATTTTCACATTCCTTAGGTCTAGCCCCATTAGGTCACCTAGGGCAACAATTTCCCAGGAATCTAGCTAGAGGAAAACTTCTATATCCTAGAGGCAGTTGCGTTGTTGGGTACCCTCACTCTCCTCAGAACTTGGGCCAATTTTGACGGTGGAATCTCCAGATACCTCAAGCCCTAGCTCTAGGATCAATTTTTTCCTAGGTGTTCCTAAGGATAGAACCTAGTAGGATCAATTTGACCTATCGAAGTAAAAACTCTTGTCTGATCCTTTCCCCTCACATTGTCTAGGATAGGAACATAATTGGTTGCTAAATTCCATCCCCGAACCTGGGCTAGGTCCACTTGGCCCCGTGTGGTCCCATTTGGTGTGAAAGGCATTTCATCAAGGACCATTTGGGAATCCAAGTTCCCAAAGGATTTTAGGGATTGAGAACTTCCTTCATAATTCTTTTTCTTCTCCCTCGACCCTTCAATCCCCCTCCTCTCTCCCTAGAAGATAAATTCCCTTGATTACAAGGAAAGCAAGTCCCACTCTTTATTTTATCTTAGGGAAATGGTTTTGAGGGTCACTTCCCACCTATTCATTGACCTATACTCTACAAGTGACTTCCTAAACTATGGGAATCCACCCATTGGTGAAAGTCCGTGAAGAGAAAGGAGCCTTAGCTGTGGTGACAATGGGATAAGCCTCCATCGTTTCCCTTGTCCTAACAGTTGCTCTCTTAGGAACCCCTTTTAGGTCCACTACTAGTTTGAGTGGTAACAAGTTGTTCACAATTCCATTTGTGAACAACTCTTTGGTATGCCCACTTTTTCCATACTACAGCTCCAAGATGAGAAATCCAGGGCTATGGAGGCTGCCCTTCTTCTCTCTGAATCAATCCTCTACAATATAGTGAACTAGGGCTAGTTGGTTGGCCCACTTGACTGTTACTTTAGTCCTTCAAAGTTTGCACATCCTTAGGCCCTATACACCTACCCTTCTACCAATTTTGTTGTCCTTCACCAAAACAAGAGTCAGGGCTCTTCTTTGACAGTAACCTAACAACCCTCCAACTGTACTTGGACTACCATCAATCTGCCCAACCACAGTCAATTCTTTTTACTGATCTAGGGCCCACAATATTGTCTTCATCTAGGGCTCTTCAAATCTGCCACCTAACAATGGTTTGAGTCCTCTCAAGATAATTGTTCTTGTGTATCGACAATTTGATCTAATTTGTTGTCCAATCTATGAACAAATATGAACTACTCCTCTTATCATACTTCTAATAATCTATAGATGACTGAACTAGGGTCACAAATCAGCCACTAACAATCCATTTACTAATTTTTCATAGGTTTCTTCAGATCTTTGTCTAAAAATATATGGAAATTACACCAAAATAAACTTCTTTGCATGTCAATCCATTCTTCATGTGGCACATTTCTTCTGCATGCTCAATCTTCTGCTCAGGTTCCACCCTCCTTTGGATCTGATGTCTCCACACATACTGAATCTGAAAACCATCTTCCAGATCTGCGGTCTTTATTGTAGAAATAAACCTCACTCTAAGGGTCACAACTCGTCTTCTTCTATGCAAATTTGTCACAATCTTAAGGGCATACCTTATGA
This sequence comes from Pinus albicaulis, assembly GCA_034641835.2. NCBI lineage: Eukaryota > Viridiplantae > Streptophyta > Pinopsida > Pinales > Pinaceae > Pinus > Pinus albicaulis. The sequence goes on from CM076579.1 coordinate 1,238,490,056, forward strand.
ACTAAACATGCTAGGAAATTGTCCTAACTAGGGCATTATACTTATGTACTTCTAATTATTGTAGAACAAACCCTATTCACACATAGAAAAAACATGACTTTTTCCTCCATTAGAGACTCGACCTAGCTCATATGGATCCATAGATTCTGGGCATTTCTTTGACTGAATCTTGACATGAACTTCAGATCTCAATGTCGACCCTCAAACTAGGGTTAACTCAATCAATATTACACCTATGTCGACTTCTGTTATGGCTCTAAATTACAGTGCAAGCCCTCCTCCATTTATGTTGGTCTTTATCATAGACCTTGCGGCCTACTAACCACCACAAGGCAAGATGGTATCAACCCTCTCTTCTATTTCATGTAGAAAATCTAACCAACAGGATTCAATCTGATCTTGTAATGTACTAGAACAAGATACTGAATCCTTCCTACAATTTGTGGAAACAAAACACGATCGCACAATCACATATAAGTAAGAGAAACAAGTTATCAAATGCACAACACAAGATGTATCTGGGGAAGCAACTGCTCAAAACCCTCTATCTCTATTTTGTATTAATTCAAGGAATCATGAAACAATACAATGCTTAATCTCTCTTGAGATTCTCTAGCACTCTACCAATTGTCTCCTGCTGATCTAGGCAAAATCGGTCTAATACTTAGCCAATTATCATCCTTCCTTCAACGTGCCTTGCTCATGCAATTCTTATGGAATTATCTCCATATTAACTAGGAAAATCAACCTTCCTTGATTGCACAATCCATCATGGCATCCCAATGACTTTATAATTGCACATGGAAAATTTTCTATAAATACAGCTGATAGTTATGTTCCTTTGAACTGTGTTACAATAAGGATGAAAGGTTTTTTTATTATTTAAAAATAAGATAAAACCCTAAACAAACAAAACCCTAACCTGAGGAGATGTAACACCAAGAGTTTATGGGCCCCGTTGGGGTTAGTTGGGAAGTCAACTTCCCGGGGTCGTAACTTGGTCATATTATATTCGTTTGACGCACATGATACCTCATTGGAAAGATCTCTCCGAGGACTACAACTACTAATGTGATTTCTATGAAATCATGAAACCTTTCATGCCCAAAAAACATCGTTTGGGGCCTCAAAACGGCTCCAGAAGTTCAGGACCCAAAAAACTGACAAAAATAGTAAATTGTGCTATAATTAAGGAAACTGAAAAACTGAAAGAGACAATGGCGAGGGCCTAAGTAGAATAGGCGGGTGGCCACCAATATCCTCCTCGAGCACCTTAAATCGAATTTCTTGAGCTAACTCAATCATCATGACTTAGTTAACTGACACAAGTTGTTATGAGACGAAATTACAATTTATTGTCCAATTTATTTAAGGGAAAAACAAATTAGACACCTCACATTCTTCACTCCTGGTACATCAAAATTCCTCACCAGTGTGGGTGCAATTTTTTTTTCCTTTCTAGTTGCCAATATCACCGTTTCTTGTTGCAAATTTCAACACTCCCTCTCAACAAGAAAGGAATTCAATCTATCCCCATCCGGCACCTTTGGAATGTTCTGCATGCTACACTTCTCTAGTGTTGTTTACACCTACAAATCCTGAAACTGAATAGCCTCCAAACAATTGAATTAGTACAATGCATCTGTCATTAGAGTCTTCTGACTGCTGCTAGCTACTGCACCTGTCTAGTACTGGATTCTCTACGCTGCTGTTGACATCTGCATCTGTGCCCTTTGAACTGTTGCTAACTCTGATTTGTGCTCCAGTATTTGACATCTATCACTCTGATTTCTGTCTTGTTGACATCTAACTACATCAATCTAACTGATCCTTCCTACTACTGTTGTACTGTGGGCTCCTCATATCCAGGTTTGATCCATAAGACACGCCATCTCAATGGACCTTGCCCAAATTTATTATCTTGGGATTATGTCTACACATCACCCCACCATACACCTCGAGGTATGGCTGCTCCCTCTTCCCATCTGGCTCGAAATTTCCCCCTCATGGAGGTCTCTGCTTGAGTGGATGCTTCCACTCGGTCTCCTCTCTGCTTCTCATGAGGATGCATGTTGAAAGGTAATTTATGCTCCCTCTAAACCACCAAGTCTCTAACTTCTGCCTTTCTCCTAAAATCATTGCATGCATCTGGTACCTCAAGTACATATAGGTTCTTAACTCGCGCATTGTCCCGACGTTACAAAAAGTTTCTAAAAAAGAGTTGATTTTAAATCGATGATATCTCCCTCATCCGAGCTCCGATTCAACCAATTTTTTTTTTCCATTTGGGTAGATTTTCGCAAGGAATCCAAATATTATATTTGTTTTTGAAAATTTTACACCAATATATTTAGATATTCTCTGCAAACTCACCGCCCAAAAAATTCCTGCTCTGATACCATGTAGAAAATCTAACCAATGAGATTCAATATGATCTTATAATCTACTAAAACAAGATATTGAATCCTTCCTACAATTTGTGAAAACAAAACACGATCGCACAATCACATATAAGTAAGAGAAATAAATTACCAATTGCACAACAACATGATGTATTTGGGGAAAGAAACTGCTCAAAACCCCTCTATACCTATTGTGTATTAAGTCAAGGAATCATGAAACAATACATTAATGCTTAATCTCTCATGAGATTCTCCAGCACTCTGTCAATTGTCTCCCGTTGATCTAGGCAAACTCAGTCTAGTACTTAGCCAATTCTCATCCTTACTTCAGCCTGCCTTGCTCTTGCAATTCCTAGGGAATTAAATCCTTATTAATTAGGAAAATCAGTCTTCCTTGATTGCGCAATCCATCATGGCATCCCAATGACTTTATAATTGCACATGGGAAATTTTCTCTGAATACAACTGATAGTTATGTTCCCTTTAACCTCTATCTCAGTTGGGTATTCCTCGAAACTGACATGCATGCAACTATTAATAGCGAATTTTCAGTTATATGATTGATCATTTATTGTGAATTAAATCTAATTTAATTCGCTGGACCTATCACTAGCTCATCACTCAGTTAGAACTAGTTAAACTAATTTTAACTCATTTAATTGAGTTAATTACACTTGCACCCCACTAATGCATCAACTTCAACTGGACCCCAAAAATATTAGAATCTCTCTATATGCCTCATCTTAGACCCTCAAGTACTTGAATTTCTTGAGCTAACTTGGTCATCATGACTTAATTAACTGACACAAGTTGTTATGAGATGAAATTACAATTTATTGTCCAATTTACTTAAGGGAAAAATAAATTAGATGCCCCACATTCCTCACTCTTGGTGCATCAAAATTCCTCACCAGTATGGGTGCATTTTTTTTTTGTCCTTTCTGGTTTCCAATCTCACTATTTCTTGTTGCAGATTTCAACATTTCAGAATTTGATGCGGCCTTCACACAAAGACACCATTAAAATCACATGCCCAGATTCTCATGAGAAACCTCTCTTAAGCTCGATCTTCTAGAAGAGAACCAACAATATGCCATCCTACTTCCTAGCACAAACCGACCATTAAGGTATGCAACATTCTTTTGAACCCTCACATGATGATCTTGCTCTTGGAGGATGATCATGACCTCCCTTTAGCAAGTACCCTTACTTGGCCCTCGTACTCAACCTACTTTAGGACTACATCTCTCTTCACCCCCTTGATGTGCCAGATAGTGGGAATACATGTCAAACATGTTAATATGTGCCAAGTGATAAGGCATGCCAAGATGTGCAAGGGTGTGTCAATGCGTGTCAGGGTCTGTCAAGACAACAAAAGGGAGAAAAAATTTAAACTACAAGGAAATGAACACATAAGAGGTTTAATAAGTCATCAATTTACCTTTTCCAAGAGGGGCATGCTAGGCACACCAACACTAGGGGGCAATAGGTGCCAAGTGCAAAGTCTTAGTGCATTCTAAGTGCCAAGTATTCCTTTCTTGCTTCTCATCTACTTTCCAACAATTGATCATCACAAATAAATTTAATATTAAACCATGCCAAATCATACCAAGGCATCTCAACGTATTCCAATCATGCTAAGACTTTCCAAGCGCCAATATGTGTCACAGACTAGTGTTATGCATGTTATGAAGTGGAAGGGAATGTTGAAGAGTTCTAAGGTGTGCTAGAGAGTGATAATGCATGTTGATGAGTGTTAAGGATTACTAGGAAAAAACATTAAGGGAGCACTAGGTAAAAATTCATGGAAGTTAATGAATATGAGGAACTTGTGCCAGAGACTAGTGTTAATGAGTGTTAGTTGTCATGTCAAGGAGGGAGTGACAAGGTATGCTAAGCATTGGTAAGACATGCTAGGGAATATCAAGGCATGTCAAGAATTCCCAAAGTGTGCTTGGGAGTTCCAAGGTGTGCTAATTATATCATGTGAAAATTAATAGTGCCAAGATATGTCAATACATGCTAGGTGCTAAGGATGTGGCACAGGGTGCCAGGGCATGTCAATATGTGTCAAGGAAACAAAAGGAAGAACCAATAAGAGGGTTAATAAGTCAAGACTTTATCTTTTTGAAAAGGAGCATGCTAGGCACACTAATAATAGGTCCCAATACATGCCAAGTGGCATTGTGTGCCAAGTGCTAATGTATGTCAATGCATTAACCAAGGTGTTCCAGGGCATGCTAAGGACTATATGCAGCATGCCAACACATGCTAGGAGAGTTCAAGGTTGTGCTAGCGCATGCCACCATTTGCTTGGGCGTCGGTGTCATCACAAGATGTTCTAAGTACAATGATGTTCCAAGACATGTGGGGTGCTAAGAAATGTTAGCATGTACCAAAGAATTAATTTAAGGTGTGCCAGATTGTTGAGGATTGTTAGGTCTTTCTCATTAATAGAATTGTCAAAGCTTGATTATGTATTAAATAATATACTTCCTACACACAATAGTGGAACTTTATCTAAAGGGAATTTGCTAGACAATAAACTTAATATATATGAATCATGTGTTGACTCATAGGAAATCTCTATTCGACTAGTCATTACTTGAGGGAAATAATACACACTAATTACTTCTAAAAAAATTGATTGACCCTAATCACTATGGCCTTGGACATATTTAAAAAATACTCCACAATAATGGTATTAAATCGTTATCTTTTGACAAAAAAAATAATAACAGGCACATAGTGTCATCAAAAACACATTGGAATGATCAATGATGATGGGCATTTTTTGACCGTCACCAAAAGTAACAAAAAGAGCATTGGTGAGGGTCATTAAAAGTTCGTCACTAGAAGTGTCACCAAAGAGAGAATTAGTGATGGGCCTTTAACGATCCTCACCAAAAGTGTCATTGAAAATGTCTTTGGTGACGGACCATAAAGGAACATCACTATATACACTTACAATGACGGTATTTTAATGAGCAATGATGACAGACATTTTTTGACCGTCACCAAAAGTAACAAAAAGAGCATTGGTGAGGGTCATTAAAAGTTCGTCACTAGAAGTGTCACCAAAGAGAGAATTAGTGATGGGCCTTTAATGACCCTCACCAAAAGTGTCATTGAAAATGTCTTTTGGTGATGGACCATAAAGGACCATCATTATATACACTTACAGTGACGGTTTTTTAAGGACCGTCACCATATGTGACATTGGTGATGGACCTTAAAGGTCTGTCACAAGAATGACCCTCACCAATGTGCTTTTTTCTTGTAGTGGTTTAAGAATAATTGATGAAAAGTAGAGAGGTCATTGACACTATTAGGGGTTAAGCCTTTAAACCATTTTCTTGCTTCTCCTCCTAAATTTTGAGCAAAAAGTCTAAGTTTCATAGTTTCATCATCTATTTCTTGTCTATCAAAGGTAGTCATTCATTCTGTCCACATGTTATTGAGCTCTAGTAGAACCACTAGCATCATATAATGTAATCTTGGATTGATATTCTGGTGGCAGAACAACTAGAGGTAAAGGAAGGACTAGGGGAGTATACCATGTTGCCATGATATGAACTTGTGGAAACAATGGAGGATTAACAAGTGGACGAGGGTGATTAAGTGGAGTGGTTTGAACAATGGGTGTATGTATGAGGGTAGCTGAAGTACTAGGACCAGCTAAGTGATGTTGAGCAGATCTAGGGTGAGATAAGCCAAAATTATGGAGAAAATGGAGATCAGGAGGAGTGGAAGGAGAGGCTTCCCTATTGTTGCTTTGTTGTGAGTCTACAAGCTCGAGGTTTATCTGGTCTATACCACTTTGTGACTTGGTTCTAGATAGGCTTCTTATATGGGGTAAGTCAACTTGGGTATTTTACAAGTTTATAAGGTTTTCAGGAACTGAACTTGCTCTTAAGATGGGTCTAACGATAGTTGGATTTTCAGATGTAGGAGACTTCCTAAGAATGCTTTCAGGATTGTCAACTATTGTAGGAGGATTTGGGTCAGGATGGGATCTAGTATGGATCCTTCTAGAAGCCAGGATTTTGGACCCAACAAGTCAGAGAGGTTTTCAGAGATATAACAGTCTTAAGAGACAAACCAAACTGAAAAAGAGATACTTAATCCACAAGTATTCTTGACTGAGTATTGTTGAATGTTTTGATGATAGGGTAAGTTTTCCCAATGGAGTCAAATGGAATATTAGTGGAGTCACCAGGTGGAGGATTTTTACTTGTTTTATAGGACTGGTTGTTGTCCACCATCAACAATCAGAAACCAATCTTGGCTGACAATTGATTCATTTTTAAGCTAATGAGGTCTTCTGAGTTTTGAGTGAACCTGAAATGTTTATTACTCAATGAGATCCCCAGTATGGTCGCCACTATGTTGGTTCCCTGTGATTTGCTATATTAGCAAGAACAAACACTGCAGGGGCCACATCAGAACTGCTTTAGAATCCTAGGGCCTAGCCTTCCTGGATTCAGAGAGGGATCTCTCTATTAAGGTGTTTTTGATTGATTTATATTTGTGCTCTTTGTTTAAGATTTTAGACTAGTTATGTAAGATCTTGGAACTTGTTTGTTTTGGTTGGATTAAATGATAGATTGAAGGATTAATGGTGTGACTGATTGAGGAAATTTTCCAGCTGATCAAATAGACAGTGAGAAGACATAAATTCATTGGGCAATGGAGTCATAAAAGGATTTAATTATTCATCAACTCTGCAAGGGCTTTCATAGGGTAAGCTAACTATATCAAGTGGATTCTTTAGATTAGTTTGTGATATGAAACAATAAGAAGTTGTAAAGGCAGCAAAGCTATAGGCAGTTAAGAATCTTCTAGCTCTACTTAAACAAGAAAAGCCTTTCGAAGTAACTGTTTGTAGCAAGTCAAAGGGCAGGACAAACCATAATCCTCTTTGGACAAACTTTAATAAGCAAAATTTTAAGACAACAATCCAGTAATTCAAGAACTACTTTCAGACAAAGAAAACAGATAAGATAAACAGTAAGAGTGGTCTAAGATCAAACAGAAACAATTCTAATCTGCTTTTGACAAACTCTCAAAAGACTCTTCAAGGAAACATTTCAAGACAGTCCAATGGGCAGGGCACACCTTAAACCTCACTAGTTCAGACTCTAATAAGTACACTTTAAAGAAAGATCTTAAAAACAAAATCTCAAGTCTTACTCAAAGGAACATGGGTTCACCATAGTTTCCTTGGTTTCACTCTATTGAATCATTTCCAAGACAACAAACCAGATATAACTAGAAGGCAATTAAGAATCTTCTAATCAAACCTATGTAGAAGAAAACATAAACATAAAGAATACAAACAAAAATAGGGTGCTGGAACAACAAATCCTAATCTAAAACTTCTGCTTCTTTATCAGAGAAATATGAACATAATCGAAAACATAAGAAGAAACAGTAACAATTAGGAAAACTTCACCATTGATATAACTCAAGGATCCAATGAACATGCTTGTATTATTGATGATCAAACTAGTTACAATACTCCAGGCACAACAGCTCTATGTAACTTAGAGTTTTCTTCAATTCAATCCAGCATTCCTTAATTAGCTCAGTAGCAGAAATCAATCCAAAAACCGTCAAGTAACCAACATTTACAATGAGGCTCATATGCACTATTTATATGAAAAATGAAGAGGTGCTGCTAAGCTAAGGTGTATAAATGTTATTTATTGCAGAGTTAATGATTTTTGACCTTTGAGACCATGCAAGGCCCAAGGCAAAAGTATCTAAAAGAGTTACTCTGAATAATAACTTATGTCTTAACTTCTAAGTTATTAAGCTGAAATATTTGAATTTTGAGGCTTTGTAATAACTATTGAGCTGCTTCAAAATATCTCTAACGGACCAATAACTGCTTAATGATTTTATGGAAAGAAAAAAATGTTGTAGGTGGCAAATTTGTCTTTCAAGAAGTAATGGATCCTTTGTTGAGTAATTTCGAAGTTGTATTTGGGTAATCTGCCTTGTTTTAGTCATCAATCTTCTATATTAGGCCTTTATCCTTGATTTATTTATGATAAAATACCTTACTGTCTTTTATCCTTTGTTCTGTTTTATAACTGTTTTGTCCATCTGTCTTCATCTTTAAAACTTTGACTTTTATCTTTAATTAATGTTTCTTAGGCTAATCTTCTGCTTATTCTTTAATCCTTGGATTAAGCCTTTATCCTCTGTTCTTCATTCTTTCATCACTGATCTAACTATTTTTTCCTTGACTGTCTGTGTGCAGGGATTTTTCTGTGTATCGAAGGTTTTTTTTGAGTTTGATCGATGGTCATGAATCATCAATTTATCCTTTAGTTTTAACCCTGGGTCCCTTTTGTTCAAGTTATTATGTCTCTAGGATCGTCATCCAGAGACTTCCGCCACTTAATTGACTGTGGGATGGCTTTTAGGCCATGGGCTGCCATTAAACCTGCAACAATAAACAAATTATTAACTTTAAGACCTGCAAATTTGGATTTAAATTGCTTTCAGGGGTTTTATGAAGCATCGAGAGTGATTGCAGGGGAAGGGAAAATGCATGGGAGGGGCTCCATGGGTGGAACCAGGAGGAGGAGAAACGTTTTTTAATATTGGCGCGAATGTGGAGGAAGGGAAGTTATTGGGAAACCAACAATTTTATTGCATGGATAATGGCTGGTAAGCGATTTCTGGGCAAATGGACGTGATACCACACGTTTCTTGATGTGTGTCCAGGGGAAAACCACCCATTTCGCACAGAAATGGGGCATTAAACCCCGACAACGAATCACATGCAATATGGCACAAGGGTCTTTGGATCTGAAAGAGTCAGATCAATGGTGCAGGTTGCTCCTGATGGGAGAAACTGATCGGTCGGGTGCGGTAGTGGAAGGTGGGCCAGTGGGAGTGACTTCGGCTATATTTTCGGGTAGCAGAATGTATATGAGTGGGGTGGAAAAGCAGGAGTGCGATGGTGGCCGTTAGATCAAGTAGATCTACGATCAGGTTTCATTTGGAGAAAAAAGCAGGCCGGGGGGGGGGGGGGGGGTATGGTTGGGAGAACAGATGATGGGTGGGAGTCCGGCCACTGTTGGATCAAGCTTGATCAACAGTGGGGATTGCTTTGCGGGAAAACAAAGGGGTGGGGTGAAAAGAATAGAGAAAAGAGGCTAAGAGTAAAGCGGAGGAAACGGTCCCATGGAGGAAGATTAGAACCAGGGCTGGGGCTTTTAAGCTAAAAAGGGCTTAGGGCCTTTCATATGAAATGATGCGCTTTTAACATATAAAATAGGGTCTTTATGGGAATTTGAAAGGTTCTGATAGGGTTAAATTTTTTCAGGATAAAACAATGTAAAAGGGGTTTTTACATTATCTAAGGGGGTTTAGGAGAAAATGCATCATGAGGGGCGATTTTGGGGGGTTTCTAGAGGGGAAAGAGGAAGGATAAATGAGGGTATCAGTGGAGGGGTGAATGAGGGAATTAGGCCCAAAAAATGGAGTTTTTTTGTAGAGAAGCAGGGTGATCTTTTGATGAGGCATGAAGATAGGAAGGTTTAGTGAGAAATAATCATTTTTAGGATGATGAAGGCAGTGAGGCCTCTAAAGATAGCTAATGAGCAAATAATGTTGCCTTTAGGTGCTTGTAGAACGTCCACAGTCATCTAGTGAAATCTGTAGAATACAAGAGGATAACAAGTTCTAGGATCAACATAAATGATAGTTAAAGAAAAATTTGAACAGAAAGAAGATGGACTATACCTTATTGGCTGTCTTCTTTCCCGAACTGAGCTTCTCACAGCTAGAGTTTGTTTGAATCTTCTTCTATTGTAGAGTCTGATTCATCCTCCTTTAGCTCAAACTCTATCTTCTCAGGTTCCCTCGATAGGGATTCATGTTTAACAACATCTTTCACCTCTCTAAACACCACATATGGATTGTACACTACCTTTCTTGTTTCTGGGTTCCAAAGCTTGTAACCTCTTAAACCATCCATAAACCCAGTAAAGATGCACCTTTCAGATTTATTATCCAACTTGGTCCTCTTCTCCTTTGTAACATCTACATATGCATCACATCCAAATACCCTCATATGTGAAAGAGAGGGTTTCTTACCAGTCCATACCTCATGTGGAGTATTATCCTCCAACACTGATGAAGGTGATTTGTTAACCAGGTAACATGCAGTCTCCACTCCCTCTGCCCAAAATTCTTGTCTTAACCCGGTACCACTGAGCATGCTTCTTTCCTTTTCTAGGAGCGTTATGTTCATTCTTTCAGCAACTCCGTTTTGTTGAGGTGTGTATGGAGTAGACTTATGTTGTGCTATACCACACTTCTTACAAAATTCTTCACATTCCTTCTTGCAGAACTCTGAACCATTATGTGTCATCAGCACCTTTATCTTCTTCTTTATTTCGTTTTCCACCAGAGCCTTAAATTCTTTAAATCTATCAAAGACTTCAGATTTTTTCCTCAAGAAATATATCCATGTATTCCTTAAGAAGTCATATATGAATGAAACATAGTACACAAACTTTCCTAGTGATGGAACCGACACAGGTCCAAACACATCACTATGCACAAGCTCTAATATCTTGTTTGCCCTATTATCACGAGAAGGAAAAATGACCCAATTCTGCTTCCCATATACAAAATGTTCACAGAAATTGAAATCCAGACAAAAATTAGACATACCTCCTACCATACCATTACCATGCAATATTCGAAAGCCATTCTCTCCAATATGGCCAAGCCTTTGATTCCATAGCATAGTCTTTTCTCTAGAGACCATTAGGCTTTCTTCTCCACTTTCAGGAGCCATAGAACTGTTGAACCCATCAATAACAGTGCTACCCTGAAGCTTGTATAGACTTCCAATCCGAACTCCCCGCATTAATACCATTGCTCCCCAAACCATCTTGTAGGTATCTTTCTCGAACACTGTTTTTACACCTGCATCATCCATATTTCTTATAGAAATCACATTTATGGCCAATGCTGGAATATGCAGAACACTAGGAAGTGTTCTAATCTTTCCATCTTGCAGCTTCAACTTGACTTTTCCACGTCCAACAATTTTGGCCTTCCTATCATCCCTTAAGAATACATCACCACCACCATACTTCTCATACTCGCAGAACCACTCCCTATGGGAAGTGAAGTGAAAGGATGCACCTGAGTCAATAAATCATGCCTCATGATCTACATTTGTATTTCAAAAAGAAGCCAAATACACATCCCCACCTTCATCTGAGGTGGTTTTTGCCACTACAAAAAGAGCATCATCATATCCCTTTCCTTTCTAAGGATCTTTAGATCTGCAGTCCTTTTTGTAGTGCCCTTCCTTTCCGCATTTCTAGCACACCTTTACATGCTTTTCTGGAGATTTAGATCTCCCACTCGAAAACTTATTTTTGTTTATGTTCTAGGACCTTCCTCGTACAGATAAGACATCTCCATTCCGACCCTCCATATTTCTCCGTCTCATTTCCTCCAACAGCAAGGCTGGCACAATTTCATCAAAATCCAAGCCTAGTTGTATTGCTACCAATTGCAATAGCCAGATTGTCCCACGAATATGGTAGCGAACACAAAAAACTGATGCACTTATCTTCATCTGAAATTTTAATATCAACATATGACAACTGACTTACCACAGTATTGAAGATGTTCATATGCTTTGTCACTGAGTCTCCATCCTTCATCTTGAGGTTATATAGTCTTTTCCGCAGGAACAATTTATTCACCAAAGACTTAGATTTGTACAAAGTCCCTAGCTTGTCCCACAAACTCTTCGCCTCGTAGCTTCCCTAGATACATTCAACAATACCGAATCTGAGACACATAACTGTATTTTGATCTTTGTCTTCCGATCCAACTTCTTCCAGTCTCCATCTGACATTGTCGTTGGTTTAGTACCCAGATCTACCGAGATCCACTGATCTTTATCCATGAGCAGATCCTCCATCTTGAGCTTCCACAACTCAAAAATATGACCATTAAATTTCTTGATCTCTATCTTTCCACTGCTCGCCATGTTCTTTCACTACAAGAATCGATCCCATAGATCTCCCACTGAACGGGGTCTACCAGAGGCCAGAGCCAAAAACCCCTCAACTGCAAAGGCGCCCCCTTGAAGCCGAAACTGCTCTAATACCAAATGAAGGTTTTAACCATGTACATAAATTATCTGCAAATGAATCTTAAAAACATAAAATAAACAATAGTGAGAGAATAAAACATAAAACAGATATACACAGAGATTTTCCCCAGGATCTCAAATCAGGACCACCAGCTTGATTTTTCATTATATTCCTTTTAGTGTTACAACACATATATATATATATATGTCGAAGAATTCATAAACCCAAATCAATTAACCCTGGATTATAACATAATTGTAGTTCCTTTGACCGAATCTACAAAATACTAGGGGTCGAGCAACAAAACCCCTCAGCAGCAAAGGCGTCCCCTTGAAGCCGAAACTGCTCTGATGCCAAATGAAGGTTTCGATCATGTACATAAATTATCTGCAAACAAATCTTAAAAATAGAAAATAAACAATAGCGAGAGAATAAAACATAAAACAGATATACACAAAGATTTTCCACTGGATCCCAAATCGGGACTACCAGCTTGATTTTTCATTATATTCATTTTTGTGTTACAACACATATATATACATGCCGAAGAATTCATAAACCCAATTCAATTAACCCTGGATTAGAACATAATTGTAGTTCCCTTGATCGGATCTACAAAATATCAGGGGTCGAAAACTATCATGCCCCAAAACCATGTGCAAACCCATGAACAAAACCATGGGCGGGCCCGCCCGCGTGCGACTAATCGTGGAAATAATATAACACATACCCAACAAGACGCATGTTGAAGAGTTTAGTAGGTTATCTAGAGAGTTGAGGAGAAAAACTCAGAATTGTTGAAAGAGAATGAACAAGTAGGAAATATTATTGAGTTAATACAAGAAGAGAATGTTTTTCTTGGGAGTGAGAAAAGTTTGCTTCTTAGGAATTTAGATGAGGTAAGTAAGAGACCTGAAAATTTTTCAAAAAAATGTTTGAAGAGTATTCTTAGGATGTTGGAGCTAGAGAATCAATCATGGGGATTACACACAGAGTTGGCAGCAACAAATTCTGCATATGATGGAGTATTTACTCAACCAAATAAGATTGAAGAAGATATGGATAAGATATCCAATGATCCATCCTAGATCCAAGAAGAAAAAGAGGTATTGGAGGAAAATTTGTTGTTACACTTATCTAGAGATAAAGCTCTTGCAGAAGAGTTACTGATTGTTAAATATTATTTTTCAAGGAATGGAGGAATTGGATTCCTAAACTGAACATGAAATTGCTAATTTACAGAATCAGTGAGAAAAAGTTCACCAAATGTTTGATTTCAAAGTCAAGTCTTGGCCATGGGAAAGGAGAAAACTAGTCAGTTAGCTGATTCACACAATCAACTTTTAACCCTTAATGAGGTAAAAAAGTTCCATGTGGACAAAATCAGTGAATTGAAAAGAAGAGTGTTTGTTTGTGGAAAGTAATGGATATGTCCTATAAAACAATTGTCTCACGAATGAAAGGTAACACTTTAATCAAATTTTGAATAATAACTTTTTAATAAAACTTTTATGTGTGAAGAGTTAATTTATTATTAAAACATTGCAAAATTTTAAATATAACGTTTCTTTTAGAAGCATAAAGACAAAACTAAAAACAAAAAAATATATAAGGGCTTAAAAAAAACTTTCCAAATTCCATTCCTCGCCCGGTAAGCATCAAGTAATGCCAACAATTACGTTCGTGGTCTCCCACATATCGACGGTGGAGGCCCGAGACAGGTCAAAGTGGCCGCTTGATGTAAGCATTAGATGGCCTATGACGTGAACAATGGAATGGGATTCAATGCGAGAGGATCAACGGAGGCGCGAACCGGGTCAAGGTGGCAGCTTTGTTGTAAGCATTATACGGCTTTTGACGTGAACAATGGAATCGGATTCAATGTTACCGTTCAGGATAGAATTAATTTGAAGGAAAATTTATTTATTTTACTAATGCCTTTCTAAATATTATTACAATATTTGTTAATGGAGGTTATATATATATATATATGTGTTCGTTCACGATTATTTTTATTTGAAGGAAAAATTATTTATTTATTAGTAAAACGTGATCAGGATTTTACACTCGTCCTCAAACCTTGTAAAATTATATGATTTTTTTATTAAATATATTTTTTTGAAATTCAATTTTTGTTTACTCGAAAGATTTGAAATTAATTTATATTTAAAAATTATTATTTATTTATAATTTTAAAACATATTGTATTTGATTTATAATAGTGTAAAATTTGATAAATTATATTTATATATTTTCATATATTAATTATTAATTATGAATATTTTGATTATCATATTTATGATTATGATTAATATATGATCATGATTAACATCTAGTCATGATGTAATTAATCCAAAAAGACATTTATCTAATTTATTGATCGCAAAATTCTTAGATCTAACATTATTACCTTACACCAAAAGAATATCGCTGATAAGGTACGTCATATTGAATGTGCTCGTTTACAAATAGGTAAGAAAAAATTTGATCTTACATTTCTCAAGCGATGCAGAGATGCATCATTGATTTTGGTATTTTATTACACATCCTCTTAATTATTCTAAAAATAAATCTATTTTTCTAAAGACCAGTTTAGCTCTAGTTAGATCAGAAATCGGGAAATTAAGAAGGGAGCTAGATTTTATTTCTAGAAAGCTTTTCTCTCTTCATATGGATCTAGCGAATGACATCTCTATTTCTCTCTGGAATGTGCTAGATGGCAGTTCAACTGCGAAGGCTCATCGCTTGGAGGAGTGCTCAAAAGTCAAGCATGCTGCCAAGTTTGACAAGTTACTTAGGATGTTTTCTCGTTCTTGGGATCAAAGTAGATCCATGGTTAATGAATCACAGATCGTTTCCCTGAGATCATGGGTTAGTCAGCATTCTTCGGACCCCACTTCAGCATCTGATTCATCTTCAGCTATTTCCTTGTCTTCAACTTCAGATTCGTCTTCAGATTCATCTTCAGTGTCTTCTGATTGTCGTCCTTCTTTGGATTCCTCTATAATCCTGGGTTGCTCTGTCGGTTCCTCTTCAAATTTGTCTTCAGCCTCGCTCTCTCCTCGTTCTGTTCTGGCATCTGATTCTTCCTCGGTTTAGGTTTCGGGCTCATTTTCTCCTCCGATTTGCTCCGTTGATCACTCTGAGGTTTTCGTTGGCAGCGTTGACCCTTTGGATGTGGCTTCCCAACCGGTTTCTTTGCCGCTGACTGTGACTTCAACTGGAGTCGGTATTAAGCTTTTAGGCCCATCTGAGTTTGCGTTAGACTTTGTGGTGGCTTCCTCGACTTCTAACCCGATCTTAGGGTTCAGATCACTGCAAGAAAATACAGAGTTGGATCTCGATGCCACATCTCGTGTTGGTAAACTCTTGGATCGACGTTCCTGCCCAGACTTCTCTCCTGCTCCACATGCCAACACTCCCTCTTCAGCTTCCGGCAGCAGCTCCTCTCATAGATCTTGCCTGAACAATGAGATTCCCAGATGCTCCTCCGAGTTGAACCACAAATTATGCAGTTTCGTTGGGCTCGTTGGCAAGGAACCCTCCCCGGTGGCTACGGTGGCTGGTGCGAATTCGTTTAATTCTAATTTGAATTTTAATCATAATTCTGATATTAATAATAACAATAAAATAAATCATATCCAAAACTCTAATAGTTCTTATAATTCTAACAAAAATAATAATACTACTAATGATATTGATTTAATTAACCAAAAAACATTTATAATAATAATATTAATAATCTTAATCATAATAATAATATTAATAATACTAATAATATTGATTTAATTAATCAAAATAATATTTATAATAATAATATTTTTCTTCATAATAATGTTATTGATAATTATTCTATTACTAATAAATTTTATAATATTAGCAGTCCTAATATTAAAAATGTCATTAACCTTTCTAGCTTGAGTTTTGACTCTTCTGTTTTTAGTCACCTTAACAAGGGGCATAATTTCGCCTTGGCCTCAAAGATGATTCTTACTGATGACATTATTTGCAGCATTGAATATGGCATCAGGGATCTTCCTGATAATGTTAAGGAGACTATTAGACACGATTGTTCGGTTATTCTCAGGAAGGCTAAGCCTCCCAAAAGAAACTTGAGCTAACCTAAGGCTTTAGCCCTGAAATCCCCGAGGGACAATCCCAACATTGTCATCCTCAAGGCGGACAAAGGTGGTGCCATAGTCATCTTGGATAAATCTGACTATGTCAGCAAAATGTTTGACCATCTTTCTAATAGTGGCAGTTACGTTAAGCTTAAAAAGAATCCCCTGAAGCATATTTCTAAGAAGATTTATCTTGCCATTAAATCAAATCCCTCTCTGAATCCTCTCTCTAGAAAACTTATTGAGAGAAATCCCCTCACCCCCTGGATTTATGGTCAGCCTAAAATTCATAAACGAGGGGCCCCCTTAAGACCTATTGTTAACACAATAGGTGGTCCCTCATATCATCTTGCCAAATTCTTGGCCCAAAAGCTTAAACCCCTTGTGGGGCTCACCAACTCCTATGTTAAGGACTTGACCTCCTTCCTCAATTAATGGAAGGACATCAGATTGGAACCTAGAGAATTATTTGTCAGCTTTGACATTGTTTATTATTCACCAAAATCCCCATCAAGGAAGCCATTGATGTCGTTAGGTAGATCTCTAACAAAGACACCTCTAAGTTAGTAGGTCTCTGCCTCACCTCGACCTTTTTTCAGTTTTCAAGGTGAGTTATTTGAGCAGACTAGTGGTGTAGCTATGGGATCCCCTCTCTCTCCTACAATTGCTAACCTTTTTATGGAATATTTTGAATCTAAGGCCTTGGCCTCAGCTTAATTTTTCCCTACGAAATGGAAAAGATTCATGGATGACACCTGTGTCATTTGGCACCATGGTAGGGAGAAGTTGGATCTATTTCTTGGACACCTAAATTCCCTGTCAGATTCCATCAAGTTCACCATGGAGATTGAAGTTGATGGTTCCCTTCCTTTCTTGGATATCCTTCTCTCCAGGAGGGCAGATGGTTCAATCGTGTTTCTTGTCATCTATTGACTGCCATCTATCTATATATTGTGAACAAGCTGTGGGAGTGAGTGTGAGCGCCGCTTGGTTGAAAATTTTAGTAACCCCATTCCTCGCATTAACTCTCAAACCCAAAAGAAAGGAAGGAGGATCGTGGATACAAACAAGAGTCTCTATTGTTATATCATATCTGTTACGTTTTATTCACATCATTTGTTAGCAGAGAGGGTTGCATCCTCTCTAATTTCTCAGAATAAGCGAGGGAGAGACAAATATTTGAATGGAAGAAAAAGGTCCTAGAAATAAAAAAGATTTTAGTGAGTGGTTATCGGGAGTTCGACTTTCATTTATTTAAGGGAATATTGATAAGATCGCTAGGATCCTCAAGAAACATAATGTTTCTTCGACTTTCAAGCCCTTTTGTACTATTCAGAGTTATCTAAAATCGGTTAAAGACTTGGTGAGCTCTAGAGGAGTAAAGGTGTTTACCTAATTCCTTGTTACCGTGGAGCTCCATACATTGGTGAAATTGGTTATTCCATTAATTAGAGGATTCATAATCACGTGGCAGATCTTAAGCATGGTAGGTCACACAAGCACCACATTTGCATAGAAGAAGCTAAGGTAATACTAAGATTGACCATTTTCGTCACCGTAAGTTGAGGGAAGCATTAGAAATTGAAAAGAGGTCAGTGAACCTAAATAGAGATGATGGATGGAGTGTTAGTAGATGTTGGTAGTTGTTTAGCCTATGTGTCCCTCCCCTCCCCTGTTTTAGTCTTTATTTAACCTTATAATCCCTCTTTTTTTCTTTGATCACTTGAATTATATATATATATATATATATAGTCCTTAAAAAATTAAAAAAAATATTAATATAAATAAAACTCTTTATATACTTATATTTTGAAATAAGAAAGACATTTGTTTTTACGATTTACTATTATTAATTCTCTTGGACTCCTTTTTATTTATTTAATTTAATTTTAATTTAATTTATTATTATTATTATTATTATTTATTTATTTTTATTTTTTTCAATCTTTTTAACTTCATTTTTTTATTTTTTATTTTATATTTAATTTTTACATTTTTTATTTATTTTATTTTTACATTTCATATATAAATATATATATGTCATTTTCGTAATCTTATTTTATAATAATAAACAAACTAAAATTTTAAAAGTAAAAATAAAAATATTATAACTATGTTTAACTACTTTATAAAATAAAACATAATAAAAATATTTTAAAAAAAATTAACAATCATTAAAAAAATAAATTATAAACTTCTTTCTGTGGTAAACTGAAATTTCAACCCTAAAAGAAATTAAAAAGAATCTTGTTTCTAACCCTACATTTGATTAAAAAAAGAGATAAAATTCTAAAATAATTTCAAAACTATAATGGGTAAGGATTTCATTGAGATAAATGAAGCCCTATTTGTTTCAAATATAATGTGTAAGGCTTTGGTGGATATAAATGAAGCCCAAAAGGCTATTTTTCTGTGCATTTACTCATTGCAACAACAAATTAAAAAAGTGGATAGTAAATAAAAAAGTGGTAGTAAATTTTTATTGCTAGCCAAGAAACTATCAAACTTCCAATTCAACATCATCAAAAAAGACAGGCAACCCCCACCATCATCTAGGTGGACTCTCCCAACAATAATTATGTTGTTTGTTTTAATGTTTTTGTTTCTAAGAAGCAAGTGTAGGCTATATTATGTTGTGAATAATTTCTACTATGTTTTATCTACCAATTCTATAGAGTTTAAAACTCAAATTAAAAAAGTGGATTGTAAATAAAAAAGTGGATAGTAAAGTTTTACTCGTAGCCAAGAAACTATCAAACATCCAATTCAACATATCTAAAAAGACAAGCAAGCCCCCACCCTCATGTAGGTGGATTCTCGCAACAATAATTGTGTTGTTTGTTTTAATGTTTTTGTTTCTAACAAGTCTCCCAACAATTAATTGTGTTGTTTGTCAATTAATAGTATTGTTTGGTTTAATGTTTTTGTTTCTAAAAAGTAATTGTAGGCTAAATTATGTTGTGAATAATTTTACTATGTTTTATTTATCAATTCTATAGAGTTTAAAACTCGATTACTATTATAAGACACTTCAACTCTTTTTTATAACCTCAAACTTATTTATATATTTTTATTCTATTCTTCCAAATAACAAATCATATAAATAAATATATAATGACTTTCCAATTTACAATACAAAATTAATCTAACTAATAAAAAACATATAAATAAAATTTTAAAAATAAAAACAAAAATATTATAACTATGTTTAATTACTTTATAAAATAAAACATAATAAAAATATTTAAATAATAAGTACATCATAGGAATTGTTCATTCCAGAGTGACTAGGGCCCTTGAAATTCAAAGAAACGTGCCGTAATAGTCAAATATAATCATTACCAAAAACATAATTCCAACCGTAAAACGAGGGAATGATAGCCTCGTAGAAAAACATGTTTCTGAGTGAAAATTTTGATAACGATTTTATATTTTAAATTTTATGTATTGCAATGAAATTTTTAATGATTAAATTTAGTTTGAATCGACTGTTCTTATATGGTTTCTACTTATTCTCACAACTTGAAGGATTTAATGCGATATTTACATTTACCAGCAGTATGTAAGTATTCATTTAATTATTGTGTGAGGCTTTGGCAATCATCGATTAAGTTGAAAAGGAAGATTTCAAGCTAGTTTAAGTCCTGAAATTTTATTTATTGTTTTTAAATTAAAATTGAAAATTTGTGGAAAAAAATAACTTTTTAATTTTTTTTTTGAAGGTTATTATATTCAATATAATTATTTTATAAATATTACAAACTAAATACTACCAATCATTAAATTACAAATTATATTGTATGTTAAAACTTTTAATAAAGAAAACTGTGAAAACAAATTATTCACCAATTCATTCTGCTTAAAATTGTTAGAAAACCCTTTATAATTAATGAAACAGCATATTCACCATTATGTTTTTTTTTATTCTCAATAAGTTACATAAGAAAACAAAGAAAAAGAAGAAACTGTCACCCAAAAAAAATTGTAACATGAATTGATAGGTTGAAAAAGAAAGCGTGTGTTGTTCTTAGCGGATTCAACTGGAATGCCGCGTTTTTGTACTGCATTTTTGTACTGGCTATCTGCATGCAGCTATCCCCATTTTTAAGTCCTGAAATTCATATGATCATAGATGTTTTTAACTGAGGTAACTTGTTAAAGATTAATAGCCATTATTACACTCAATACAATTATTTTATAAATATTACAAACTAAATACTACAAATTATCAAATTACAAAATTATTTTATAAATATTACAAACTAAATACTACAAATTATTAAATTACAAATTATATTGTCTGTTAAAACTTTTTACAAAGGAAATTGTGAAAACAAATTCTGCCTAAAATTCTTAGAAAACCCCTTATAATTAATGAAACGGCATGTAGAGCTCTGTGTTTTGGTTTTTATTTATTTATTCTCAACAAGTTACCTAAGAAAACAAAGGAAAAGAAAAAACTACTAAGAAAAAATAATTTTTTTTTGTCAAAGCATGAATGGATAGGTTATTGTTGTTGTTAGGGGATTCAACTGAAATGCCTCATTCTTGTACTGCCCATCTGCATGTAGCCATCACCATAATTCCTAATAACAAATAACTACAGGGAATAATATTCCCACAATATTACCATCATTCTTCCCTATAATTTCTTAATAATTCAATCCCCGGGCTTGCAAAGGAGGGGCATTATAATAATTCAATCCCCAGGGGGCTTGCAAAGGAGGGCCATTATGACTGTGAGACGAACCTGCGCCAGCAGCCTACGACCTTCTTATTCACCTCACACAAATCTTTGTTGCTGTATGCAGTTATTCCAAGTATGGTGCAAGTAAGAATTTTTCCCATTCCGTACATTCACTAAGGGTTTTTGTCATTCTAGCTCTGAAACCAAGCATATAACTGGCCAAGGATGAAATTGATTATTTGTAAAACTGCTTTTTATGTAACTAATTAATAATAACTGTATTTAATGATAAGGTAAATATTATTTAAATCGTCTAACATCAAAATTTATGATTCATAATAGTACACATAACAATTTAGAAAAGTTGTTTTCCAAGTAAAAACACTTTACAGCAGAAAAATAAAAATAAAACAGAGCTAACCAATTTTAATCCTATGCCACATATTCAATTTCAATAAATAATAAGAAGAATTAATATTGACGCTTCATGTGAACCAAGTAATAGTAATAGGAATGAGCACATTCCTATTCCTATTTAGATGACAACCAACTAACCAATTTTAGGCATAGTTCAATTTCTATAAATAATGGGAAGAATCAGTGTTGACGCTTCATGTGAAGCCAATAATAGGAATGAGCACATTCCTAATTAGATGACAACTATGAACAATTGGGCGTAGCAATCTTTCCCCTTCTTAACGCATGCCCCCCAATGTCATGAAGGAATGAATAAGTGAACTTGATCAATTCAATTCATATAATAAGAAACCTAGTTCTTTGTTGCTATGTGGGCCATATATTTGAGCTCCATTTCAGGGTGATTACAATGCTAGGAGTGCTTTTGAATGAGCAAACTAAGCGCAAGAAAATTAAGTTGTCGTAAATGTAATGACTTTTAATCAGGAGATAGTTTCTTTGGAAGTTGAACTTGAAAGAAAGTCATGATGGAGGATGACCAATAATAATAGAGGTGGTAGTAGTTATTAAGGGAGAGCATGATCATGCAGCAAACAAGTTTTAAAGAGAAATAAGTGAATTCCTTTTGAAGCAAGCAATGACCACCAATAGTTACCATCTCCACCTTTCCATTTAATGAATTCTAAAGCAATACATATATAGCAACAGCGAAATATTTAAATCTTTCTAAATCAATACATTAAATATATGTGGCAACAACGAAATATTTAAAACTTTCCTAAGTACAAAATAGAAGAAATTTTACACGTACATATTTAGGAAATTCAAATCACGATCAAGACCATCAACTAAAGCTTGAAAATATAATCTCAAATTACAATACGCATACATGTTCATTATGAGAAATTATAAATTCAAATTAAAAAAAATACAATATAAATTTTCTATAACATAGAGAAAATCTCTATGTTTAATTTTTTTTATAAGGAAAATTATTTCACCTGAAATAATAATCATAATTTTGTTGTTAAGGAAAGTATTTGAGGCAGGTTTTTACTAGTGCAAGTGCTAGATGCTTTTGGGTTTTGGGCCGATGCCTCTGGATCTTGGGCCGTTATGCTTTCACTGCTGCCACGATGGCTTTCACTCGTGCTAGTGCTAGATGCCTGTTGGTCTTGGGCCGTTATGCTTTTACTTTTGCCACGATTTCCTTAGGTTCAAGGAAAACAAGCTCTTAACCAAGCAGAAACAGTTTTAAGACATATTGCATGCTGCCACGGTCTTCTTTAGGTTCAAGGAAAACAAACTCTTAGCCAAGCAAAACTAGTTTTAATACATACTGCAAACTCATCTAATATTTAGCTTCTAACCTTAAAATTAAATTATTACTATTATTAAAATACATAAAATAAAATTAATAATTAAGTTTGTTAAATATTCGAATCTATGATCGATAAAATCTAGTTAGTGCGATTTTTTGGAGTTTCCTATACCTACTTAAAAATTTGAGGTGAAATCTTGATTTGTGTTATTTAAACTGGTTTTTTAATTGTATATATGAATTCAGCACCTAAAAAACTTACAGACACTTTGATGGTGCACAGTGCAAATTTATGATTTCAATGAATTCCGGCCAAACTTTTAAATAAATTATACCAAAAAAATATACCCAAAAACATTCAATTAAAAAAAAAATTTAAAAAAATAAAAAATAAAATATCGGACTAATACAACTTGGACAAAAATTAAAAAGTACAAGTTAACCATACGTATCTTTGAAAACACTCTTTCAAGTCAACCATAGATTACATCTAACTCTTAATGAATATGTGTACGGAAAGAGAATGTGGCAGCGAAATCTATTATATTGCAAGAAAATTGACGTGGACGCGACGTAGGCATTACATGACACAGACGGGCTGTCGGGGGTCAAGTAAAACACGAAGTCTTTTCACACACTTCAATGCAATCCCACGGTTCCAGCCTACGCTTTCCTCTCCTCCTACTACAAAACAACCACCAACGCCTCCGCTTTCACCACCAAAAACCATTCTGATAATCTGCAATGGCATCATCCTCCTTCCCTACTACTTTTCCATTACCCCCTCGACGTTCTCCGCCACCTCCGCCGCCTCGCCTCATCCCCCCGCCTCCACCTCCACCTCCACCTCCGCCACCCCACAATCCTCCCCCGCCACCCCATATTCTCCCCCCACCTCCTCCTCCTCCCCGTCCCCAGCCGAGCCCACCATTTTCTCCTCCGCTCGCTCCGCCGCCACCACCAAATAACAATACGGTAATCATCATTGTGATTTGCTTTGGCGGCGTGTTTTTTCTCGCATTTCTCCTGTGTTGCTTTGTCAGACGCAGGAGAATATCAGAACCTCAACGTCCCGTGCGTCCCGCCGCCGAAAGCATTGAAAAAATTACAGTGGTGACAATGGAAGAGAGAATCGAACACAATAAATCGAACATTGGGCGTGATGAAGTTATGGCCATTTCTGCGGATGGATCAGAAATTACGAGGACGGAAGAAACTCATTCCTCCGCCGCCACTGAACTCAAAGCCTCTGGAATACGAAGCAAGGACGTGAGTGCAAGCGCAGTTAAGGAGGAAGAAGGGGATCTTTTCGACATTCAGCCCTTCAAGTAACAATCGCCGATACTTCTTACCATAGCATAACAAATATAATAAAGGCAAATATTACTACTTTCATCAATCCATTTTCAGTTATTTTTCGAAATCAAGCTCCGCAAAGTTGTATCTAAATCTCTGTAATGGCTCGATGAATATAATATCGATTTGAATATCTATTGTTCAACGTTAAATTACTCTGAATTGTCTGTAGCTTGGATTAGGATTTATTCGGTTATTGTTGTTTCTCAAACATTAATATCATATTTTTATTTATTGCACTAATATTATAACTTTTATTATTAGTTTTTAAAGTCAATAATCTTTTAATATGTGTATCTTCATTCCTTTCTGTTTTTAAATAATTATATTTTCTTTCCTTGAAGTGATTATTAAAAATGTAAATATATAAGTAACTTTATATCCATTTAAAAGGAGAACAAAACAATAAATATAACTTTTAAATATTACGATAAAATATTTTTTATTAATTTCAGATTATTTATTTGAAAATTTAATGTTAAATATCAAAGAAATCTTTTATAAGGAACAAACTATATATTCAGGCAAACAACTATATATATATAAACACAATACCTCTCAAAACAAATTAACGCAACCATGGCCACATACTCTCAACTCACTCAAACTAGAGCTAATAATACATATTAAAATATTTATGTTCCAAAGTCATCCACTACAGAAAAGCTCACACCTAAAAAAATATTCTTAACACCAAAAAAGAAAGAATATATGCTTAATAGAGATATAATAAAACAGATCATGTAAATATTCCAACACAACACCATCCACATATTCTTTTAAGTGTACAATTCTCTTTGGTCTATCAAAAGCCCAGTTTTGTATAAATTTTAAGCTTCTTTGTTTCTTTCTTTGCAGGTAGGTATGGAAGTGATTTTATTAAAAGTATATAAACTAGCATAATGCCTATTAAAATATAAATTATAAAAGTTACTTATTTAATAATTAATGTCAAGGGACTCATAGAAATTTGAATACATGTAAATTTTAATATGATGTATTTAATTTTGGTAATCATTATAATTAACATAATTTTTATTTAGCTATTTAGCTCCATAATGGAGTATATTAAGAAAACTTATTTTGTTAAAAAAATTAGGTAAATTGGTTTAATTCATATATTATTAATATATTATAGAAGAATTTAGTTGATTTAGTTTGAAAAATACATAAAAGAGATGTATTCTAACATTTATTTCATGAATAGTATAGTAATAAACAAAAGAAATACATGATTAACCTATTTTTGTGCAATTTTTCGTGACTAATTGGTCAAGATTCTACCGAAATATTCTTTTTCTTTCTTACTTTTTTTTTAAAACTTCTTTTAAATTAGGTGGAGTGTTTACTAATTCATTTAGAACTAGAGTATCTGATGTTGGAGATTTTTCTTGTTCTCAAGATTAAGCTTCATTGGCTTCATCTACCTAATTTTCTGTTTACCATGGACTCATGGCCTAAGTCTTGTGGGTTTGGATATGCTTTTGAAAGCCTTTGAGAGACTTGATCCTCTTGTTTTTCTTGATAAACTAGAGCCATTGGAGGTGGAGAAAGAGCTAGAAGATATTTATCTTATGGAACTAACTAATGAACCTTAGTGGAACCTACCCACCAAGTAGTTTTTCTACTTCTTTTTACAGTTCTTTAACCTGTTTGAATAATGATCGGCTATATGGCATGTATTAAAATAAGCCTTGCACCCAGGGAGACAAACACATAATCTAATTTTTGAGTCCAATAAAAATATTTGTCACTCAAACTAATTTCAGCTATGAACCAAGATTGAGATTCATTTCTACACATATTTTAGCATAATTAGTAATGCTTCTCCATTTAGTTTCACATGAGATAAAATGGAATTTTACTAAAGTGGATCCAATGGCCTAACAAGAGGGAAAACCACATGGATGAAACAATAGATTTGGAAGTTGCACCCAAACAAGAGTAGATGACAAGACTTCTATCAATGGATTGAATGAGGGAGACCAAGGTTTCAGGCATAAAATAGAATTGCCCCAAAAACATAGGCCTAGGTTAAATATTAGATCCATGTATTCAACAATATCAAACTCAGCAAAAAAAATCCCTTTGCTTAAGGGTGGATAATAACTTCTTCTTTGATCACTACTAAATTTTCACTATCTAGGCTTGAATATCTACAATATGTGGCCAAACCCCAAGGAAACAACAAACCAAACTACCATATTTAATGAAATTTTCTTCCTCATCAACCTCCACGCCAATGGGAATTGGAATGGAGGGAGCTTCATGATGAACTATAATAGAGGAATAATAGGAAAAATACTATTGAAGCATGGAATTCTTGAAAGAAACAACTCAAGAATATCTAATGACTAGATTAGAAGCTAGAAAATCAGGGGATACATGAGATCATGTGCCAACATAGCACAAGGAGGAACTCTATGTGAAGGTGCAAGCCCACCATGGGTCGTAGAAGTCAGGGGCATCTAAGAGAAATTACAGTGAAGATGATTAAAATAAAGAGGATGGTTGTCAAACATAAGTGGTCGAGAGGAGGGGTTCCATGGGTATGCTTGGAAGTTGATGAGGAACTAAACGAGGAGGAACATAAGAAGCTGAGGTCAAACCCTATCTATTGTATGCCAACATGTGATTTCCATGATTTATAGCATCATTAACAATTTTAACACCATAAAATCAACCATATTAGTTATATCTTTACCTAGAACAAATTTAATTTTGTTATTTTACACAATAAAAAATATGCAGAAACGACACCCTTATCAATTTACTCCTCCTTGATTTTTCTTAACTCACTTATATGGCCTAAATCCATTGAAGCTTTAAAGAATATACAAACATTCAACTTCTCAGTGGTATGGAATAATGCCTTTTCCTTCAAATGACATTGCATTCCTAGCTACCTATATACCTCATGTACGTAATTAAATGAATATTTATTATATTTTGTATATTTTACCTTACAACAATTTGTTAGGCAAACGTGAATATAAATTATTCTCTATATTCCTCTTATACTTGTAATCTTCTCTAACTCCAAGCATACACTAATATAAATAGGAAATCCACAAGCATATGATCAATAGTTACTATGTTATCCTTACATAAAAAACACCATCCAAAACCATTATGCATCTTCTCTAGAAATGATCCCAAAGTTAATATGTATTTTCTAATAGCTAGCCATAAAAAAATGTATCACATTAGAGGGAAATTAAATTTCCAAATACACTTTCACTACCAAACCACTTGATCCTTCCCTACTAAAAAACTCAAAGCCCAATAACATAACTTTATATTATATAATAACCATTAGCCGCCATTCATTCCCCAAAATGATTGATCCACTTCATCATTTATCCTCACAAGAGCCACCTTTAAAGTTTGTATATATCTACGTCATTCAATATCGTCATCATCCAACATGTCAACCTCCTTCCACTCCTTTTAAATTGTTTTTCAAATCTACGTTTTAAACATGAATAAGGAAGAAGTAGCCATTCTTGCGGACATTATTCAACAATCCATAAAATAATCTAAAACCTTCCCATAACTAACTCATGGGTTCAAACCAATTCTGAACTTTGAACACTTCCCAAGAGAATTCATTACCATTTCCTTCCAAATAATCAATAAGTTCTTCCATTTTTTTATTAGCTTTTGAAACCTCTCTTTTATCCAAAAACCCTAACTATCTAATATACTTCACAAAATTACCAAATCTTTGCTGAATTTTTTTGTTTTTTTATCCTATAATTCCCTTGATCCTATACACATGTCATATGTTTTCAATTAATCTAAACACTTCATTTTATTTCTATTTTACCAACCCAAGTGCATAATTCTATAAAAATATATTTTGAAATAAAAATAAATATCATCTAATAAAAAAATTACTTAATAATAATTTAATAAAAGCCAACCTTTATAGATTTTTGGCTTCTGTGATCCATCACTAAATTATGAAGAAATATTTCAGTAATAATCACATTAAAATGAACAATGTCGACCCGTTTCGAACTAACCAGTGTGGTTCATCATCAGGACTAGGTGAGAGATCAGATCTGGTCGTTGAGTTTAAATAGATGTTGAAATGGTGGCCGCTAGAATAACAACTAGTTTGAATTTGAAATTTAATAACGGTTAGTTTTATTAATTTAATTATTTCATAAAATCATAACGGTTAGTTTGACTTTGAAATTAATAACGACTAGTTCTATTTAATAGTTTAATTTATATATATAAATCTTTTTATTTTATTAATATAGTTAATGTTGGAATTAATGGAGAAAGTCATAATTAGATTATTGTTATGATGATGATAGGATTGAGATGCTAAGATTAGATCTCAAGTCCTAATATTCAGGGAGTGGTTCAAACCACCTGATGGTGAGAAAGCCTATATGTACTAGGTTGTTCTCTTGATTGAATGTAATAGATTGTGTGAGTGTTTGCACACTCTCCAAGTTCTCACCTGGAGAGCCATTCCATTTAATTTATATTCAGTTTTTTATCATGGTATCAGAGCAACAAGTCAAACAACGATCGCTTGTTATTGTAACTCCACAATACGAATGCAGAGTACATAAAAACCAAAAATGATGCATCCCACCTTTACAATATTTTTAGTAGACTTAGCGGTTGCAGAATTCACGTGGAAGAACAACTTAGACGTAGGTATGCTCGCTATTACAGGCAGCGATCCAGAATAAAGAACATAAGCAACATTTGCAAGTATGCTCATTATGACAGACTGCACACAATTCTCTAGGCAATGTCGGTTTGTTCCAATCGTAGGACATTCTCGAACACAATGTCTGTTAATGCATAGGTCGCACGTAGCTCTCGAGACACACGTGGCTTTATGCAGGTCCAATTTCACGCTTTAAAGTCCAGGTCCAATGGTCAAGCAATGTCTTCTCTCCAATGAAGCCATTCGAGGGCAGAGCAGACAATGAAGCGACGGTGTTGGGTAGATATATGAGCAGATCCACACTCTTGCTAATCACAAGGTGCAGTCACGCTCACCGCACCAGTCCGCCCAAAACCAATGGAAAAAACAAACGAAATATATTCTCTTATTTCCCTCAGCCCAAGAGGGGCTGAGGTCCAGGCCCTTATGGATTTGATACCAAATTAAATAAATCAAATGCAAATTATATTCTATTAATCAAATAGAGTTACATATATACATGAGGAATTGTCTCAAGATAGAGAAGCTATCTTGGATGCACAATAAGTTGGTTGAGAGAATATCTCAACCTCACACCAAACTAGGAACTTAGTTTTAGCTAACTCCTATTGAATAGGAATAGACTCTATACATAGATAGTCACAACTGAAGACAAGTAGGAATTACATATTCCAACACTCCCCCTTAATGACTACTTATCTCGATATCACTTTGCAAAATCTAGTTGTGGTCAAACATAACAAAAAAGGATATGTTGACGTCCATATAAAGGAGCAACCATCCACCAGAATGCATGGGTACCAACCGCTGCAACTGCTGGTCTTGTAGGATGTCCTTCACATACATGGTTCTGTCAACCATTCTCACTGCATACATGTACCTGTATCTACAGATCCCCCTCCAACGTGGGTTTTATCGGATGACTCATAACCATGCTCTTCCTTCATTAGTGAACTCTCACCAACAATAGATCTGTCTTAGATCTCTTCGTCAAACTTTTACCGAATCCCTTCATCGGCGACCTTGCACCGGATTTCTTCATCGGCGAACTTGCACCAGATCTCTTCATCAGTGGGTGAATACTAGCACAAACTTGTTTCCAATCCACTTCACTGTTACACGTGGTTTCTAGATGACCACAAACCTATAGTTACAAAGTGGTTTTGAGATTACCTCAAACTTTATGGGGATACACATGCCTTTACAAGGCTTACATACTCCAATTCTTGGAGTTACCAAGTACATACAATGACCACTACAAAAAACCATCCTAGACTTGCATACCATTCAACTGTGTGACTCATCATCAAGAGTCTATTCCAAAAAAATACTCACAAAAACACACATAAACTTGATTGATGTCCATCATAATAATTGTTTCTGCTTCATTACTTCCTCTTTTCATTGCTCACATCTTGGGCGTCTCTGTCTTTGTCAATTGAAACTTGAAACTTCACGTTTCAGTTGTCATTTGTTAGAGTAGCCAATTCTAACAAAATAACTTCATATTCAGATGGCTAATCTCAATATGTATATTGATTTTGATTCCAAAAGAATTTCATCATAAAAATATTATTTACCCAAGAATGTAAAAAAACATCTGTGCTACACGCTGCAGTTGCACTAGTGAGGAAAAAGAACACAACCTTCAACCAGGTTGATCCCAAAACATAGGAAGCTGGAAGCCTCCCAACAACTCGTGTGCTTCCGCACCTCTTCTGACACCTGCAGAAGACCCAATAAACTATCGGCCTCTTCTCTATGCCAGGCCACCTTCACAACACCAATGACTAGCATAACCAGTACTTGCACCAACTGACCTTTGCTCATAAAGAAGAACGTGGAAACGACCTGCTCCTCCAACAATTTCTCCATGCTCGAGGATGAATTCGAATCTACAAGGGCCACATTGAATATTGACAAGTCCAATTCAACAGAGGAGGAGAAACAGGGAACGAAGGGTACTGCTTCAGCCGGGCTAATTACAGGAACCGATCAACCTTCGGTAATCCTGCATGATCATGAAGACACGAGTACGGGAAACACCAGTGTGGAATCTATGAAGCCTTAAGAAATGACGGAAGGCGAGGACCACGTGTTTCATCTTTTGAATCTGGAATCTGAGAATGCGCCCCCCATGTTGAAACACATTTCTGACTTAATTCCTCCTCCTAGATCAGTGAAAGAAACCCACATAGAATTCCTCCAGCTCGTCCGATCAGTGCAAGAACCCCACAGAGAATCTCTTTGTTTGATAATAAAGAGTGAACATTGAAGAAATGTTATAGTGTGATTGGGCAGTTGAAAGAGTCGAGTGTGAAAATGGTGCTTTATATGATGAGATAAAAGCCCCGTGATTTATATGCAGTGATGAGATCCCTTTATGTTGCAGAGGCCGTGGTAGGAGGTTGTCAAAAGAATTGAAGTTTCTTGAAGCATGGCTTGAAACACCATGTATTTATGAAATTAACACAGAAAATGAAGTAATCAATGGTGAAGATATCATCACTAATGTTCAGATGATTGACATCGGAAATAGTGAGAGAAAACGTTCTCCTATTAAGCCTACCATAATTCTGAGAAGGATGAGAAAAAGAATTCAAGTTTTCCTTCACAGGGGAATAAATGAGGTGAAGATACATCACTATCTCATGGCGAGGAAAGTGAAGATGAAGCCTCGACTTAGAATGAACAAGTATGGAGTCACGAGCATAAAGACCAAAATGAAAACTCTGTTACGAATTTTTTCATGTTTTTTTTGTAAGCCTAGCTAAGACTAGACCAGCAGGCATATGTTATTGTTCAGTACCCTTTACCCATTAAGGTGGAGTGTTGGAATTAATGGAGAAATTCATAATTAGATTATTGTTATGATGATGATAGGATTGAGATGCTAAGATTAGATCTCAAGTCCTAATATTCAGGGAGTGGTTCAAACCACCTGATGGTGAGAAAGCCTATATGTACTAGGTTGTTCTCGGTGAGAAAGCCTATATGTACTAGGCTGTTCTCTTGATTGAATGTAATAGATTGTGTGAGTGTTTGTGCACTCTCCAAGTTCTCACTTGGAGAGCCATTCCATTTAATTTATATTCAATTTTTTATCAGTTAAATAATTATTAATATTATTATTTTATTATTATTATTATCATTTATTTATCTACCTATAAATAAATTATATATATATAAAGAAAATTAAGAATATAGGGCAGGGATCCAACACCTACTTATATTCCAACCGTCATCTCTATTGAGATTTACGGGTCTTTTTTCAATTTCAAGGGCCTCTCTTAACTTACGATGATGGAAATGGTCAATCCTAGCTAAGATTTTATCGTCTTTGATGCAAATACAATGGTTAGTCTTTTCCACATGCTCAGCTAAGACGGAGGTGCGGGACCTTCCATGCCTAATGTCAGCCACATGTTCACATATCCTTTGGCTAATAGACCTACCAGTTTCACCAATATAAGGTGTCCCACAAGAACAAGGAATAATGTAGACACCTTTTCCATCCCTAGGGTTCATCGAATCTTTAACCGATCTAAGAGAATTGTGAATTGTGTTAAGAGGCTTGAAGGAAGAAGAAACCCTATGCTTCTTAAAGATCCTAGCAAACAACCTATCATCACTACAAAACCAACCTTGACAGTAAATAAAAACCTTGCAAATCTTTGTCGATCCCTTTCATAATCGTTTGTTTGGAACATAGACCCCAAATAGTTAAAACATACAACCAAACAACTAGTTGTATGACATATTCTATGTGTGGCTATGCCCATGTTATTGTGCGTACAAAAATAGATAATACTTTGGATATTTAATACAATGATGTATTTACTTATATTAAGAAATATATTTATTAAGAAATATGTTTATTGTTATGAGTTTATAAGTTTTCAAAATAAAATTGGAAAGGTTTAATAGGTAAATTAAATGGTTAGTAAATCTCAACAAATATTAATTTATATAAAGCATCAAAACACTTTTTGAGTGACAAAAAAAAGAAAAAAATTAATTAATTTATAACTTTATTTAAAATAGTAATTATTATTATTATTAATGTTAAAAATAATTAATATATAAGTTAAATATATATACATTTTAAAAAAACATGTCATAAATTTTTTTAGTATAGAGATTCAATCTCACTTTATTATGACATTCTTAATCTATAAATAGAATTTGTTACAATACCATGGCTTATCAATACCACATACTAAAAAAACCACAATATATTTTATATGGCACTTGTTTATATGACATTTTTTTACTAGTGAATTTCATTAAAAATGTAGACAATGCATTATTACTTTGGAAATAAGTCTTAGCTTTTTATTTTTGTATGTTACTAAGAATATTTTATAATATTATATGAATATTAAATCCCTACCACCCACATAATAATGATTGATCATTAAATTAAAATTATGGAAGCCTTATTCTAAAATATACATGCACTTATTTTTTATTGAGAATATATTTATAATTAAATATATAATATAAAAAATAAGTTAAATAATATAAAAGAAAAAATGTTTGTTAAAATCGATTTAATTTTTAACTAAAACTATTTATACTTTAAGTGGGAAAAAAAAAGTGTCATAAAGAACAACACGATCAAATAAAATTAAGTATAGATAATGATGTGTTGTGTTTTGGGATATCAAAATTATGCCTCTTATTGATTATTGTAAAGAACAAAATTAACATTGAACAAATTCTCAGGAGTTTCATAATAAAAAAGTAATTGGACAATTTCTAAAATGTCATGCAATGAAAGAATTTCTCACATTGAATTTTTCATGTTTGTTATACTAGGAGGATTAAAAATGAAAAACATTATCTTTTAAACCACTCGGATATAAGAAAATTATATTTTAATTTGTCACATTATTAAATTTCTTAATCTTCTAACTCATCAAAATTATGGTTATCCTTTTTTTTTAATTTAAAATTCAATAAGCCAAATTTAGTAGTAGAAATTAATCATCATTATTACCATCAATAATTCTATAAATATTCCCCCAGATGCAGGTGATTGACATTTTCAAAGTAGGTTGTCACCTGATCTCTCCATGCAGGGACACTTGGCCTCTCCATACGGCCGCACCTGCCTCCCGCGTGAAGGGCTTAAATTTGAAGCTCAGGGAAGGGTGCCGGCACTTGCGGCTTTCACTCCTCCCCCTCGACCTCCACTCCTACAACTTGAAACCTGGCCATTTATGACTGATGGCTCCAGTTTTCAAACCCATTTGTGTTTCTGATTTTCATTCGCTGTAGACCTTCATCATGCCTCTACCCATTGCTCTGCTCCTCACCTTCCTCCCTTTGAGCTTTCTTCTCCAGCCTTGCAGACCCTCGAGCCCGTCGATTCAATTCCAAGAAGAAACTGGATGTGGTGTCGTCGAGGAGGCGGTAGAGGCTCTCCCTCATGCCCTCCAATTCCTGCAACGTATGCACACTTTTTGTCCATATCAGTTGCTGTGGAAGAACCTGAGGTTCTTGACCCCCAACTTCTCTCAACCCAGCTCTCAATTCACCTCTCGGAGAAGCAACATTACCTCTCTAGCTCTGGAAGCAGAAAACGTCTGCGAAAATTAAAATTATCACTCCTCCTTACCTCTGCCATGAAAATCCGTCCGTCTCCCCATTAAACACTTGGCGGAAGACTTAGACAGCGGTGGGAGCAGCCCTTTGGAGGACACCCCACAAAGAGATGCAGACACAGACAATGTGGCTCGCTCAACTTTGGCCAAACAGATCGATATGGTCTCCACTTTGACTCTATTAGGTCCCTATATTACTAGTATATTCCCTTATTATTGTTAGTGTAATCCCCTTATTGTTATTGTTGTACCCCTGTAACCCCCATATTGTTATTATTGTGCCCTTACATTATTATTGTTAGGTCGCTAGGATTACATTGTAGCCCCATGGACTCCTATATATATAAAGGAGGTTTTGTCATTTGTATCATCCAAGAATTGTTCATTTATGTAATGCATTAGAGGTTTTCCCCTCAAAGTGGCTTATTTCTAAGGCGTTGATCTCTCTTTTCTTCTATTTTTGGAGCTAGTTTCAAAACATTTGGTATCAGAGCTTTGGATTCTAGGGTATTGCTGCTCTAAACAGGTCATCGTGGCATGTTTGCTATAAATTTTTTTCTACAAAGTTTCAGAAGCTAAATTTTTACAGAGCGAAGCTGAACTCCTGAGGAACGTCGTGATAAACTTTTAGATCTTTTTTCTCAATATTTTCGGAGATATGATATGTGGAATTTAGGGTTGTTTTAGGCTCCCGAATTTCACCTAAAACAGACCATCGTGGCATTTGCGCAATAAGGTTTTCTCTACGAAGGTTCATAAGTTGAAATTTTTATACAGTGACGCTGAAATCCTGTGGAATGTCCTGTACAAATTTCAGATCTTGGTTCGCAATATTTTCGGAGATCTGATATGTGGAACTTAGGGTTTTTTCAAGCTCCCTAATTTCATCTCAAAGAGGTGACCGTGGGAAAACCGTTATAACTCTCTCTCTGAGCGTCGGATTGGAATTATGTAAAAAGTGGTTGCAAGTACACGGACTGCAGTTTCCTGTATATCAAGTTCAGAGCCGAAGGAGGAAAAAGTGACACGTGCCATGTTGTACAAGTCCGCTCTACTGAACCAGTCCATAATTAGGTCATTGTGGGAGATTGGGCATAACTTTGCCTTGAAGTATCCAAATTAGATCAGACCTATGGCATTCGAAAAAAGATTCAGAGTGCTACTACAGGGAAACATTTCAGATATTGAAGATCCAAAATCATATAGATAATTCAATTTCAATATCAAGCTCCTCAAAATCAAGAAAAATGTGTGTATTTTTTTCTAAATTGCATGAGTCTTGTTTGAAGAATCAATTTGAATTGATTCCAAGGGCATATTGTAGAATAGATATCAATATTGGCTTCTAAAATGCCCCCTAAAAAGAATTCAACACCCATTGAGCCTTTCGAAGGCTCTACTATGGCTCTTGAAGATGAAGAAATGCAACATGACATATAAAAATTACAAGAGCAAGTGTTGCTCTCGCAAAGAGAAACAAAAAATGAAATGGATGTTTTGAAGAAAAGTGTGGAAGCTAAGATGGATGGTTTGAAGAAAGGTGTGGAAGCTACAGTGGATGGTTTGAAGAATGGTATGGAAGAAAAATTGGAATAACTTACCCATTGAAGATTCTACATGGGAGGATGAGAATTTTACACAGAAGCACCGAGAGCTACTCAAGTGTTGAGGACAACACTTTTTTGAAGGAGAGAAGCATGTTAGGTCCCTATATTGCTAGTATAGTCCCTTATTGTTGTTAGTGTAACCCCCTTATTGTTATTGTTGTACCCCTGTAACCCCCATATTGTTATTATTATGCCCTTACATTATTATTGTTAGGTCGACTAGGATTACCTTTTGGCCCCATGAACTCCTATATATAGAAAGGAGGTTTTTTCATTTGTATCATCCAAGAATTGTTCATTTATGCAATGAATTAGAGGTTTCCCCCTTGAAGTGGCTTATTTCTAAAGCGTTGATCTCTCTTTTCTTCTATTTTTGGAGCTGGTTTCATAACAGACTCCAGAGCTCGCCCCCCAACTCTCAAAGACGGATATTGAGACCATGTCCGACTACAACTATTTCATAATTGAGGAGAATCCTCAACTAGAGAATCATGAAAATAGTAGCTGCAGGTCCTTCGCTCTCCTCTTTTTCAGTTTATATATGCTCCTTTATAGTTTTTATGTCTATATTTATCTCTTTCTGCAAACTTTTTCGCTCTTGTTTATGCTTATGGTTGGTTTCCCCTTGAAGGGCAGCCCATTTTTGAATTGATGAACTCATTAAGGTTTGGCTTCCCCCTGAAGGGAATCCCATATTTTTACTTTTTGAACTGTCTTCATCCAACAAGGGTTGGCTAATCCAACAACCCATGTCATGAAGTATGATTGTACTTTTGTACATTATAACAAAAAATATCATAACTTAGAAAAAATAATTATAAATATTTAAATAAAATAAATCAATACTTTATTTTATTTTAATTAGTTAAATAGATAAATAAAAAATAGATAAAAATCAAAACTAAATTGTTTATAAAATGTGAATAAGTTTTCGACTTTATTCTACATTAAATGGTTTGTATTAGTAATATATAGTTTATTAAATTTAAAGTAGCACAGTCTCAACTTAAATGACTATTAAATGCCCATGGGAATAAGTCCATAATAAGCAACAAACCACTTACTCCATCAAACATAAGTATATAATTTTTTTTGTGTAATTCAAAATTCTATTTATTAAGCAAAAAAAGAGTACATCAGTTTGAAAATGCAGGTAGTCTCACCTCATCCAGGTTTGTTGACTATTGTGATCAGCATATGGCAAAGAAACAAAAGAACATCTAGAGACACAATCCACAACTTAGAAGGCCAAAAACACTAGAAAACATGTAAACAAGTAAAACACTTGCAACCATGATGAGTCATCTGAAGAAATTAAGGTAGGATTGTCTGGAGAAATCCCTGGAGGAGGAGGAGGGTGGAATGAACATTGGACATGCTCCTCAAAGTGCGTCATCCATGAATCCAACTTCTCCACCTTCTCTGATAGCAAATTACGGTCACGCGAGACCACCACGACCCGTTCTTGAACATGACACTGGAAGTAATGCATCTTGTTTAAAGTGACAATGAGCACGACATGTTCTTCCTATTGCACCCTATCCGAAGTTTCCAAACGATCCAAAAGAGATTGAATCAAATCCCGACAGGTGTCCAGACAACAATGATGTTTCTTCATGCCTCCACACCCAGACTGTCTCATTGTCCCTCGGCTACCAGTTACCCTTCGCCGTGACCCCCAATCCCGCTTCAAATTCTGTGGGTTTCTCTCTCCACTACTGGTCGAAGAACCACCATGACCACTGCAACCAGCTATCGAACCAACATGACCCCAAGACGCTGCCCAAATCGCTTTGCCAGCGGTGTGATTGCCCCAACCAAAAGATGAACACGCATATGCTGCCATTGGAACCTACAAATAAGAGCAAATTTTGATTGTGAATTGGAGTTATTTTAGGTAGTTGGGTTTAATTGTTGTTATCTTCCCCAACCAGGTTACTAGTGACATGATGAGCCATAATGCCTTGATAATATTGTTGTAATGGCTTCATGCTTAAGAATATTGTTCTATTGAATTTGTGCCTATAAAGATTGTTGTATTGGTTTCGAGTCTTGTGAACTCTTAAGTGAGTATACCTGCTGGTTGGCCTCATATTAGAAGCCATACTATGGCACTAGGGTTGAGAGAAAAACTGATTTCTTTTCTCGAAAAAAAAAAAAACTAACCAATTTTAGTCAAACTTAAAAAACAAGATATGCCAAAGGTTCAATTTCTATAAATAATGGGAAGAATTAGTATTGACACTTCATGTGAAGCAATTTATACGAATGAGCACAGTCCTAGATAGATGACAACGATGAACAATTTGTCTATATGCATTCATTTTCTTGTTGGATGGTGTAGCAATGTTTCCCATTCTTAGCGCATGCCCCCAAATGTCATGAAGGAATGAATAAGTGAACTTGATCAATTCAATTTATATAATAAGAAACCTAGTTCTTTGTTCTATGTGGGCCATATATTTGAGCACCATTTCAA
Organism: Pinus albicaulis; assembly: GCA_034641835.2. Lineage (NCBI taxonomy): Eukaryota > Viridiplantae > Streptophyta > Pinopsida > Pinales > Pinaceae > Pinus > Pinus albicaulis. The sequence continues at coordinate 1,238,528,896 of CM076579.1, forward strand.
GGTGATTACAACGTTAGGAGTGCTTTTGAATGAGAAAACTAAGCACAAGAAAATTAGGTTGTTGTAAATGTAATGACATTTAATGAAGAGGTAGTTTCTTTGGAAGTTGAGCCCAAGGTCATGATAGAAGATGACCAATAATGATAAAAGTGATAATCCATATTAAAGGAGAGGATGTCCATTCAACAAACAAGTTTTAAGGAGAAATAAATGACATAATATTTACAATATTTACAAGCTGAAGTCACTACTACCACTTTGAATTCCTATTAAATCAAGCAATGACCACCAATAGTTACCATCTCCACCTTTCCATTCAATGAATTCTAAAGCAATACATTATATATATATATATATATATATATATATATATAGCAACAACCAAATATTTAATTCTTTCTTGAGTACAAAATAGAAAATCTACATGCACATATGAAAGAAATTTAATTATGATTAATATTATCAACTAAAGTTTGATAATATAATCTCCAATTACAATTTGCATACATGTTCATTCTAAGGAATTATAAATTTAAATTTTAAAAAATAAATTCAAATTAAAAATAATAAAGTATATTTTTTTATGAAATATACAAAATTTTATATATCAATTTAATGTTTAGGTTTTTTTTATATAATGGGAAAATTATCATAATTTAGTTGTCAACGAATATTATCTCATTGATGGTCCGTAAAGAGGCAGGTTTTATATCTATGGGTCTTGAGTTATTAACCTATTTCCTTACATCTAAAAAAACTAGCTTTTAGTAAAACAAAAGCAATATATAATGGGAAAATTATCATAATTTAGTTGTCAAGGAATATTATCTCATTGATGGTCCGTAAAGAGGCAGGTTTTATATCTATGGGTCTTGAGTTATTAACCTATTTCCTTACATCTAAAAAAACTAGCTTTTAATAAAATAAAAGAAATTTTAAAGCATACTCCAAACCCATATAATATTTAACTTATAACCTCCCGGATGCGGGTGGCATGTAAAGGGAAAAAGGGCCACGGGGCTGCCATGAGGATGGACACATGGCTGCTCCACGTGCTCCATCCTTGGAAGGGGCACCATATTAAAGCTTGGCGTGAGGGCGTCATTACTCCACCCTTTTCCACCCTACCTTCGACGTACCAGGTCTGCGTATTTTTAATGTTAATCATCATGGGCTTTAAACCCACCACCCTGGCTCTCCATTGCGCATTCGGCTCTGCTTGATCGTTCTTCCTTCGACTCTTCATCTCTACTTCTGCGGCTTTGGAGCAATGTCCTGGTTCTTTTAGGACGGAGGCTCCCTCTAGTCTTCTCCCCTCCCGAAAACCTGTTCCCGCCTCCCTCTGGTCTGAAGACTCACCCTCCTTGATTGTCATGCCGCGATGACACAGGCAGTGATGTCGAAGAACTGGTGGGCGTGGCTTGCCTTCCTGCCCTCCCTACCCTCCCATCTCACCCTACCTCTGTCGCGACCTGAACTTCTCCATTGATTGGAATGATTTTGACAATCCTCAGCCTTTTGAGCAGCTCCCTGCTTCGGCTCCGCCTCCCTCTCCCCTTCACAACAAAAAATGAGCTCACAATTCCACCATCTCCCCTAAGCCCGCCTTCACCCCTCGCAAGCTGAAACCTCTTCCGATTCGCAGTGCTACCAGTGGTAGCAATGGTTCAAGTGATTCTAACGGCATCAACGAAGGCAACCTGGAGCTGGATGTGGGCGGAAACTTGGACTTGAACATTGGTGACTGCCCTCAACACCATGTAGCTCCTCCGACTATTGATGATGCGGTGACCCTGAGCGACCCTGCCTCACCACGCCCTCCGCAAGATGAACACACGTTGGACACAGACATGATGGACGTGGGCTACATGTGTAGGATCCTCGAAGAGCCTCCAGCCTCCATTGACAAGCATGCAGGTCTCCCTTAGTTTTATCTATTTAAATCTTTGCGACATTAGCCTGTGCAATCATGTTTATCCTAGGTTTTTTTGTACATCTCTGCTATCTGTTTTTGCTGGTTTCCCACCATGGGCGGCAATATATTTTGAACTTCTAAGGACTGGTTTCCCCTTTAGGGGAAGTCCAGTACTTGACAAAACATTTTGGTACTTTCCCTATGGGTTGAATGCATTCTTTCCACAAGATGCGACCTGTAACTTCTTGTTTCTTATGATCTAATAAAATTAGCCTAAATTAGAAAAAAAATATTTAACTTATAACCTCAAAATTAAATTATTATTATTATAATACATATAAAATAAAATCAGTAATTAACTTTGTTAAATATTCGAATGAATTTCAATAATCGATAATATCTTAATAAAAATTAAAAATACAAATCAAGTCAACCACACTTATTTTCGAAAACATATCTTTCAAGTCAACCATAGATTACGAAAAAAGCTAAAATTGGGACAAACCAAAAGAGACTACGCCTAATACTGATGGCCCTTCACCATGCTGCTATGGTTGCCCTTTCACCATACATGGACATGTACGGGCATTCGGATGGCATATCAGAAGATGGGCCGACGGACCTGCTTGACTCTACTTGTAGTGTACACCACTCAGAGTACAGTTTTAATATATATATATTTGTGTATTTTGGAATATTTTTTCTAAAAAATTAATAAATAAATGATGTAAATTTAATATTATAAAAAAATAAATTATTACATATAAATCAAAATTAAGAAATAAATCTATAAATAAAATTAAAATTAAAAATATAAAAATAGAAATAATAAAAAACTTCTTTGGTCGGCCCTTGTCTTACCTTTCCTAACTTCTTCACTATTAATGTATTATGACCCTTCTTAAATTTCTTCATTCCATTGTCCTGAAGATGGATCCCTGTTGGGATTCGAAACGTCGACAAATGTTTCGTGATACTGTGGATAATCCGACAAGTTCTTCAATATTACATATAAATTAAAAAATTTCAAAGTTTTTTTGGTTTCAAAAGTTATGCAATATTTGTTGTTCAAAACCTATGTAGTGTATGTTGTGTCTGCATTATAAATTATTGACATTACAAATATGGTTTGATTTATTGGAAAAATCCTTCATATTTACATGAATCTATTTCAACTTCCTTAATTTCTCTAAGACTCTCTTTTCAAACAACACTCAAATTGTACATATTGAACTATTTTTTTCAAGATTAGGAAAATCTGGATGAAGACTTGCAAATTCCATTATTAGAGTGAAGGGTGTGGTGGGATTCTGCTACTCTAAATGGCCATTGAAGCAGTATTGTTATTGAAAATGTGCACATTAAGAACCCACTCAAGATAGGTGGACCTAAAAAACCGTTTTTGCAAATTCATTAGTTTAAATAAGTCAAAACAAATTAGATAGCAGCAGTTAGATAACATTTTTTTAATTTTGTTGGCCATGAATATTAATTAATTATTTAATTTATAGAGTTGTGTTAGTATTATAATCCACTACTGAGTTGAACAACTCTAATAATAAATAGACCGAAACCACTATCATAGTAGAGAACTCCTAGTTGTGGGTTAAAAAGAAATAGGTTGATAATTTTGATTTAGTAACAATCAAGTAAAACACGAATTCTTTTCACACACTTCAATGCAATCCTACGGTTCCAGCCTACGCTTTCCTCTCCTCCTACTACAAAACAACCACCAACTCCTCCGCTTTCGCCACCTAAAACCATTCTCATAATCTGTAATGGCATCATCCTCCTCGCCCACTAATTTCACATTTCCCCCTCCACGTTCTCCGCCACCTCCCCCCTCGCCTCGCCCCAACCCACCACCAACACCTCCACCTCCACCGCCACTGCCTTGCCTCAACCCCCCGCCTCCACTTCCACCTCCACCTCCTCGCCTCATCCCCACGCCTCCGCCTCAACCTCCGCCTCCTCGCCTCATCCCGCCGCCTCCACCTCCGCCTCCTCGCCTCATTCCCCCGTCCCCGCCTCCACCTCTACCTCCACCTCCGCTTCATCCCCCCGGCCTCCACCTCCGCGTCCTCGCCTCAACCCCCTGCCTCCACCTCCACCTCCCCCTCCCCCTCCGCCACCATGCCTCATCCCCCCGCCTCCACCTCCACCTCCGCCTCCTCGCCTCATTCCCCCGCCTCCACCTCCACCACCCCAACAATCTTCCCCCGCCACCCCATATTCTGCCCCCTCCTTCTCCCCGTCCCCAGCCGAGCCCACCATTTTCTCCTCCGCTCCCTCCCCCGCCGCCACCACCACCACCACATAACAATACAGTAATCATCATCGTGATTTTCTTTGGCAGTGTGTTTTTTCTAGAATTTCTCCTATGTTGCTTTCTCAGATGCAGGAAAATATCAAAACCTCAACGTCCCATGCGTCCTGCCGCCGAAAGCATTGAAAAAGTTACAGTGGTGAAAATGGAAGAGAGAATCGAACATAATAAATCGAACAGTGGGCATGATCAAATTATAGCCATTTCTGCGGAGGAATGAAAAATTATGAGGACTGAAGAAACTCATTCCTCCACCGCCATTGAACACAAAGTCTCTGGAACACGAAGCAAATGCAAGTGCACTTAAGGAGGAAGAAGGGGAGCCTTTAAAGTAACAATCGCCAGTACTACTTACGATACCATAACAAATATAATAAAGGCAAATATTACTACTTTCATCCATCCATTTTCAGTTAATATAGCTCCGCAAAGTTGTATCTAAATCTCTATAATGGTTCGATGAATATAATATCTATTTGAATATCTATTGTTCAACATTAAATTACTCTGAATTGTCTGTAGCTTGGATTAGGATTTATTCTGTTATTGTAATATCATACTTTTATTTATTACACTAATATAATTTCTATTATTAGTTTTTTTTAAGTCAATAATCTTTTATATGTGTATCTTCATTCATTCCGTTTTTAAATAAATATATTTTCTTTCTCTAAAGTGATTATTAAAGATGTAAATATATAAGTAACTTTATATCCATCTAAAGTAGTATAAAACAATAACTAGCAATTGCACCATATGTTGCAAAGGAAACATTGTAAAACAGTAACATAGGAAAGTGTAGTATAGAGGAAATGCTCTCACATCAATCATGCAAGTAGAAAAGAGTAGTATAGAGGAAATTTTCTCACATGAATTATGCAGGATAGCTAAACAATAGGGCTATTTAGTTCAACTATATATGTTAATATTATTCAATTCAACTATATATGTTAATATTATTGTTAGAAAATAAACATATTTTCAATGGTAAAATTTTTTTTACATCAAAACCATAATAGGCCTAATAATAATTTACATAAGAAAATAATACTTAAATAAAAATACCATATTAATAAATATAAATTCATTTAATTTTAAATTTATTACATATTAAGTTTCTCAAAATAGAATCTTTTCCAAAATAAATTTATCACCTCTAAGCTAAATTCCCAAAAGCTATACACATACTTTAAGTTTACACAAAATATATAAATTAGGCTAATGTACCATACCAAATTAGCAATTCCAACTGAGGGGACAATAAGAGCAATATCGATAAGAAATATTGTAAGAGCGCGTGCAACTGCAACTTAACCATGGAAATAATATGTAGTCAATTCTCTACCTTGCATCTGTTTTGTGAGGGGACAATAAGAGCAATATCGATAAGAAATATTGTAAGAGCGCGTGCAACTGCAACTTAACCATGGAAATAATATGTAGTCAATTCTCTACCTTGCATCTGTTTTGTGAGGGGACAATAAGAGCAATATCGATAAGAAATATTGTAAGAGCGCGTGCAACTGCAACTTAACCATGGAAATAATATGTAGTCAATTCTCTACCTTGCATCTGTTTTGTTATGCAGCCGTCAGCCATATAATTTCATGAGATTAGTGGTTCAAATGCTATAAGTTTATAGAAAACGATTTTTTTTATCAATATATATCAATTTTTTGACATGGTATTAAGTTGCTTTACTAAAAAACTTGCATTACCATGTATAAATGCCTTCTTTGATAAATGAGGAATTGTTTGCTGGTAGTGTTTTGCTTGGAAGCACACTAATAAATTATTTTTTGGGGGGTTTATAAAGCGTTCTTGTGGATCTAGTTAATTCGCCCGATATCCATCATTATGATCATTTCCTGAATTCTATATTTTGTGTTGTGTGTATTGTGATTGGGAACAACCAAGTAAAATATGGCTGAACTCCATCCATGAATCCTAATCATCTCTCCAACAACCTGAATAATCAAACAACCATGCTAACAACTTGCATAATAAAATAGAAAAAATATTTATTTATTTTTTGTGCTAAAATTATTTACATTGTTTATATATATAAACCATTACCAATGGATACAATCATATTACTGAGGCCCATGTGCACATTAAGCATCTCTAAAGATACACCCCAAACCAAAACAACAAGCAGCGTCGTTAACAAACTTGCATTATTGCTATGCCCAAACCCAAATATAAATCTGACATGTCACTGATCTATTATACATAAATACACAAATTTATTTAACCCACCCTGACCAAAACAATCAAAATATCACAAAGGAAGTTAACCTTAACAAAACATTCCTTAAGAAAATGTACTGAAAGAATTACATTAAGATTTGCAACCGTTAGCGCCCAATTTGATAAAAACACAAATATTCCAGGAAGGCATCGAGGAGTAGCACATCAAATTTACCATCGATATAGCGTGAGAAACCGTACCTCCCATTCCAGGAGGAGCATACCTCCCATCTGTTGTTCAACATGGATATTGAATCTGAGCAGATACAAGCCGAGTTGTTTCACATCCAGTTCCAAGTGCAACTCCATATCCAATTTCTTATACATTTGTTTACCTTGTTTCTCAAGAAAAGCTGGAAGCATTTATCTTCCAGCATCAAAAATTAATGCCATAAAGATTGAGATGTTTAAAAAAATTCAAACCATTCAGCTACATTCTTTGGAAAGAGAAATCAAAATAGAAATAAGTAGCAGGTGTCCATCCGTTGTTGCTGCGGCTTCTTCTCGAAACATTATCTTCTTTAACATACTCAGCTTTACACTCACGCTGAATCAACAATGATTTGGCCTTCATACAACCATGATCCGAAAGCAAGGCCTCTAGTTCCCGTTTCGTTCCCGTTTCGTGATTACCATTTTAACTCTCAGAATAACGTTGCCATTCTGCAGACACTTAAATGAAAAAGCTAACCGAGTACTCACACACCTTTCTCTGCTAATTCTGCCATTATCGATGCTTGTGGCCTCTGGTAAAACGACGTCTTTGGAAAGAGAAGTCGAAATAGAAATAAGTAGCAGGTCTCCATCCATCACGCTGAAGCAACAATGATTTTCCCTTCATACAACCATGATCCGAAAGCAAGGCCTCCATTTCCTGTTTCGTGATTACAATTTTAACTCTCATAATACCGCTGCCATTCTGCAGACACTTAAATGAAAAAGCTGGCCGAGTACTCACACGCCTTTCTCTGCTGATTCTGCCATTATCGATGCTTGTGGCCTCTCGTAAAACGACGTCTTTGGAAAGAGAAGTCGAATTAGAAATAAGTAGCAACCGATAAAGCTACTCGGGAACCAACTTATTAACTGAAAAAATAACAATATAATCTTAAGGTACACAATATTTTAATTGTCTAACATTAACATCAATGACGTACAATAATACACGTAACAGTTTAGTAAAGTTGTTTTCAAATAAAACACTTTACAACGTAATAAATAAATAAATAATAATAAAATATAATATAATTAGCAACGAATCAAAATATATTAAATATAACAATAAAATACTTTAAAAAATTAGTTCATTTTCCTTCTCTGAATCAAATAACGCAATTTTTTACAAATCTAATATCTTATATAAAAATAAATAAATAATGAAAATATGTTTTGAACATTTTCATCTTTTTGCATTAGCACACACCACACTTAGATCATGAATTCCAATTATTATGCCAAATTTAATGATAAATGGTCAAATGAGTTATTGATTTTCTTGGCTTTTGTGGGACCTTCATAATCACTAAAAAAATGAATGGTAATATTAATTGTTTGTACTTTATTTATAGAGTCCTTTAGTTTGTTAGTTTGTTTTAGAGGGATTTGGGTAAAGGGGTACATTTTAATAAGCAATTTTTATATATTTGTAGAATTTTAAAGTTAAAAATGGGTTTAAAAAAAAAGAAAAGATATTAATAAAATTAATTTTAAAACAATCAATAAGATTTAAGATGGTAACATCATTCTAAAGAGTAAATATTTCTAAAGAAAAAAAGAAAAAAACCAATTTTTTGAAATTATATTGTTTATTTAATTCCTTACAGTCTTTTATTGAAAGTCGAATTAATTTTTACATAAAACGAGCATCACTTTATATACTTTTTGTAAGACCTAGTACTAAGCTTTCCTTTATATCAAATAAATTTCGTTTACAATCAAGTAAAATTATGTGCTCATTTCTAGATATACCATCAGTAAGGACTAGTTTTCTAGTTAATATCTACCATATTGAAGAATATGTAATTTAATTTAACTTACACTAATTAAACATTCCCTCCTACCTAGTTTCTCCCAGTTGATGTCAATCTTCAGACGATGTCAATTCGTGGCTGAAAATTATATTCAAGTCGAGAGCCCCTGCGTCACTTCTAAAATTACTGATTCCACCCAACCAATTTGGTGCAAGCCTCTCCAACTCGTAGATGTAGAATATTTCGAGTTCAATGTCTTCTATCACCCATACCCAAAAATTCAAGAACAATACCCCAAATAAATTCGGTAGGCCAAATAATCAAAATCTTCAAACTAATTCTTATTCCCAAATATATCATGACTTACAATGTTTCTCTCCCAAAATTCTCAAATACCCCATCTCCAAATTTCCATGCTAAAAAGTACCCCACGTTCCCATTTTGGATATTGTTTTATAGGGGAGGTCCCTTCTCTCTGAATGAATCCACCCATACGGTCCAATCCACATCAATATTATCCAAAAATAATTGTATAATACTCTCATTTATCCCTTGTATTCAATTAAATATATTAAATAAAATATGTTGTGACTTGTCGGTTCAACCTACTTGAGTTAGTAGATTTTCTTCTAGAAATCTTTCGACTTCTCTTTTGTTTGTATTCATTGACATATTTTGTAAAAAGTATTAATTATAATAAATTAAATAATAATTTATTATTTAATTAAAATAATATTAATGAAATATAGTTATATTAATGTATTTTATTGTATTAATTTAAAAATTAGGATATCAATTAATGTATCTAATAATAAATTTATTTTTCATAAATTTGGCCATTTTATACTTTCAAAATGGTATGTGTATTAGTGCAATGCATGTATATGTATGTTTCATATGCATGATAGTAATTATATTTCATCGGTAACTCAAGATGAGTCATTACATACACTCTAAAACTTCGTATTGAAGTTAGGGTTTATATAGTATATTGTAAATTATCTTAGCAATTGATATAATCATCTAAAAAATGAATTATTTGATTATATTTTGAATTAAAATGTGATTAAATTCAAATTTTGTATTATGATCATTTATTGGTTGCAACATTAATAACCATACAACCCTGCCGAAGTAGAGTTCCCAAGCTATTATCATCTTATCCATCCTAATTTCTTTTGCAACTTCCTATTCGTCCTCCACTAGAATATGCCATGGCATCACCTATACTAACCTAACTATCCATAAAATCCCAAGGTTGGAAACGTCGACTACATTGAATTAAATTCCCCAGTAGACATATGGAAATCATCATAACACATCTTGTGGGAGTGACTCACAAAGTTATCTTATGACTCCAAGTTCCAGAGGATAAACAATGGGAAACAACTCCACCACTCCTAATAGGACCGGAGCTAACACCATAACATGGAATCTCATTTAGCCTCAATTTTCCATGGAGTTTTTTCATCTCTTATTCAGTTTGGATAATGATATCATTTGCAATATAAATACTTATTCACACATCTTATCATATGTATCAACATATGGGAGTGCGTGTGAAAGGAGGATCACTGATACAAACAAGAGTTTCTATTGTTGTATTTGTTACGTTTTATTCAGAGCATTGGTTAGCAGAGATGGTTGCATCCTCTCCAATTTCTCAGAATACGTGAGGGAGAGATGAATATTTGAATAGTGGATTGGCTTTGCATACACGAAGCAAACTCATAGCGGAACATTTGGGCATGACTCTAATCTCATGGCCTTGTTCGACAATATTAATAGCCTGGATAGCAATAACAGTAATCCATAAGATACCCATACTGTTGTGGATAACTTTGAGGATGACATGATGTTGAACGTGGTTATAAATTCCGTGGAAGATGAAATTGGTTTGAAGGCACAAAAAAATAACAATATCAAGTCCACCAATGAAGAGAGAAGTACTCAACATATGGGTTCAAATAAGGAATCCAAACTAACAGAAGATGTGTATTCTGAAGCAACCTCCGTGATGTTTGATATAGGATACTTCCCATATTACGACGATGTGTGCGGAGAGATTGGTTTTTTCCTCGACAATTTTACTTTGGATGAACTTGGAATCCCGCAGAACTATATCTATGGAGATTCAAATCTCGATAGCATGTATATGAATGTCGTGCATGGCTATGTTGAGGGTCCAAAGGTTTTCTATGGGTCTCTATGGGAGGAATATATTTGGCTTTGAATGGACATCCAGTTATGCAAAATGATTTGGAATCACCATGGTAAGAATAATTTGGAAGTAGTGGATGCAAACAGCACCAAGCGATGTGTGAGCACCATCTAGAAAGGATTATAATCTATGTATTACCAAAAAAAACTTGCATCATTTGCAAGTTAAAGACATGCTTAAAGCCGAGAAGTCGCTTTATTTCCAGTCTATTTCCTTTCAGCTGGCATAGATTTAAAGCCATGTGTAAAATTTTATATTAAAAGATGAAGGCCAACGTGGAAACCTCATTTTACTTCAGTTGAATATCTAGTTCTGCCTTGTTTTAATGATTTATGCATTTTCCAGGGATATTTTCACATCATTTTTTACAGATTTCGTCAAAATTTTATACATAAAATATTTGATTACACTATGACGATTGGTTCACCACAGGGAGCTTGTATATTTAAAGAGTTGATTATGATAAAGATCGCAATGAGTGATTCACCACACGAAACATGTATATATACGCTAATATGCGTATTTATTTCAATATGGATGTAAGTTTGTGAAATTTCATTTTTTTGTTTTAATCAATGGAAAATATTTAATTTAATGGAATATGCTTGTATGCTAAGCACATAAGGGTTGTGAGGCCAATGAGCGCTTTACAAAATAATTTAATGAATTATTGAAATTGAAATAGAAATTGAAATTGAAACTGCAATGACAAGCTATTCATTTACATGTCATGTTTTCACACCTAGTCGATTGGATCGACTAGCACAATTCCCTTTCAAGTAAGTAATGATGAATTTGAATAATATCAGGGAATGATAATGTTGTGAACAATTGATCTGGGGATGGTTAAGATGGAAGCCAACCTCAAATTAGGAATCTTATCACAGACCAACCCCACAACACATATAAGAATTGAAGGCATATGTTATGAAAGTACTCTAGTTTCTGTTGGATTTCTTGATAAATATGTTTTCTTTAAGCATGATTAGTTTTCCAAATGGATTTCATTTGTGTATTTCATAAAAAAATTGTTAAAATAGATAATTAACTCTTGTATGGAGATTTAACTATATTTAGAGAGTCAGTTAAGTAAGCTTTGAGTCAAGTTGAGTTATGTGATAGATGAATTTGGTAAGTGTGTTCATGTCAAGTTATATTAAGCGAGTCGTTAGTCGGAAATGTTTAAATACCCTTCACCGGGTTCATTGTATTCAAATTGAAGTTTGTGTGATCAATAGAATATGTGCAACTCATATGTGTTTTGTGTGTGAATTATTTGTGTTATTTTGTGTCTTATATCCTCATCCTCTGAAACAAATTGGTATCAAAGCGAGGTAACAAAGAACCAGGGAGAACTGATCAACAATAATCTGTGTGAGTGAAAGGAGAATTTTTTTTTTTTTTCGCTTTTTTGAAGCTATAATGAATCTTTGAGGTTATACTCAAATTGTTATAACATTGGTGGGCTTAGAAGAGAGTCAGGTTAGAGGGTTAAAAATTTCCTTGGAATTTAGAGGCATCCGAATTCCTTGGAATTTCCATGCATTATAGCACTAACATGGGTCTCATCATCGTGAGGGGCGTTAGCACATAGGTCAAAACCTCTCGACACGTAGTGAACAAAAAATTCAAAGGAGTATTTATTAAAGACATATCAAAAGGTTTTTATGAATACATAATAGTTTTAAGAAGTGATTTTTTTAGTGTATTAAAGGCTTTCAAAAGGGATTTTGAAATATTTTTAATATAGTCTTTTTTAATTATTTTTTGAAAATTGGATATTATAAAACTGTATTTTTTATATAAATGTTTTTCATGAAAATATTTTATAAAAAATAAAATTTACGGTTTCATAAAATAAATGTTTTAAAGTGAAGTGTTAGGTCCCTTATATATTACTAGTTTAGTCCCTTATTGCTATTAGTGTAACCCCCTTATTGTTATTTTTGTACCCTTGTAACCCCAATATTGTTATTATTGTGCCCTTACATTGTTATTTTTAGGTCGCTAGGATTGTATTGTGGGCCCATGGACTCCTATATATAGAAGGAGGTTTTGGTCATTTGTATCATCCAAGAATAAATTCATTTATGTAATGTATTGGAGGTTGCCCCCTCGAAGTGGTTGATTTCTAAGGTGTTGATCTCTCTTTTCTTCTATTTTTGGAGTTGGTTTCATAACATTTGGTATTAGAGGTTTGGATTCTAGTGTTTCGCTGCTCCAAACAGGTAATCGTGGAATTTTCGCTATAATTTTTTTTCTACGAAGGTTGAGAGGCTGAAATTTTTAGAGGACGAAGCCAAAATCCTGAGGAGCATCGTCACAAAAATTCAGAGCTTCGTTCGCAATATTTTCAGAGATATGTTCTGTGGAAGTTAGGGCTTTGTGCAGGCTCCTGAATTTTACCTAAACAGGTCATCGCAGAATTTTCACTATAAATAATTTTCTACGAGGTTTCACAAGCTGAAAGTTTCACAGAGAGAAGCCGAAATTTTGAAGAACCTCTTATAAAAATTTTAGATCTTGGTTCGCAATATTTTTGGAGATATAATATGTGGAATTTAGGATCTTTTCAGGCTCCCGAATTTCATATCAAAGAGTGACCGTGGGAAAAATGTCATAACTCTCTCTCTAAGCATTGGATTGAGATTCTGTAAAAAGTGGCTGCAAGAACACGGAATGTAGTTTTCGGTTTATCAATTTCAGATCCGAAGGAGGAAATAGAGACACATGGAAAGTCGTACAAATTCTCTCTACTGAACTAGTCCATATTTAGGTCATCGTGGGAGATTGGACATAAATTTGTCTTGAGAATCCAAATCAGGTCAGACCTATGGCATTCGAAAGATGATTAAGAGGGCTACTTCAGAGCTGAATTTCAGATATTGAAGATCCAAAATCACAGAGATAATGCAGTTTCAATATCGAGCTCCTCAAAAGCAAGAAAAATGTGTGTATTGTTTCGAATTACATAAGTCTCGCTTGAAAAAAAAAAATAGTTTGAATTTATTACAAGGGCATATTGAAGAATAGATATCAGTATTGGGTTATAAAATTCCCCCTAAAAATAATTCAACACCCATTAAGCCTTCATAAGGCTCTAATATGACTCATGAAGACGAGGAAACACAACATGAGATATCAAAATTACAAGAGCAAGTGCACCAAATTTTGCTATCGCAAAGAGCAACAAAAAATGAAATGGAAGTTTTGAAGAGAGACGTGGAAATTAAGATGGATGGTTTGAAGAAAGGCGTGGAAGCTAATATGAATGGTTTGGAAGCTAAGATGGAAGGCATGGAAGTGGGCATGGAAGCTAAGATCGATGAAAAAATGGAAAACATGAAGAACGATATAAAATTAGACATCGAAGGTTTGGAAAAGTTGATACAAGAAATGTTTCCTAATGGCGAAAAGATAGTAGAGGAAACTCATGATGAGAAAAAAATAAATGTTAATCGTGATTTCATAAACTCTAATTTTGGATGGAAGAACCGCCATATTCCAAAGATGGATATGAGGAAGTTTGATGGCAAGGGTCCCGTAACATGGATACTACAGATGGAGCAATATTTTGATCTCAATAATGTGCAAAACACACAAAAGGTACGCATTGCAACTTTACATTTAGAACAAAATACATTCGCATGGTATCGATGGCTTTGCTCCCGTAAAAAAATTCTCACTTGGTCAATTTTTATGGATGAAATGATAGCACATTATGAGGATACAAAAAGCAACACCTTCTTTAGCCAATTGATAAATCTCAAAAAAAAGGGTTTAGTGGCGGAGCACATTGAGGACTTCAAAAATTGAATATAAGGGTAGCTGATATTCCAAAGGAACATAAGATTGATGTCTTCATAGGGACTTTAAAGGATAACATCCAACATGAAGTTCGCGTTTGGGAACCTGATTCATTGGAAAAGGCATTCAGGTTGGCAAGAAAAATTGAATGTTAAATTATGGCAACAAGGAAGCCTACCACTCACATTTATAAAGATGGAAGTGTTGCTACTCCTAGACTTCCACAACCTACAAGGTTGACACCACAAAAATTGGAAGAAAAAAGAGCAAAAGGGCTTTGCTACAGTTGTGATAGAAAATACACTAAAGGTCACAAGTGTGCTGAGAAGAAATTATTTTACATAGATTGTGAAGAGGAAGAAGAAAATGAACAAGAATCTTCAAAAGAAGAGGATATACACCAGGAACCAACCCTACAAGAGGAAGAAATGAGTACGACCATATCTTGTAATACATTGGCGAGAATTACCACTCCTCAAACTCTTAGATAGAAGGACATATGAAGAAGAAAAAGGTAATAGTGTTGATTGATTTAGGTAGTACCCATAATTTTATTCATTGTAAGGTAGCCAAGGAATTGAATTATTTCCTATACCCAACACCAGAATGTCAAGTGATGGTTGAAAATGGAGGATCTATAAATTGCTTTGGAAAATGCCATGATATCAAGCTAACCATGGGGAAGAATATATTGAATAGTCCAATGCTTTCCATTCCTGTGGGAGGTGTTGATGTTGTACTAGGAGTATAATGGTTACAATCTTTGGGGATGGTAGCCTTTAATTTCCAAGAAATTTTCTTGAATTTTTTGAAAGGAAAGGAATTTGAATTACGGTGTCATAAAGTCGGGGAAAGATAATAATCTCTAATGTAATGACAAAGCTTCTAAAGAAATAACAACAACGCGTAATTGCACAATTATGCTCAATAGAACATCCAACATAAAAGTCATCTATTTCTCTAGATCTCCAAAAAGTCTTGGACAAAAGTCATCTATTTCTCTAGATCTCCAAGGACTCCCACCTATTGTGATTATGATGATGTTATTCTTTTGATTCCAGGAAGCGTTCCTCCAAACATCAAGCCTTATATATATCCTTATGTCGAAAAGAGCGAAATTAAACCTATGATTGCAGAAATGTTAGAGGCTGGTAGAATTCAACCTAGTCAAAGTTCTTTCTCTGCTCTAGTAGTATTGGTGCACAAGAAAGATGGATCATCGTGCATGTGTCCGGATTATAGGGAGCTCAATAAGCTCACCATTAAAGATAAATTTCCCATTCTTGTGATTGATGAATTATTGGATGAATTACATGGAGCAATTTATTTTACCAAGTTGGATCTTCATTCAGCATATCATCAAATTAGAATGAAGGCTGAAGATATTCCAAAAAAAACATTTCGAACTCATGAGGGTCATTATGAATTTTTGGTCATGCCTTTTGGCCTTACCAATGCACCTTCTACATTTCAAGGGTTGATGAATTCCATTTTCAAACCCTTAGAAAATTTGTGCTAGTATTTTTTGATGATATACTAATCTACAGCAGGTCTTGGAAGGATCATGTTGAACACGTTGACATGGTGCTCAAA
The DNA here is from genome assembly GCA_034641835.2 of Pinus albicaulis. Classification (NCBI taxonomy): domain Eukaryota; kingdom Viridiplantae; phylum Streptophyta; class Pinopsida; order Pinales; family Pinaceae; genus Pinus; species Pinus albicaulis. The sequence goes on from CM076579.1 coordinate 1,238,544,981, forward strand.
CTATTGCAGGAAAAAAAATTATATGCAAAATCATCCAAATGTTTCTTTGGAGTACAAGAGGTGGAATATCTGAGTCATATTGTATCTCACAAGGGTGTTAAAGTAGACCCTAACAAAATTAAAGCCATTAAGGAATGGAAATTCCCCACAACCATAAATTCCTTGCGAGGATTTCTTGATTTAACAGGATATTATCACAAGTTTATTAAGAATTATGGGAGAATAGAAGCACCTATAACAACATTATTAAAGAAAGATGCCTTTTCATGGACTTCTGAAGCAACTAAGGCCTTTGAACATATTAAAGAGGCAATGTGCCTAGCACCAATCTTAGCTATGCCATACTTCATAAAAACCTTTATTGTGGAGTGTGATACCTCAGGAAATGGAATTGGTGCTGTTTTAATGCAAGAAGGAAGTCCCATTGCTTTTGAAAGTTGTCCAATCAAAGGGAAAGTATTTACAAAAATCTATTTATGAGAAGGAAATGTTAGCAATATTGCATGCACTAAATAAATGGCAAACTTACCTAATGGGAAGACACTTCAAGGTAAAAATTGATCATGATAGTCTTAAACACTTTTTGGAACAAATACTATCTTTAGAAGAGCAGCAAAAATGGGTCACAAAGATGTTGGGTTATGACTTTGAAATAATCTACAAAAAGGAAAGCTTAATTTTGTTGCAGATGCACTCTCAAGAAAGAATGAAGAGGTGGAAGCATTGCTTTGTGCCATTTCTATTATCTAGCTAGATTGGATAGCACGACGAGGAGACCAGATGGAAGAGGGATGAAGAGGTATGGACACTCATTCAAAAATTGTAGCAAGATCCTAGTACACCTGATACATTTATTTGGAAAAATGATTCCCTATGGTACAAAGATCGCTTATATATTTGTAAGAATTCCCAATGAAAACAAAAGATTCTTTCGGAATTGCACACTTCTCCTTTAGGAGGACACTCGAGATTTTAAAAAACTTACCACAGGGTGAAGAAATATTTTTTTTGGGATGGCCTAAAATCTGATATTCAAAATTTTGAGGCGGAATGTTTGGTTTGCCAGCAAAATAAATTTGAAACAATTAAGACCTCAGATCTTCTACAACCTTTATCCATTCCAAGTCAACATTGGGAGGATATTTCAATTGATTTTATCACGGGTTTACCTAAGTCTGAAGGAAAGAGTGTCATCACGGTGGTAGTTGATAGAATTAGCAAGTATGCACACTTTTGTGTGTTATCTCATCCATTTAAAGTAAGTACAATTGCTAGTGCATTTATGGAAACAATTAAAAAGCTACATGGAAACCCAAAGATTATTGTAAGTGACAGAGATCCCATTTTTATAGGAAATTTTTGGATGGATTTATTTTCTTATTTGGGTACTCAACTAGCTCATAGCTCATCTTATCATCCTCAATCTGATGGTCAAACAGAGATAGTGAATAAAATTTTGGAAGGATATCTTCGTTGTTCTATATCTGATAAGCAAACAAAATGGGTTAAGTGGTTACCTCTCGTTGAATGGTGGTATAACACTTCCCTCCATACTGCACCAAAAATGACCCCATTTATGGCACTTTATGGATATCATCCACCGTCCATCACATCTTCTTTAAGAGAAAATTCTAAGGTTCAAGCGGTGGAAGATCACATCGAGCATCAACAAGAATTTCTCCAACTCTTAAAGGATAAACTAAATTTAGCACAAAATCGAATGAAACACAGGCAGATCAGCATCGCAGCGAGAGAAGTTTTGATGTAGGAGAGTGGGTATTTTTATGGCTACAACCATACAAACAAATGTCCCTCAAACGAAGCTAAGAAGGATAAATTATCCTTAAAGTACTATAGTTACTTCAAGGTGTTACCAAAAGATTAGTACTATGGCATACAAATTGGAGCTTCACCTTCTTCTTTGAAGTGCATAGTTTCCATGTTTCATGCTTAAAGAAGGTTATAGGTGAAAATCTTCCAGTTCAAACAATATTGCCAGAACTTGATGAGGAAGGAAAAATCATATCAGAACCTGAAGCGGTCACGGAAACAAGAACTCAACAACTACGGAATCGATCAATTTCAGAGTATCTCATCAAGTGGAAGAACTTACCCACTGAAGATTCTACATGGGAGGATGAGAATTTTATACAGAAGCACCCAAAGCTACTCAAGCGTTGAGGACAACACTTTCTTTAAGTAGAGGGACATTTTAGGTCCCTATATTACTAGTGTAGTCCCTTATTGTTGTTAGTGTAGCCCCCTTATTGTTATTGTTTTGCCCCTGTAACCCAAATATTGTTATCATTGTGCCCTTACATTATTATTGTTAGGTAAGCTAGGATTATATTGTGACCCCATGGACTCCTATATATAGAAGGAGGTTTTGTCATTTGTATCATCCAAGAATTGTTCATTTATGTAATGTAAAGGAGGTTTCCCCCTCGAAGTGGCTTATTTCTAAGGCATTGATCTCTCTTTTCTTCCATTTTTGGAGCTGGTTTCATAACATGAAGTTTTAAAAAAGTATGGCAACGGGTTTCCAACCAGAAATTCCTCCTTTTATAGGGAAGGTTTATGATGTGTGAGACATTAAGATGGAGAACATGTTAAAAAGACACATGATGTTTGGGATCATGTCAAGTTTGGGTTCTCTGAACCTTAGAGTGAAGCACAAGAATGAGCTATCACAACTGCAGAGAGGGAAAATGGAAGAAAGACAAAAGGAAGAATGCACAAGCATTGTTACTTATCTAATAGAGAGTAGACCTAGCAGTGTTCCAAAAGATTATGATTACGTCTTCAACAAAGATAGCATGGGAAACTTTGGCAATAGGCTATCAAGGTATAACCAAAGTCAATATTGGTAAATTGCATAATATTAAGAGAGATTTTGAAATTCTGCAGATGAAGGAGACAGAGGACATCGATTGTTTCATGAATTGAGTCATGTTTGTCATAAATCAGTTAAAAATTTATGGTGAAGATATTAAATATTGAACAATGATTGAGAAGGTCCTCAGATCTTTGTTTTCCAAATTTGATGTTATGGTAGAAACCATAGAAGAATCCAAGGATTTGGTAACACTAATAATGGATGGGTTGATGGGATCACTTCTATCACACGAAGAAAGCATAGACAGAAATAAGGATTCCACTCTAGAAACTACTTTCAAAAGTCATGTTTCTATTTCAAGAGGTCGAGGTAGAAGTCGATCGAGAGGCAGAGGATGAGGCAGAAGATATAGTGGTCGAAGATATGACCGAGAAGAGAATGAACATGAAAGTGGAAGAAATAGTAGAAGCTTCAATAATAATCAAATGTTAAATCAAAGGTGAGATGTTATTATTGCAATAAATTTGGTCACTATGCCCGTGATTGAAAGAAGAGGATAGTTGATCAAGGAAACCGAAGAGCTAATGTTAGTACAGAGAATACTAACTCCATGTTCCTAGCATGCCATAACATGCATGAATCATCTGATAATGTATGGATACTAGACAGTGGTTGCAGTAACCACATGATAGGAAACAAGAGTTTGGTTGCAAATTTAGATCAATCCGTGAAGACAAAGGTAAATTTAGGGACTGAAAAAACTATGGATGTAGATGGAAAATAAGTGGTCAACATTCTGACAAAGCAGGTCGAGCCGAAGAAAATATTAGAGGTATATTATGTTCCTCATCTTATACATAATTTGATAAGTGTTGGTCAACTGACACAAAAAGGATACAAATTTATCGTTCAAGGACAAGAGTGTATTATTTATGACAAGCCCCTAAGCAAACAGTTGATAACAAAGGTGAAGATGACGAGGAACAAAATCTTTCCTCTAATTATGAATTACAACGATCAGGTCAGATCATTTATTGTTGCATGTTCTAATGATTATTGGTTATGACACTTTCATTTTGGACACTTTCACTTTTCTGGTTTAAGATTGTTGTAGCAAAAATAAATGGTCAGAGGGTTACCTCCCATTAAAGAACCTACTAGTACTTGTGAGTGTTTCATATTGGGAAAGCAACACCATGAAAATTTTCCAAAGGGAGTTGCATACAGATCAAATCAACCTCTTGAGCTGGTGCATATAGACTTGTGTGGACTTATGAGGGCATAGTCAATTGGTGGAAGTTGTTACTTCCTCACTTTTATTGATGAATATAGAAGAAATACTTGGGTTTAATTATTGAAACAGAAGTCTGAAACTTTTGAAAAGTTCAAGGAATCCAAAGCCTTAGTAGAGAACCAAAGTGATCGACAGATCAAGGCATTGAGGTCAGATCGTGGTCGAGAATATGATTTGAAGGAATTCCATGATTACTAAAAAAACATGGTATCAAAAGACATTTTAAAACCAGATACACATCGCAGTAGAATGGTGTAGTAGAGAGAAATAAAATAAACATTATGAATATGACAAGGAGCATGTTGAAAGGAAGAAACTTGGATAATGAGTATTGGGCAGAAGCAGTTGCATGTTTTGTTTATGTGATAAACATACCACCTACAAAGAGTGTGATGAACAAAGTACCAGAGGAAGCATGGTAAGGTATGTCATGCAACGTATCTCATCTCAGAGTTTTTGGATGTGTAGCCTATGCAAATATACCTAAGAAGATAAGAGGCAAATTGGATGATTAAAGTGAAACATGCATATTTAATGGTTATAGTGAGCAATCAAAATATTACAAATTGTATAATCCTGTCACCAAGAAGATCATAATCAATAGAGATGTTGTGTTTAAAGAACAAGAGTCATGGAATGGAATTGTAAAAAAAACAGTTGATGCACAAGCACCATTGATGGAAGAGTATGATATAGAAAAAAATGAGCAACAAGAATCAAAAGAGCAGATACCAAACAAAGTCACACCAGCAAGGACTCCAAGATTTTATGAGCAGCATGGATCGTCAAGCACATCAACATACTAGAATGCTAAGAGAAATATGAGAAGTATGAAAGATATTTATGATGATTTGGATGTTAGTTCAAATTCTTCATTGTTATCATTCCAAGCTTCTTCGTTTGAAGAAATAATCAAAGATGAAAATTGGATGCAATCTCTATATGAAGAAATTGAAGCTATTGAAAAGAATCACACATGGGATTTGGTTAATTTTCCAAAGGATAAAAACCTCATTGGTGTGAAGTGGGTGTACAAGACAAAGTTGAATGAGAAAGGCAAAACTGGAAGATTTAAAGAAAGACTTGTAGCAAAAGGCTTGTCACAGCAATCGGGAATATATTTTGGAGAAATGTTTGTTTCGATAGCCATATTGGATACTGAAAGAGAAGTTCTAGCCACAACAGCTCAGAACAAGTGGAAATTATATCAACTGGATGCCAAATCAACCTTCTTGAATTGAATTCTAGAAGAAGAAATTTATGTGTAGTAGCCTCCAAGTTATGAAGTTGAAGGTAAAGAAGATGAATTTTACAAGTTGAAGAAATCGCTCTATGGACTGAAGTAAGCACTTAGAGCATGGTTTAGAAGAATTGATAGCTACATGATTAAGAATGGATTTTGTAGAAGCAACATTGAACCTACCTTATACACAAGGTAAATGAGCATGGCCATATTTTGATTGTTTGCTTATATGTTGATGACATGATTTTACAAACGATCTTGAGTTAGATGAATTTAAAGAAGCCATGATGAAATAATTTGAGATGACATATCTTGGTCTCATGAAATATTTTCTTGGCATAGAAGTTGATAGATTGGTGGAAGCCACTTGGGCTTACAATACCACCTGGAATACAACTACATGGTTTACTCCATATGATCTAGTTTATGGGAAGAAAGATTTGTGTTCCATTGATTTTGAATATAACACCCTGAGGATGGCAACTTAGCTAGAATGGGACATCACCAAGGCACAACAAGAAAGGTTGTTGCAGCTAAATGGTTTGGATGAATTTAGAATGCAGGCCCTCCTTCACATATGAGTAATATAGGTGCAAAGAAAATTTTTGCATGAAAAGCACATCAAACAAAGGACATTTCAGGAAGGAGATTGGGCTCTCCTCTATCACTCCATATTCAAGGACTTCAAGGGAAAATTAATGACCAAATGGCTAGGAACTTATCAAGTGGAGAAATTCCATGAAAATGGGGTTGTTCAGATCAGAACCATAGATGAGGAGGGGATCCCTCTATTTGTGAATGGTTACAGAATAAAAAAGTACAAGAAGCCCTTGTCTAAGGCTAAGTTTATCAATACAATAAAAAGAGAGGTGAATTTAATTGGGAGCTACATAGAAATAAAATATCCTTGGGTGAAAACCTCATTGAGGCACCCAAGGCGGCTTGTGGATTGAAAACCTGTTATTAGCCGCATGTCTTAAAGAAAAAAAGGAAAAAAGGAAAGAAAAAGAATCAAAATAATGACACAACACTTGTGCACTAACTTGCTTTTTGGTTTACAAGTTGTTGATGAAGGGCATTTTGGACAAGAGGAGCAACATCCCTTCTATACCTCTTTCTCTCCTCTACCTATCCACAACATGTCTAGCCCCAACATGCATTCATTCATCCATTTCTCCCACTAGGTGAGAAAAAGTTCCATTTTTCCCTTACTCTCCGTAGTGCTACAGGATGTCCTAAGCTGCTACAAGTTTTCCTGTAGTGCTACAAGAAATCATGTGATGCTACAGGAAAGCCACTGGAGGATGAAGAAACTCACCCAAGGACACGTAACCCTAAAAAAGACATGAAAAATATTTTTTCTACCTATACCTACGATTCTTAACGATTACTCCACCGCATGCATAAATATTCACTCATCAAACCCTCTATTTTTCCACTGTGAGCTATTTTAGCTAAATCCTCACATATGTCCTTTCCTTTCATATATGCCTCGACTACACCACTCCACTCACTTTCTAACACCACCCCTAACATCCCTACACTATTTTTCTTCATTCCTCAGGCCAGTTGAGCTCCTGATTAACATCAAAAATCACATCAAAAAGCACGAGATGACTGATGAAGATGGCTCCTGATTATCATCAAAGGAATCCAAAAGAGAAACCACACTATTAGAAGCACATGAGGATCTCCATGCGGCACCTGCAAAAGAATCTGCAAGCAAATATAATAAGCACCCCACTCAGAAAAATAAGTAGCTCACTCAGAAAAATGAAAAAAGAAAAAAACAAAACTGATGACCATCACCATGCTCCAACTCCCTGCATCAAAGGATCCTACCAATCATTATCATCAGGTAAGCTCGGGTATGGCTCCATCACCCTCTTTCTATGCATAATTTTACTAAAATGAAAGGTGGCCAGTTAATTTGGCCACCATCAAAGAGTTAAAGTAAAAGGTTAGTCGGGTTTGCATGCCACATGGAGTTGTCACATCAATTGAGGGAAATATCACAAGGAGTTGGAGTTGATTCTGAGGCAGGAGGGAATGATTGGCTTGAGTGGGATTAACAGTCCAAATGAGTAAACCTCGTGTGAAATCCACATCACCACTACAATCCAAGCCTACTTGATTTGGAATAAAAAGTGTACTTTTGGTCATTCCCCCACATTCTATTGTGCATTTTGAGATCAATTAGAGAAGGATGGAGATAGGAGACACTTAGGAGCTCTAATCCATGGCCGAGCTTGCATGCAGCTTGTGCTACAGGAAAGTATTTTATTTCTACAGGAAGTTTCCAGGGAGACCAAAAAGTGATAGAAAGTGTCATGTAAGCCAATCTCTGAGTGTGTTGACACCCCAACAAAAGCCTTCAAGCCATAGATCATCAGAATTGCAAAGATAAGTTGCCATCATCCTGTCAAGCTACAAATATTTTTCATGGTAACTTACACACATTCAAGCCATAATTCAGGAAATTAAAAGATTTTTCAAAGGATTAGGGATAATAAAATCACATTTTGTGTTAAGTTGAAGCCTTTGGGGTCCCATATCACAAGTGATTTTTGACACAAGCCACATACCAACATCTCTCTATTACAGTCACAAGATGGGGGGAGGTTTTAATAGAAGGGATCCCACAAGGGGTTCTTAGAGCTCCTCAAGGGCTTTGATGATGAAGTGGCTCGAGAATTTGTAGTAACCTTGCACTCCCAAGAAGATGATAGTGCCACCATAGTGGTTAGAGGGATAGAAATTACCATAACCCCTGAAATCATTAGCATAGTCACCACCTTACCTCTAGGATTTATGTGGAACAAAGAGGACAAAGTCTCTAGTACTACCTCTAAGAAGAGTTTCTTCTTGCCTAATGAAGAATATATCAAAGATAAGAATGGGGTAAGAAGGGAAAGTCTCCCTTACCCATGGGATGAGGTAGCATATCATATCATGAATATATCTCTTGTGAGGGAAGAATAAATGTGGTCTATGGATAACATTTCATATTATTTCATGAGCTTAGGTTAAAAGGAGATATGACCCTAGAGCAGAGACTAATTATCCCATAATTTCTCCTGCATTCAATTAGAGATACGAGCCAGAGGGTAAGGGAGAGAAAGTATCAAACACCATGGTCTCATTAAACTCATAGTGGGAGATGCTCTCAACAGAATAAACATCCTTGTACCTTGGTCCACCTTCGTTGAAATGGATAGAGAAGCATTCATTGCAACACAAACCATCACTCCTAGAGAGACCCCTGCCTCTAATCTTGGAGATAGGGGCATTAAGGCAGAAGAGGAAACGAAAACAGAGGTAGAACCCATAGAAAATATAGGAGCAGATGAAGGAAAGGAAGGAAAATAAATATGGAGAAGGAGAAGAAGATGAAAAATAGGAGGAAGAGAAACATGATGAGAAGGAAGGAAACACAAAAGAGGAGGAGATACTAGACCCCAAGATTATCATTGATATCTCCCCTGAAAAAACTAGCCTTTCACGAGGGACCATTAAAAAGTAGGTGTCTCCCACCTTAGCAACTCTAAGCACCCCCGTTAAAGAAAAGAGAAAAAATCAGCCCCATGTCTACTTCAGGACCAGGAAGAGTGCTAGGGTGAAACAAGGGAAGCCTCAAACTCCAACCAAGATCCCCATTACAATTGAAGAATCACCAAACAAGAAAGAATAAATAGGGCCAAAAGAGGGCAATATTCAAGAGGCCACTTCACCTAAAAAGACACCTATGACCTATACAAGGAGGCCTCCTCAAGGCTAGAATCCCTCAAACAAGCACCAACACCCAGATACCTCCAAGAGGAAGAAAATAAGGGGCGTCATAAAAAATAAGTGTTGCTATAGGAAACACAGAGTTTTGTACATGAAACTTAGACAGTGCTACATGAAACCCAAAATTTGCTACAGGAAGAGAAAAAATTCATGGGAGAAGATAAAAATACACCATTGGAAGGGAAGAAGGCCCAAGGTGATTAAAATGAGGTAGAAGTTGAGGGATAGGATGCCAAAGTTGAGAAACAAGGGAAGGAAGAGGAGGAACTAAAGGAAGAAACAACCTCTCCAGAAATTGTCCCAAAAGACATTACAATAGTTCCACATCGTAGCCCATAGCCAAACTTGAGCTCCTATTACACATTCATTGAAGGAGGGAGGATGATACATCAAAGGCTTTTAATTCCCCTATTCTATGAGCTAGAGAAAGAGAGAGCACACACACACCACTGAATTCAAATTTCCAAAACTAAGAAAGTGGAAGATGTACAGATCATGGAATAAAAAATCACTGAGATGGGGAGAGATTTGGTTGATGTCAAACTTAGGGAGGCAGTGTTGAAAAAGCAAATACAAGAAGCACAAGAAGGGATTCCAATATTGAAGGTCCAACTACAACAAAAATACAAACATGTTTCCACCATGGAATACATGTGCATGGAGGAAATACAACATAGGCATCCCTCAAATTCCTATGCCATTTACGTGAAGGATCAGTGGCTACAGTTCCATACCAAAACACTAGCATCATATGAGTCATTTCATTTCCAGATTTACAAGAAAATTATTGATTTTTTCAGTCATTCCAACATAGAAGATAGGGCCAAATTGGCTGAATTTTACTTCATAATATTGTCATAATTGATATAAACATTTGGGACCCAAACTCTAGGTTGGGGGATATGGAATTGATGGCACTAGCCTTTTGGATGTCAAATGAAGAAGATAGAGAATAGGAGGTAAAAAAAGTGATAAAGGGAGAAGGAAAAGAGCCTCTCCAAATTAGGGTAGAGCTAATCAGCCCTAGAGGAGTCATAAAAAACCACCAAATGATAGTCATGATTCCAACCTTGCAAATGGATATCTCAACACCCAAGTATAGGAAATTTCACATTATGATGAAATATCTAGAGTGTTGGGAGAGGAGTGTGTGCTGGAAAGTTGGAGAATATGGAATGGCCTCCCACTTAGCCTATGAAACATGGAGTATCATACTCGAGATAGATTGAGAGCTTCCCTAGAAATATCACCTTTTTACAAAATGGCCATGAAAATAATGAAGATCAAATGGATTGGATTAAAACTAAGTCCACCTTTGTTAGTTGGATTGTGTGAAAGAAAAGGTCAAGCTAAAGAGGACAAGGAATGAGAGGAAGCAGAAAAGAATGTAGGGTTATACTCTCCTAAGGGACTCCTTCCATGATACCTTTGGATGTCAGAGAGGCCACAAGGGCACTAAAAGAAATGAAGAAAGAGGACTGAGTTTTTCAAAGGATGAGAAACGATTTGGTAGGGGGGTGATGATGAGAAGCATCATTAGGTACATTATAAGGGGTTATTGTTCACCTTTTTATCCTAATTATTCTCTCTTTCTCACATTTGATTGAATTTTTTCATGTTTTTCTTAGTGATGATGGTGTATTAAGGGTTTTCATTCTTCGAGGCATAATGTGGTTTAAATGAAGGAAAATCAAGGGAATAATGCTATTTTTGAGGAATATTTCACAATCAGGGCTTAGAGTAGACAACAAGGAGTGATTGTAGGAGGGTTGACCACCTCCTTAACTCCTAAATATGGCCAATATCTCCTTGAGATTATCCTCCAAAATATTTAAATTAGAGGCAACCAAGAAAGTGAAAAATCAAAGGGAACCAACTCCACTTCTCTCGAGTTCCAAGGGAAAAAACACCTACTTTTTAGGTAGTTGTTGGTAGCTACCCTTAAGCATAAATAATTCAGAGAAAGATCTCACTAGGATTTGATTTTTTGGATGTAGCTAGAGAACTCTTGGCTCTTGTATTAGACATTTATGACTTTCATATGTTATGTACATGATTGGTTATTAAATAAAATGAGCATTTGGTTTATTCTCCACTAAGTTAGTTTCAGCATTAGGGGAAATTTGAGGTCTAAAATGGGCCTCCTAAAAAAAATGTACAACCACTATAAACTTTATAAGAACCAATAGGATTTAAGATGATGATGTCAACCATGGGGGATGATTCACCATTTTTTAAGTAAAAGGGTAAAAACATTTAAAAACAACAAAGTAATAAAACTACTTTTTCAACTCGTATTTTAAACTTATCTCCCAAATTTTTTACTCAAATTTCAAGTGGGAGTACTTATTGGATGCAAAATTTAATTCCTCATCCAAGAAGTACCCATGTTGCATACTTTCGATGGACCCTACTACATGAAAAATAAGAAATACATTAAAAAACGTGATTGCAATCACATTTTTCATGTATTTATCATTTTTCGTGTAGAAGGGTCCATAAAAAGTATGCAACATGGGTACTCCTTGGATGAGGAATTAAATTTTGCATCCAACAAGTACTCCTTCTCGAAATTTGAGTAAAAAATTTGGGAGATAAGTTGAAAATACAAGTTGAAAAAGTAGTTTTTTTCTTTTTTCCCTCTAAAATTTGATGATGTAATCAAACCTTATTTTATTATTTCCACTATTATTTTATAATTTCTTTAGGGGGCCCATTTTAGGCCTCAAAATTCCCCTATTGGGAGATGAGCTTGTGGTTTAGGGCCCAATCCATTGGCCTTATTATCTCTTATGTACTTGTGTTTTATCTTATGTTGTAGTAGTTAATCTCTTTCATTTCATGTTCAGTATCATATAAAATATCAAAACTATGAGCTAAGCCTCCCTCTCTCACCCCCTCCATTGGAGGTTGAGGAGGAAGGTCTTCACCACAGACCAAAATGTATTTTAGTTTATGATTTCTTGGAAATGTTAGATAGTTTATTTTTCTTATCATGAACATGTTGTAGATGCAGATGTAGATTTCTATTTTAGTTTCATAAGTAGGTTTATTTAAATTCAACTTGTGTTTTCGACCATTGTTATGACAAATTTTTCAATGATGAATGCATGAACATGGAATGTGATTAAATTTTTTAATATAGTAGTAGAGGAGGATCCCTTAAACACCGTTAGCTTCAATATTCACCCTTGATCAACCACCTTCCATCCAAGTCACATTCAACACTGTTTTTTAAAATCACCACCACATCACTGAGAGCCAACCTGGAGGTGCAAGACAACCTTTGTGAATAGTTATGAGTTTGGCCAAGGGGTTGGCTACCCTTAATCCACCTAGTTCTACTTTCACCCCACCTCTCCTAACCTTTTCCTCACCATTTCTAGCCTTAAACTCCACACATCATGTTTCTTATAGATTTTTAGGACATCTTGTAGAACTACAGGAAATCTTGTAGCAGCTTCCTGTAGTAGTGCCAACCACTCTCCCCTTCAACCCAAAATCACTCTTTCACATCATATAAGCCTAGAAAAGCCACCAACACACCTTCAACCCTGAACCTTTGGGCCAAGGACCCTCTTAGACCACCTCAATGCCTCCTTATTTTTCTACAAAATAGAGTCATTTAAAAGTGTGATTAGCTCATTGCTAGATGCAGCATTAAACACGTTAGTTAAGAATGAGATAGATAAGATTTAGTTAGTCATTTCATTCAATGTGTGTGCTTTAGATTATTTTTCCTTTTCTGCAATTCAATTTAGTAATCTAGCTTCTAAATGCCACTTAGTGTAATTTCCTTTCCTACATTAGCATAAGTGTGGATTTCTATTTCTTGCAATTAGCTAGATGAATTAGTGTGTCCTAGAGTATTTTATTTCCCAGTTGATAAAGTAATGGTCATGATTTATTTCCAGTCTTATATTAAATTTAGAAGTGTGACATAATTTGTTTTCTAGAAGTAACCCTAGTAGTAGCACCTCCTTGTAGAACTTAGATGAGGATGGCATGAGTATAACTCATTTGTTGTGCATATAGCACTATCACTATTGGAACGAGGTTCCTTAAACTGCATTTTTTATATAATTTTGTAATATTTGGTCTTGCGTAGGCCTTTTGGGGTGGGTCAAAGCCCCTAATGTTTTGTAATGGGTTAAAGGGTAAACCTATGGTCCAGAAACAATGGTTTGCAGACCATATTATAGCAAAGGCTACAATGATATAAATAGATAGATAGTTGGGTCTAGTAGGTAAGCAGAAGTAAGATTGATGCTACGTGCAAATTTTGGAGATCTGTTTTGGGTTGTTTGGGTAAGGAATCTTGTTGGCTATGTGTGCTAAGATCCTCAGTCCTGCTGTGTGCGGACCCCGCTGGCTGTGTGTGCGAGCTATGTCTTGGGTTATAATTGGGTTTTTGGCTACTACTGAATTCATAATCTATTTGAAGTATCTTGTGATATCTGGAATGATCATGTTTATTACTAAAGTGCATCTGTGTTATTGATTTATGCTGCGAAGGTATCTGTGGTCTATGAATTAGCTGCGAATATAATTTTATGTGATGATAATTACTGATGCGCACGTGGATGCGACTGTATTGATCAGATCTGTTAATGGTGTTAGAGTCCTATAATAATAGGGTTCATAAAATTTTGAATTGACTTTGATAGTCTTGTAAATATGTACATACCTTGCTTTTTGCAAGTTGTTTTCCCATATTTTGAAAAAATGAAAAAAAAAAAAAGAGGATAAAAAGTCCTAAAAGAAAAATCAAAGGACTTAGAAAAATATAGACCCCAAAAGAAAAAGAGATAACAAATAAGACATGAAAGTGAGCAAGTCCAATGCCACTACTTTTACTTTTATTGCAAGAATAATTATTATGTGCAGAGTGTCAATAAATGCCATAATCCATGATCAGTTAAACTATTTAATCTTAACTTTTCATGATTTCAATTTCATGTTTTAGATAGTGAATAAAGATTTGTCAAGCAGTTTAAACTTGACAAATCAGTATATAGGTAGAGAATAATGAGGAGCTCAATAGTTTAATCTGAGCCCTCGGATGAAATAAGGTAGACTTAGTTAGTTTTATGCTTTGAAAGAAAAAAATTTAAGGTTGCAAGCCTAAATGCACCTGCAAAAATGAAGAAAGAAATGTTAGAATAAAGTTAGGTAGGTAGAAAGCAATGGAGCAAGCATGTAACAAATGATCAATCGGGCAAAAATCACTAATTTCCCCTCCCCTATAAGTATTCAGTATTCAAAGCTATCAGTCAAACAGGCTCAGAGCATTTCTCTGACTTTTGTCGGGACCGGAACCAAGGCTCGATGACTGGTTAGTTAAAAATATTGAGTTCTTATTTTAAACCCAATTCTATCATCATTCACCCTTCATTTCATACATTAAAAACCCTTTTTCCTAAGTAAAGAGACATTCTCACTTAGTGAAGCTAAAATCTCATATAATTGACTTCATCCCTTCAGAAGCATTGATAAAACCCTCAAAATTGCATTTATCCTAAGTATTAGTGAAGGAAATATAAAGATGAGCAATGCTTGATTTTATAATGTACTTAGAGATAATATGTATTTTTGTTTTACATTTCATTACCCTTTCATATTAACTTTAACATATTTTATTAAATCCCTAAGAAATACCATTTCCTAGTTATTAACTCCCTTATATTTAATAAACCCCCAAAACCCACTATTATAATGTTTTAGACCAAAGTATATTATCCTTGTGCGCAAATAAAAAACCCCAAATTATAAGCCCTTTGGTCAAAAAACTATCATTATTCAAATACCCCGCCCCTATGCTCTTTAAACTATTCAAAATTTTAAAAACTATATAATAAACTAAAATCATCCCCGCATATGTTTATTTAGAACATCTCATAAACGTTTTAAAAACCATATTACTACCCTTGCTTATAACCATATATTCCAAAGTTTTTGAATCGATTAAATCATTTTTATAAGGTTCAAAAGCCATAGTCACTCATGCATAACAGCCCGCACCTTTCTATATTGATTAAAACATTTTATATGTTTTAAACCATATATCCCCCCACCACATCTTAACCCTTTCGAACTTTCCATTTCTATGCAACTCCCGAAACGATCTCAACCCTTTGCATCAAACCCCCAGATCTAATGGTCGACATTCAATATCGCATAGAAAAAGTGCCCGACCCTCCAAACGCAAAAGCCATGCAAAATGGGTGGTTTCCCATCGACCCCTCCCCTCCATGTGGCCTCTACTAATTGGATCGCGTGGGTTTTGTTCAAAACAGATTACACTCGATAGTCGAGCGATAACCACTCGCGGTTTTCGTCCATTTCATTCTAAACCGCTCTTTCGCCGGACAAGACCTGCATTCAATGCAACTGATATGTTTTAAATAAAACCTTTGGTAAAGATTTTATCAGCTTATTTGTGCATTTAAACCCACTGCATTGCCTCTCCCCAATGTATAAACCCTGTTGAAGCTCTTGGTTGCTATTTTAATGCCCAAAACCTCCGAAATTTACCAAGCTACACCTGTGAAGACAGTTGAGGAGCTGCGCCTTGCTCCAGATAAGCTGCTAAAGCCATCAATTCGACCAGAAACTGTATAAACCCTTTCAAAGCCGATACCTGCATTTAAACAAGTATTTTTCTGATAATTCAACCTGCAATCAAGTTGGAAAACCATTTTTAAAGAAATAAAAATGTTTTAAGTTAAGAAATTGAGTAATTAAATTGCCCAAAAAGTCCCAAAAACAGGCCAAACTCTGGCAAACTTTTCCCAGAAATCCTTTTCTTTGCAGTGCACCATTTTTTAAGAAATTTGTGAGTTTTTCATGGTTTAATGACCTATTTTAAGTTGTGAAACAAGCCAAAAATCCTCTGCAAGTACCTTAAGCTTCTCCAACCAATTCAACAGAATTTTAGCCCCATTTATCAGTCAAGAAACTCAAAAAACTCTTGTTTATTGTTTTAAACCAGTTTTAAAGCCTCAGAAATTCTTTAATAAGCCTAATTGGGCAGAAAACCCAAAAAGAGACTATCCTTAGTCTAATTTGTCCCAAAATATCCCCTGCTAAAGTAAATTACTCCTGAAAACAATTTAAACTTGCAGAAGTAGCCTAAAAATGCCTAAAAAACAGAGTGCAAGCAAGCTTGAAGGTTCTAAAGATCCTAAACCTACTCCTGCCATGACTCCAAATACTGTAATTGTGGTCAATCCATTACAACCCCCAGTTGTTGATATTGAACATATTCCCCTAGCTGATACTGATTACAAGATAGTTGATCCTATTGTGGAATTTAACTTGATAGATATCCATAACTAGTGTTTTGAAAAATTTGTAGATAAAGAAGATGAAATCTATCTTTGGGATTCCCATTTACCAAAGTATGTGGTTCCATTAACTCACGCTTGTCAAGAAATTATCAAATTGTGTCAGCAATACTATGTTCTAGAACAAATATCCATTGTGAATGCCAATAAAGAGATCCTATTTACCATCACTGCAGAGTCAATAAACCAAATGTTGCAGCTCCAACCAGACCCCCAAGCAGTCCCTTTATCTATGGAGGCCTTAACCCAGCTGTATCTTGGCCTAGAATTTCCTAAGAGATTTATGATCTTTCAGACATTTATGCCTTCCCATGTAGAAATTCCAAAGATAAATCCTCTATATTCTACTGAAAATTTCCCATAAGGATCAAGACATATAATCTCTATGCTTTCCTTCATTCTTGGGTATTTCACTGATGAGAACATTGATGAGTCTATCCTGGGATTTTTATCCACCTTTTCTCCAGTTCAACCATCCTTAGTTATCTTTGATTATGCTGGTTTCATTGCTGATAGTATTCACTATCAATTGACTAATTTACAGCTTGAAGGAGTTTTCAGATATACCTCCGATCCTTTCCACATGTTTATATTTTTTCAATAAGGTAAATTTCCAATTTCCCTTCAAAAGCTTGATATTGAAGAGAATACTTTATCTTCCATCTTTTGGACAACCATGCTCAGGAAATAATGCATAGACCTCAGTTATTCAGATTTTACAAAGTTTTTTGTACATCCAGTGATTACCATGTTGACCAAAACAGAGTAGCCTAGAATAAGTGAAGAGATGAAAAAGATATTGCAACTATCAGAGAAAAACAAAGTTGGTAACTTGTATTTATATGAGAAATACACTGAAATCAAAGTCTTTGGGGAAAACTTGTTACCTTACAAGTTACCCAAACATCCTCCAATGAGGATCTTTGCCTTGGAGTACATTAGGCAAATCCTTAATTCTGATTCCATTTACTTCATGGCAGCCAAGAAGAAAACCCAATTCATGTTAAAGAATTAGATAGGACCATTTATATGCAACCACATAGATGCAGAGAAAGAGGTAACCAAGCAATTTTTGGAATTTAATTTTGAAATTTTTTTTCCATGGAATTATGATCCACAAGGGATCTTAAGTAAACTAAAGGTAAAATGTAAATTGACACCCTTTATCCATGAGTCAACGCCAGAAATAGAGAAGTTTTCCAATCAGATTGAGTGGGTACAAAACACTTTAACATAGGTAGTAAACCAAAGGAATACTAGTCAACCCTTGGAAATTTCCAAACAACCAGAGACATCTACCAAAAGAATCAGAGAAGAGGGAGCTTATACTACAGAAACCACAACATAAACAAAGTTCAAGATTATTTACAACAAAAGGCCCAAATTCTATTCAACAGATAAAGGAAAAGTGACAATAGATGTGGAAGAAATAGAGCCTTTGAACACCAATACAAATTTGCTAGATACTAATATGGCTACTGTGATTATCAATCAGCCTAATCAGAATGAAGAAAACAATAGAGAGAATACACAGTTAATGGAAAGGCAGCAAGGTATGGAAGCATCTTCCTCACATACAGCTGAGGAAAAGGACTCGGATATTAAAGAGAAATACATGCAAATCAAACTTAAGAATGAGGAAATCAAAACTGAAATATATTCTCAGTTCTTAAAGAAAAAGCCAGGTAATCAAAATAAATTCTTACCAACCTTTGTTTACCAAAGTAGCAGTGCCAAAGACAGTGTCAGACTATAGGAAAGTTGATCTTGAAATAGATACAGATGCCATTCATGAATTGGATCAGATAGAGTTTCATAGACAAATTTCAGAGATGCTATATTCCACAGTGGCAACAAAAGATATGATTGCTCGCAAGCTCCAAAACACCATCTTCAACATGCAAGATCAAATGAATATGGACAAAGCCTTATTGTATGCTAGAGATCTAAGGATAAAAGCCTTAGAAGAACTAGTGTTACAAGTAGGATATAATCCTACTAATATCAAAGAAACTGAATTATTGATTAAAAAGAAAAATGAAGATATAGCAGCTTTGAGGAAATAGCTCAAACTTCCTCAAAGTGAGCATCCTCAAACAAAAGAAGTCCTCCAAGAACAGAGAGAAAAATATGAAATGATGAGTTTAATTCTTCAGTTGACAGCTCAGATTAAAGAAATAGTAATACAGATGGACAAGCTTGTCCAAGAGAAAGGGACAATGAAAGAACCAAAGATTCCCATAATCATTCCAGTTATCACCACAGCAGTGCCTTCAACTTTAGGAGAAAAGTTGGCACCCAAAGAGCCACTGGCCACCGCAGTGCCAGTGACTTCTTCCACAACTTCAGGTACTGAATCTTCTACAACAGCATTGCAGCCTAAAGATGAAAGTAGTCAACTAGTAAAAGCAATGGAAGAGATGTATTTGAAGACAAATGAGATCAACAGATTGACTAAAATGGTAGAAAATCTTGAGAGTTATAATAGATTGGCTCAGGTAAATGCCAAAACACAGGAGCAAAAAGCCATTAGATTAAGTGAGTAGCTAAAGAAAGTACAAGATGAGTTAACATTGAAAGAAAAAATAGCATACATTAAGAATTACCTTTGGAACAATGTAATTGAAGCCATCCATGATGTATGGCCTTCAATTCAAGTAATTTATGAACAAAGAGAGTTTTTACTAGCAGCACAAGCTGAAATTCAGAAGACACAAGATAAATTGGCTAATAAACTAGAACAAGCTGTTGGAAGAACAAACAGGAGTTGGAAGAACTCAAAATCAATGACAGAACAACAACTATCCTATAAATTAGGAAAGTTACTACAAAGAGAAATTTAATGAGACAACTTGAAGAGAGATGTGAAACTATGAATACTGCTATAACTAGATTCATGGTTAAATTCACAAATTTGAGGCAAAAGGGACTACCTGATATCATGGTCCTTAATGACAAGTTGATGCCTCAAAATTATTAGGACAAAAAGATAAGGGAGTTTGCCAAAGAACAGGTAAATAAGCAACAAGGGCAAGGCATTCTAACAGGGAAAGTCTTATTGAAGAATTTTGAAGATTTGTTTTACTTTCCACATGAAATCAAACACCTATTTGTCGTCATGCCAACATTTGCTAAGTATACTGAAGCTGATGAGAATTTTAGGAAACTAAAAAATATTCAAATTTCTAAAAATGAGGATTAGCAAGAACTTACTCACTTATTATGAAGAAGGAAAGACAAACAAATCGAAAAGAAAAATCTGTTTTCTGTTTTCACTGTCAAAATATATTTTTACAAGCAGTAAAAGTAGTTTGACTGAAGGTTAAAGAGTATCAGTGAGAAAGAGTATCAGCGAAGGCAAGTCAGATTCCTAAAAATGTCTAATAGCCAGCAAGCAGGACACATAGGCAACCAACAACTTCTTATCATCAAAATAGTTCTATTTCTTTTGGATAAAAAAGGATAGCTTGCTAATTTGTTAAGGAGTTGTCCCTTTATTGTTGTAAATATATTTTATTTTCCTAAGTTAATTCCTAGAAGTTTTCTAGGATATTTTTTAAGACATTTTGTATAAATACTTCACTCTTTGAAGTATTTTGTGTGGAATAAAATTGCTAGAGATTACTATAGATATTTTGTTGAACTTGAAGGCTATGAGTTTCGATTTTGAGTAGCAGACTGGATCAACTATTTGGCATCATACTTCAGGATCCCTGTGATAAGCTATTTGAAGTGAAGTACTCTCTAAACTTGTCATTGTATCTTTCTTTGTTACATGCATACATTTGTGTTTTAATTCTAAATCTAAATGGATAACTAGGAGTATTACTACAAGACATGTTAATAGCACCATGTTTTTAACTAGTTATCATTTCTTTGTTTTCTTCTGATTTCCAGTGTAGGGAACCCTTAATTTCTCCCTCTCTCATTTGACCTCTATCTATTACTTCCCTTTTCTGGATCAAAGGATCCTTAAGTGCCCTTTATCCCGATCATACCACCTCAAAAAACAACTTTCTAAGATCTCCAAGGGTTATCTATCTTACCCTAAAGACATTTGACCTTTTAAGCCTTGATCCTAGTTCTGTTAGCTTGATTTAGACTCCATAGCCCAATGGACAAGTAGATTTCCCTCTATTCATCCCTCCAAGTGATTTATTCCCACCAAACCAATAAAAACCAAAACCAAAGCTACACATTCATAACTAACCTAACATATACAAATCAAACAAAGATAAATTTTAAAGAGAGAGCCCTCTCTGAACCCTAGGAAGGATAGATCCTAGAGTTTGAAGTAGGTTTGTGGTTACCTCTAGTATTCTTTGACTAAAACCCAAAATCCCACAACTTAAGAATTTAGTAGAGTGATAACATACTGGCGACCATACTGGGGAACTTAACCAATCCTCAGTCATAAGACTAGTCTTGAAGGAAAATTATTTTATTCATCCTTTTACTTTAATATTATTTTTATAGGTTGTGGGTATTGAAAAATTGTAATTCTGGCTTCTAAGAAAACCTACTATACCATGTCTAACCCGGATCCTAAGCTTACTTTCATAGTAGATAACCCAGAGCGAATTGGAAAAAAGAAAAAACAAATGCAAAACTTAGAAGCTGAAGTATCATTAATAAGAGTCAATTCATTACCTCAAGAATTAGTAAGTCTGCAAGATATTGATTTTGATCTGAAATTTGAACATTCCTTATTTAAAAGTAAATCTGAAAATGATTTTAAAACTATTGTTTTAGACCTTGCTTTTGTTTCATTTTTTAATAAAAAATAGAAAATTATTACAGCAAGTTCTAAATCAAAGAAAGCTGAATATCAGACTAAAGTTGAAGAAATTAATGTTACAATTCTCAAGGATATTGATGAAGCTATTGATTTAGCTCAGTTTTTGACTTATGCAAACAAACCACTAGTTTCTCAATTACACACCATAATAATACCAGCTGTAGATTCATCTTTGTATGTTGTTACATCATATATAGATACCACTACCAACTCATCTATAGACCCATTTATCCCTAGACTACCTTTGCAACCTAGAATAATTTTTCCACCATCCACTTCATCCACTATATCCACTAGTTTACCTTCTGATTTTGAAAATACATCATTCTCATTCCCTAGTAGTTCCGCTTATATTCCAATATAATTTCCCAGATCATCAAATTCAGTTTTCAGTTCATCAGCTATCATTTCCAGCACAACTCCAAGTTCTTCTACTTTACCCCTTAGCCCAGCTAAACTTCTAGCCATGGCTGCTAGGTATGCCCCCCTTGTTTTACCACAACGGATTCATGACATCCCGCAAGATTATCAAAATAAAATACCACTTTTTGATGGCACTACACAATATACTGCTCAGCAACACATAACTAAAATGATAGACTTCTTTGAAATTTATGAAATTGATGACTCATATGTTCAAATGAGACTGTTTGCTCAAACTTTGACTGAAGAAGTTAAGAAATGGTTTAAAGATCAAGCTGCTGGTATTATAACTGATTTAGTTGTATTTCATAGGTTGTTTTTAACTAAATGGGAAAATAAAAAGAACCCCCTCCAGATATTATCTGAATTTGATGCAATGAAAAAAGCCCCAAATGAGTCAGTTCAGGATTACTGCAATAGGTATAATAGTGTCTATAACTCCATCCCTGCAAATCTTAAAAATACTCCTTATTCTATTCTGTTGAAATTCCTGATGCAGACACCTTAGAAAAAATGAAAATAGATGTTGTTAGTGTAGAAATAAACATATTAGCTAAAAAAGCTAGACTCAGAAATGAAAGAAGAGTGACTATCAAAGAAGAAAATTCAAATTCAGATGCAAAAATAGATAGCCCAGCTAAAAAATTAGAGAGAATGATGGACAGACTAGATAATATAGAAAGAAGACCCCAGTGGGATAATCAACAACAGATCAGAAATCCTAACTTTAGAAAAAACATAAATTCTGGAAAATCAAAAGAAATAGCCCCAGACTAAACAATAAGGCCACCATTCCAAGAGAACTATGCTGAAATTTCTCAAAATAATGATGAAGATGAGGATTCAATGAATCATTTAATGGGAATAGATGATGATAATACTGTTTTCCTCACTTAGGAAGATCAGGAATTATTTGAACTTCAACAGCTTAAATTAGAGTCCAGTGAATCCTTTGATTATAAACAGGGTTATGACTTTGCTATAAATGAAATGCATAGTCAATATAACCTCAGAAATAAGAAAAACAATGAGTCTTCTACCAAAAAATCTTCCCAAAATCAAAATAAGAAAACAGTTGAAGCTCCAAAAACAAAAGTTTTGCAAATTCTCCTAAGGGAAAACAAGCAAAGCTCCAATTCTCCCCAAAACATTTCTAGTCCTAAAAAAGCATCAAGTCCTAAAATTGTTGATATTACTGATGAAGTGGCTCAATCCTCAAAAGACACACAGAAATCTGTTGTTGTTAAAGCCTCTAACTCTGTTAAATCAGCAAAATCAAATCCAAAAATACCTTCTGCTAATCCTAAATTAGTAGATCCAAAAACTGATAATTCAAAAACACCTGCTGATAGTTTTAAGTCTAGAAAAACTTCTATTGCCTCTCAAACAACACCTGAAAAGAAGATTAGAAGCAGTAAAACATAGAAAACTCAGATAGAGAATATCAAACCAATTGAAAATAAAAATATAACTATAGAAACTCAAGACAAACCAAGCCAAACTATAGTTACTAAAGAAGAATTAATTCAAATTAGTAAGTCTCAACCTTCATTTAATATTCAAACAGAAATTGCTAAGTTGAAATACCAATTCCTTTTGACTGAATTGGTGAAACATGACTTATACAAATCAACTATAACTGAAACAATGAATATGAATGATGGTGAATATTCTATTAATTTGAATGATGATCAACCAGAGTTGATATTTGGCCCAGATGTGAATCGAAAACATGCAAGTGGAGCAGTCCCTCTATTTTATATCAGTCTTACCATTCATGATCAAATTTTACATAATGCTATGTTAGATTCAA
>CM076579.1:1238568622-1238635501 GCA_034641835.2 Pinus albicaulis
TGTTGAGCCTCAAATTTGTGCTTTCCTTCACCTCATTTTACCTCATTTTTCCCTTGTCCATTTCCATTTTAAACCCAATTGATCAATAAAAATAGTTAAAATTACTTCTAGAATGGTTTACATGACTGACTTGTTGAATTTTGTGATTGTTGCCATTGTTAAGCATTTTGATCGGAACTAGCTGCAGAATGCAGGCATTCCGTAGCTAACCGGCGATTCTGCAGCTACCTTTATGTTTGAGTATGTTCCAGGTGGCCTCTGGAGGAAAAACGCATATGGGCATGATCCACGTCGTGCCTACATGGTGTGTTGCTCGTCAGGGAAGAGGAAATGAATTCTGGGTACGGTTATGCACGTGTGAACACATTTGTGAAGGAAGACTCCTACTAGGACTGTCACAGTCCAGGTGTCTTTTCTCTTTTACGTAGCCACCTCAAAGACTCCTAGAATGATTTGGATAAGGAAAGACATCATTCCTAAATTATTGTAATTATTGTTACTTGCATTTACTTTATAAACTCTTGAGTAGGCCGAGAGCTTAGTTAGAAATTTTGTATTAGATTTGCTGCTAGACTTTGTGAAAACTCTGTGTTACGTCTTTGAAGACACAGAGCATTATGTTCAAACTATTGCATCGTTAATGGAGCAGACAAAATTATCTTGAAGGCGTGATTTAATTTGAAGTTGAATGCCGTCAAGTGGTAGAGGGCCCCTGCCCCTTGAACGGATTTCTTTTGCGTAAACTAGATAAGTTTTTCCTAGCTGTCTTTACGTTCTGCATTTGAATTAGTAGTTGTTTTGTTTTCTATACTGTAGTCGTACTCATTCTATTTCTTCCATAAGAAGACACTCTTCCAACAGACTAAAATGATGAATGTTTAAATGACTATGGTATTGTAGGATAGGAGTTAAATTTGTATTTGTTTTTAACTAGCTACCGTAGTCATATTCGTTCCAGTTCTTCCACAAGAAGACACTTTGCCAATAAATTAAAACGATGAATGTTTAATGACTATGGTACTGTAGGATAGGAGTTGTATTTTTTTTTAACTAGATACTGTAGTTATATTCATTCCAGTTCTTTCACAAGAAGACATTCTTCCAACATATCATAACAATGAATGATGAATAGCTATAGTAACATAGGAATTAGTTGTAGTTTTTAGTCTTCACTATCATAGTTGCACTTGTCCTAATCATTCTTCCACAAGAAGAAATTCTTCCAAGACATCTTTAAGAAGTTCAAGATATGACTGTGATGTGACAACTTAGTTTCATTTGCTTTCAGTTCATTTGCTTTCAATTGCATACAAGTCCACAGTCAAAATTGTTCTACCTCTTCCACAAGAAGGAACTCTTCTAAACTATCCCTCATGATGAACAAACTGATTGTGTAACTTCATAGAATAGTGCATGTTAATTAGAATGCTCCAGAGTTTCATTTTGCATTTAATTCATGTCCAGCTACTTCATTTCAAAGTTTGATGATGGCTTATGGTTTAACATTGTTCTAGTTTAGAAGCATCTTAAGCTCATGTTTAAATCAACTCATTGCACTCATATCTCATAGTCACACTGTCACCCTTTGCACAGTAGATCATTTTAGTTGATAGGATTCCTAAGACAGCCTTCATTATTTACAAATATCTTTTTGTTCTGAAAACTATCAGTGATCCATAACTTTAGGAACATAAGATAACATCATTACAAGGTCTGAAATATCTCTGCAAATTCCTCACTATAAACAGAGCTTTTCCTCAACAGAACTACCCTGAAAAGAAACCAATAACTCTTGAAGAATAGACTCTGACCTTCAATTGAAATTGCAGAATAGAACTAGAAATTAGTCATGAATAAATGAGTTTAAAACAGAATGTTGCATCATGATTAGTGTCTGATTGTCTAGTTAGAAAATTTGCATATTTAAGTGATCATTTCTCAAAGTCTAGTTTGTGTCATTTGTTTAAAAAGTCATCATCAAGCTCTTGTTTCTATTCAGTCATAGTTTAAATGTTGCTTCAGTATTTTTGATTACATTTGCCATTCCATACATTAGGCTCAACTGTGTTCTTGACCACCAATTTCTTTTCATTAGTTTTCTAGACATTTCCATTGTAAACACAAAACTTCAAAAGACCAAAAACATCATAAATCAACATAAAAGACCAAAACATCACAAAACACTACACACAACACACTAGGAAACAAGCACCTAGGTACATATGGTACATTTCACTTCAGCAGTTTACAAATCCTGGTTGACAATTAAATGAACTCAGTTTAGGAGACTAGATTGAGTCACAACATTTTGGCGCCGTTGCCGGGGAAGTGAAAACTAGGTAACCTTTGTTTCTTAGCATCCAAAAACAATTTTATGCGTAGGGAGAGAGATTCAAGGGGAAGATTTATAAGCAGCAGAGGCAGAAGTTTGACATCTAGAACACCATTTGTTTCATCTAGATCCAGAACTAGTACACCTTCAACTCAAACCCATCTTCCATCCTTTACTAATCCCGGACTTCTAGAAGATCTAAGGTCACCTATTCCATTAGAGAAACCTTCCACTTCATCCATTGAACCTGCCATAGAAGAGGATCCAAAAAATTTTGTTGAGGATACAAATCTTTCTACTTCCACAGGAGAGTCAACCATGGCAGAAGAAGGAGGAGGAGGAGTTGTTAATGGAGAAAACACATTTGGAGGAGGTAGAGGTAGAGGTAGAGGAGAAGGAGGAAGAGGAGGTAGAGGTGCAGATGGAGGAAGAGGTAGAATAGGAAGCTCTTTTGGGTTCCCTATACTTGATGGAGAAACCAATACAACCATGAAAAACATTTCACCTTCGGTCCTTCCGAACTTCTATGGACTTAAAACTGAGGATCCTGAAACTTTCTTATTCGAATTTGAAGTACTGTGTAGGACTTATGACTACCTTCAAGATGCCCAAAAATTGAAATTATTTCCTTCAACTCTGAAAGGAGCATCATTGAAGTGGTTTATGAGCTTAAGCAGTAGTTTCATTAGGACATGGGAAGACATGAAACAAGCATTTCTAGAGAGATACTTGGATTATTGTATGCCGGTTAATCATAAGGAAGAAGTGTTCAAGATGTTACAAAAAGAAGATGAAAACTTAGAAGATTTGTTGGAAAGATTTAAATACAACATAAAAAGGGCACAAATGGAAAACCTAGATCAAGACACTTTAAAAGATCTTTTGTTGAAAACCATTAGGGATGAATGGTTGGATATCCTTAACATGATGGGAAAAGGAGATATATCACAACTCACATTACCTGAAATATCTGAGTTATGTATCAACCTTTCCTGAGGGAAATCCAAAACTGTCAAAGGTCCAAGAGATCCTGCTCTTGCAAGAGCAAGTAAATCTGCTTCTGGGACAGTAAGTAGATCAGAAATAGGACACATGCTTGATGATTTTAAATCTGACATCTTAGGGAGTCTTAGTGAACAAATAGACACCCTCAAGATACAAAACAAGCAAAAGGCTGAATCTGATGCCTTGGCAATTTTTTGTCCCAAATGTAGGAAGAAACATGCCTTGAGAGAGTGCCCTTTGGATGTAAAAGTTGTAGAAACCTGTGTTATTTGTTCCGAGAAACATGAGACCAAGAATTGTCCTTCTCTTCCTGGTCTCAAGGCTGTTTTTCAAGAAGAAACCCCTACAGATTCCACAGAATCTCTTAACTTTGTATCTAGAAGACCTTGGCAGGGACCTCAGACACAGGGATTTCATGATCAAATGTATAATCAACCTCCACCTTGGAATTCTTGGCAGCAACCTTGGCCCCAATTTCAAAATAAATCTCAAGCTTGGGCACAAGGATCACAAGGTCCCTATGGAAGATACTCTCCATATTATCAGTATCCACCATCTTATCCACCATATCCACAAAATTTTCCTCAAAATATTCAACAAAATTTTCAACAAAATTCTCAACAACATCATCTGAATCAACCTCATCAAAATCAACCACTTCCATTACCATTCCCTCAAAAATCCAATCAATTACCAGCTCAGCCCATACCAAACCCCAATAATAAGAATCCTCAGAATACATATATGATAGAAGGACAACAATTTCCAACTTATTTACTTACTCCTCTAGACCTTAGTGATGTTCAACTTAGGTCTGGAAGGATACTTGAGAAGAGGAAACCTTCTGTGATCATACAAGAACAAGATAATTCTGAGGAAGACTCCCTACGGGTTAATAAAAGTCTTGAAGAAGAAACATCCTTTCAAGGCCAAAACATTGAAAAACTGAAACAAAAAGATCCAATAAGCCCAACTCCAGTATTAGAGCAACCATCCACATCTACTTCTATACCTCCCTTTCCGGAAAGATTACAAATTGAAAAAGGTGTAGAAAAACAAATAATGGTGCCTAATTATGATTTCTTGGATGAATTGAGAAATGTTTGCATTAAAATTCCATTATTGCAAGCCATCAAAGAAATCCCAATTTTAGCCAAAACAATAAAGGAGTTGAGTATGAAGACAACAAAGAAAAGAATAAGAGAAACCAAGAAAATTCAACTGGTAGGACAAATAGCAGATATTATGATGGGTAAGACTACTATTCCAAAGTACCTTGACTCAGGAAATCCAGTTGTCAAAATTCACATCAATGGAATTGAAATTCAAAACACACTCATTGACTTAGGAGCAGCAATAAATATCATGAGTAGACAAATCATGGACAAACCGAAACTTCCTAATCTTCTCTTTACACCCACACTATTACAATTAGCAGATAGATCTGTGATCAGACCAGATGGGGTAATAGAAGACATTCCAGTGTCCCTAGACTCTTGGGAGTACCCTGTGGATTTCATGATCCTAACTCCTAAGAATAATCTAGGAGGCCATCCTGTTATACTAGGAAGACCTTGGTTGGCTACAGTTGATGCTTTTATTAGTTGTAGGTCCGGTGATATGTATATTTCTGATGGTAGTTCAACTAAGAAATTCACTTTATATCCTCCAGCTAGGACAATTACAGATCTAGATGACACTCAATGGATAGAGGATGAAGAATATTTACAACCATTCTTCACAATTTCAGAAATTAGTGAAGATAATCAAATTCTGAATACTCTAGAAAATTTTGAATCTTCTCCAGAGCACAAACAAGAATCATTTCAAGAGAACTCCAATATTGAGTTCTTGTCATCTAGACAGATGTCTCTTCATTCTATGGACAAATTTGGCAGTTCTACAAGTGAAATTTTTCCAGGTAAAACCTTGAACATAAACAAAAATCTGGAAAAATCTCAACAAGAAGAACTAGTCAAAGTATTACACAGACATTCTTCTGCATATGCATGGGAATACACTGACATGAAAGGGATAAGTCCCAAGACTTGTACTCATCACATCTATATAGAGGCAAATTGTAAACCAATCAGACAACCTCAAAGACGGATGAATCCAAATCTTAGGGAAATTGTCAAGGAAGAATTACAAAAATTGTTAAATGTTAACTTCATCTATCCCATTTCAGATAGTCAGTGGGTTTCCCCTTTAGTAATTGTACCTAAGAAAAATGGAAAATGGAGGGTGTGTGTTGACTACCGAGAACTGAATAAAGCTACTCTTAAAGACTATTTTCCCTTACCTTTCATAGATCAAGTATTAGATACATTAGCAGGTAAAAAGTACTTTTCATTCCTGGATGGATTTAGTGGTTACAATCAAATTCAAGTAGCACTTGAAGACCAAGATAAAACCACATTTACTTGTCCTTGGGGTACCTATGCCTACCGAGTATTGCCATTTGGATTGTGCAATGCACCTGCAACATTCCAAAGGGCAGTATTAGGAATTTTTTTCTGATCTGATACATGACTGTGTAGAGGTGTACATGGATGATTTTACAGTTTATGGGGATACATTTGAAGAGGCTTTAGAAAACTTGGAAAAAGTCTTAAAAAGATGTCAAGAAGCAAACCTTTCTCTTAGTCATGAAGAATGTTTTATGATGTTCACTGAAGGTATTGTTTTAGGGCACCACATTTCAGGGGATGGGATTA
The DNA here is from genome assembly GCA_034641835.2 of Pinus albicaulis. Lineage (NCBI taxonomy): Eukaryota > Viridiplantae > Streptophyta > Pinopsida > Pinales > Pinaceae > Pinus > Pinus albicaulis. The sequence goes on from CM076579.1 coordinate 1,238,574,677, forward strand.
GAGTTGATGAAGCGAAAGTTGAAGTTATTTCTAACCTATCCATTCCAAGTTGTCAAAGAGATGTAAGAAGTTTTCTAGGATTTCCGGGGTACTATCGGAGATTTATAGAAAACTTCACCAAAATAGCATCTCCTCTCTTCAAATTACTCACCAAAGATTGTGAATTTAAGTGGACTTCTGATTGCCAGTTAGCTTTTGAAACCCCGAAAACCAAAATTTCTGAAGCACCTATATTAAGGGGACCTAACTGGAAGTTACCTTTTCATATCTCGACAGATGCTTCCGATACAGCTCTGGGAGCAGTATTGGGACAAAAAGATTTAATTCCCTATGCCATCTATTATATCAGTAAAAATTTGACTCTCGCAGAGTTAAACTATACTGTAACTGAAAAAGAGTTTTTAGCTGTTGTTCATGCCATTAATAAATTTAGACACTATATAACAGGCTATGAAACTTTTATTCACACTGATCATTCTGCCATTAGATATTTAATGAATAAATAAATCACTAATGGTAGAGTTATAAGATGGTTGTTATTATTGCAAGAATTCAACATTACTATTCTAGATAGGCCTGGAAAACAAAACACTGTGGCTGACTTCCTGTCTAGAATTCAAAATATCAAAGATGACACTCCGGCTGAAGATCAATTTCCTGATGAATATCTTTTTGCAGTTTCTACTCAAACTCCATGGTTTGCTGATATTGCTAATTATTTAGTTTCAGGAAAATTTCCTTCAATTATGAATGCAAGGGATAAAAGAAAAATCATTAATGATAGTGCAAGATATTCATGGGTCGCTAATGAGCTGTACAAGACAGGTTCAGATTTGATCATTAGAAGGTGTGTTCGTGAAGATGAGATGCCTGAAATTCTCAAGGCATGTCATGATGAACCTTGTGGCGGACACTTTGCAGATAAGAGGACAACCTATAAGATCCTTAATTTAAGCATGTCATGATGAACCTTGTGGCGGACACTTTGCAGATAAGAGGACAACCTATAAGATCCTTAATTTAGGATATTATTGGCCATCTTTGTTTAAAGATGCAAGGGAGTATGTCAAAAGGTGTGACAGTTGCCAAAGGGTAGGGAAACCTTCTCCTTCAGGTGAGATGCCATTACAACCTCAGGTACACATCGAACCTTTTGAAAAATGGGCTTTGGATTTTGTAGGACCTATTAGTCCTCCATCAAGACAAAAGAAATACATATTAGTTTGCACTGATTATGTTACTAAGTGGGTAGAAGCTAAACCATTACTTGTTGCTAATGAATCATCCGTAGTTACTTTTCTTTTTGAGGATATTTTTACTCGTTTTGGTGTCCCAAGGGAAATTGTTACAGATCAAGGAGCTCAATTTACATCAAGGCTAGTGGAGCAAATGATGGAGAAGTACAAAATCAGACATAGAAAATCTACTCCATATCATCCACAAGCAAATGGTCAAGTGGAATCCACTAATAAAGTCATTGAAGGAATCCTAACAAAGACTGTTCATCTACATAGAAGAGATTGGGTAGATAGGCTTCCTGAAGCCTTGTGGGCCTATAGAACTACATGGAGAAACACAACAGCCCATACTCCTTATGAGCTTGTTTATGGAAAGCAAGTTTTGTTTCCTATAGAGTTCCAAATCCAAACATTCAAGATGGCAGTTCAGCTAGGACTTGATCTAACGAAGGCACAAAAGCGTAGACTGGAGCAAATTAATGAATTGGATGAGATCAGACAAGATGCAGTTCAGAAAACAAGTCTAGTCCAACAACAAAGGGCTAGATGGCATGACAAGTACATCAAAGAGAAGAAATTTAAAGAGGGTGATTGGGCTCTCTTGTTTGATTCAAAATTCAAGGATTTTCAAGGGAAATTTCAGACACATTGGCTTGGGCCATATGAAATTGTTCGAATTTTTCATAATGGGGCAGTAAAAATCAGAACTATAGATGAAGAAGAGGTCACTTTTCTTGTGAATGGCCATAGACTGAAGCTATACCACAAGCCACTCTCAAGAGAAGAGTTTGTCAAGAAGTTCCAAGGAGACAATGATGTGAAGTTAATGAAGAAGAGCCTCTCTTCTTCATCAACTTGATTAAATTTTCTGAAGCATTTCTCTTTTTAAAAAAAAATAAAAAATAAAAAATATAAAATATAAAATAAATAAATAAAGGTATAAACATGAAAACCAATCACTGATTGGCATGTTTATACAGAAAAGATAGGGTGAAAATCAGAGTTTCTCTGACACTCTAACTTTTCCCATTTTTGTTTCTAAGCAGCTGTTATAAAAATCATAAGTTCAGTGCCATAGTACTTATGATTCATTTCATCTCACTCCATTCATTATCCATCCATACTTCATCTCATCCATCATTCACATTTCACTCCATTCCATTCCATTCATTTCACTCCATCTTCCATTCACTTCATTTTCATGTCAAAACATAGAATTTGATATCTTGCTGCAAGTGAATAAAAATATGCCATGAATTGCAGTACAACCCTTATGTTCCTTCATTCCATGATCTGAATCCATTCTTATTCCATTATCCACTTCATAATCCATCATCCATTTTCATCCATTTTCATAAACATTTCACCCATTCTCCAGAAACATTTAATTTTCATGTTTGAAGTGTTCTACAGGAACATTATGCAGCTCAGTGGACATTCTGCAGCTGATCACCTTTTCTGCAGCCCGACAGTCTTTTTGGCAGCTATAAACCCTGAAGGCATCAACCAGCAGACATCAGAATTACAACAAAGTGATCTAGTGAATTCATGAATCAAAAATATCAAGAAAATTGTGAAAGATTCCTCCAAAGATGAGCAGAGAAGACAAAGGCTACACAAACATCAAATAAAGGGCAGAGGTAACAAATTTAAATTACAATGGCAATTCATGAAAATTTAGCATAGTTTAGTTGTGGATTATTCAAAAAGTTGTTTTAATTATTTTATTGATCAAACACCAAACAAAACCCTCTATAGACTTTGTATTAAATCTTCCAATTCAAATTTTCTATCCAATAGCATTTGAGCGGTGGAACGGCCAAATCATTTGAAATTTCCACGACTCTTAACCAAGTTCTTTAATGATGAAGATTTTTCCTGCCGTCGTAAATCCTCCGCCGTCTCCTCAAATCATTAATGCAATCCTCCACCTCACTCCACCACTCTATGCCGTGACCATTTGCCATAACGTCATTCCGTAGCCAGTATTCCATTCCGAAGGCAGAAGCATTATTATCATCAGGAGCAGAACAGAAGAGGTACATTGGAAGCATAACGGTGTGAGAACTCACTGAACAGAGAGCATATTACTGAGAACAAAGTTTGGAGCATTTGCACTGTCAACACAGAATTGGGGCCGTGTAGAGTTTAAAGCCTATTGCTACCAGAAGACAGAGGTGCTAAAATTGAAGACTTTGCTACCAAAGACAGAGGTGTGGTAGTAATTGAAGTTTGAAGTCTGTTATTACCAAAGACAGAGGTGTGGTAGTGACTGGTTTTGAAGTTGTTGTTACCCGAGACAGAGAGGCTGTAGTGTTGAATTTGAAGCATACCATTTGCTATCAGAGACAGAGGTTGAGTTTGAAGTCTGTTGTTACTAGAAACAGAAGTGTTTTTCAGTTATTGAGTTTGAAGTCTTTCTGTTATCAAGGACGGAGGTATTGCACAAAAAGAAACTTGAAATCATCTACCACTGTCTATCAGAGACACATTAGCTCGAAAATTGAAATTGCTTCCATATCATTCCAAAGTTCAACAGAAGTACATCAGTCCGAGGATTCGAAGGCATTTTTCAAACAGAGGCATACAAACCAGAGATTTTTAAGACCGTAGCTATTTCAAAGGTATGTTCTTCCAAAATTGAAGCCATTTTTATTTAGAGCTTGAAGCCATTTTAATCCGAAAGTAAAAGCCATTGTTTTGTGGATAGAGAAGAGTGTTAATTGATAGTGAAAAATCATGGGCTTCATCGTAAGGATTGAGCCTATAGGATCAAAATATTTAGAAGGTTATCCACAATGCAAGGAGATGCTACAACAAATAGGATGGCTCCAATTCTTGGAAAAGTTTAATGGTTGCCATAAGGAAGTCACCAAAACATTTGCTAGATCATTCCAAGGCACTGAGGTTGAAATAGGAGATGTTAAGTTTAATGTTAATGAAGTTTTTATAGCAGAGGCTACAGGATTATCCAGAGCTGGGGAAAGATGGTTTAAAAATAGGGAATTCCATAATGACTCATGGAAACAAATCTTAAAATCACCAAAAATGGATGTTAGTGTGTTCAAGAAGGGAATTCCCAGTACAGCATTGAAGAGCAAATGGAGGAATATACTACTTCTTTTACAAAAATTTGTTACATGTGAGGGTAGATATGGGAAATTTTATGTCTACCATATGAGACTAATGTTGCATTTTATAGGAGAAGATTTGAATTTACCATATTTCTTGTATCAAAGTCTGAAGAAAATGGCTTCCTGTGTTCAGAGAAGAGTTCAGTTTTTGGAAACAACCCTGTATCATCATGGGTTAGTCAAAATTTTAATTGAGCATCATCTATCTAAATCAAATGATACATGGGATGATTTCTTAACAAGAAATCATTTTGAGGAAGAAAAAGAACTATCACCTGAACCACAGGCCACAAAGAGAAGTAGGAGATGGAGGACTCCAAAAGGTAAAATTGACAAACCGGTTCAAGAAAGCAGTGAAGAAGTCATTTTGGAGAAGTTGACTAGAATCAAGAGTCAACTCAAGGCAGAGAAGGTAATCAAGGAATCTGTTATAGAAAAAGGGGAGGGTTTCTCTCAACTTAGGAGAAGCCACAGATTAAAAGGAAAACTGAAGAAAACATCAATCAAACAAACAGGGGTAATAAATATTGAAGATGAAGAAACATCTATGGAAGAGTATGATGATGAAGATTTTTATGAAGGCACCCCTGAGATTGATCCTGCTCAACAGGAAATCTATGATTATGTGGAAACTCTAGAGAGAACAGCTTCAGAAAGAGAAGAGAGAACCCCCAGTCCTCCACTAACCGAAATTGATATATTGAGGAGGGATAGGTATGAGTTGGAAGTGTTGAATAGACACATCAGAAATGAGAATGAAATTCTCAAAGATCAAATCAAGCTCAAGACTGACATGAACTCAACCTTATCCCTGCATATAGACAAAGTGGAGAGAACCAATGAGAAGATGAAGACAAGGAACAAAAAGTTGATCAGAGCACTCACAAACCTCAGGTTCAAACTTGTGATCAGGAAACCCAGAAGGCCTTTAGCATGCAGACAAAGGAAAAGAAGGGGATTAGATGTCCTTGTAGAAGCCTCAGAATTCATAGGATAATTTGCATGAGGACATGCAAAGAGACAGCAGTGGGGGTATGTTGAGCCTCAAATTTGTGCTTTCCTTCACCTCATTTTACCTCATTTTTCCCTTGTCCATTTCCATTTTAAACTCAATTGATCAATAAAAATAGTTAAAATTACTTCTAGAATGGTTTACATGACTGACTTGTTGAATTTTGTGATTGTTGCCATTGTTAAGCATTTTGACCGGAACTAGCTGCAGAATGCATGCATTCTGTAGCTAACCGGCGATTCTGCAGCTACCTTTATGTTTGAGCATGTTCCAGGTGGCCTCTTGAGGAAAAACGCATATGGGCATGATCCACGTCGTGCCTACATGGTGTGTTGCTTGTCATGGAAGAGGAAATGAATTCTGGGTACGGTTGTGCACGTGTGAACACATTTGTGAAGGAAGACTCCTACTAGGACTGTCACAGTCCAGGTGTCTTTTCTCCTTCACGCAGCCACCTCAAAGACTCCTAGAATGATTTGGATAAGGAAAGACATCATTCCTAAATTATTGTAATTATTGTTACTCGCATTTACTTTATAAACTCTTGAGTAGGCCGAGAGCTTAGTTAGAAATTTTGTATTAGATTTGCTGCTAGATTTTGTGAAAACTCTGTGTTACGTCTTTGAAGACACAACGCATTATGTTCAAACTATTTCATCGTTAATGGAGCAGACAAAATTATCTTGAAGGCGTGATTTAATTGTGAAGTTGAATGCCGTCAAGTGGTAGAGGGCCCCTGCCCCTTGAATGGATTTCTTTTGCGTAAACTAGATAAGTTTTTCCTAGCTGTCTTTACGTTCTGCATATTGAATTAGTAGTTGTTTTGTTTTATATATTGTAGTCGTACTCATTCCAGTTCTTCCACAAGAAGACACTTTTCCAATAAATTAAAATGATGAATGTTTAAATGACTATGGTATTGTAGGATAGGAGTTAAATTTGCATTTGTTCTTAACTAGCTACTGTAGTCATATTCGTTCCAGTTCTTCCACAAGAAGACACTTTGCCAATAAATTAAAACGATGAATGTTTAATGACTATGGTACTGTAGGATAGGAGTTGTATTTTTAACTAGATACTGTAGTTATATTCATTCCAGTTCTTTCACAAGAAGACATTCTTCCAACATATCATAACAATGAATGATGAATAGCTATAGTAACATAGGAATTAGTTGTAGTTTTTAGTCTTCACTATCATAGTTGCACTTGTCCTAATCACTCTTCCACAAGAAGAAATTCTTCCAAGACATCTTTAAGAAGTTCAAGATATGACTGTGATGTGACAACTTATTTTCATTTGCTTTCAGTTCATTTGCTTTCAATTGCATACAAGTCCACAGTCAAAATTGTTCTACCTCTTCCACAAGAAGGAACTCTTCCAAAATATCCCTCATGATGAACAAACCGATTGTGTAACTTCATAGAATAGTGCATGTTAATTAGAATACTCCGGAGTTTCATTTTTCATTTAATTCATGTCCAGCTACTTCGTTTCAAAGTTTGATGATGGCTTATGGTTTAACATTGTTCTAGTTTAGAAGCATCTTAAGCTCATGTTTAAATCAATTCATTGCACTCATATCTCATAGTCACACTGTCACCTTTTGCACAGTAGATCACTTTAGTTGATAGGATTCCTAAGATAGCCTTCATTATTTACAAATATCTTTTTGTTCTGAAAACCATCAGTGATCCATAACTTTAGGAACAGAAGATAATATCATTACAAGGTCTGAAATATCTCTGCAAATTCCTCACCATAAACAGAGCTCTTCCTCAACAGAACTACCCTGAAAAGAAACCAATAACTCTTGGAGAATAGACTCCGACCTTCAATTGAAAATTGCAGAATAGAACTAGGAATTAGTCATGGAATAGATGAGCTTAGAATAGAATGTTGCATCATGATTAGTGTCTAATTATCTAGTTAGAAAACTTGCATATTTAAGTGATCATTTCTCAAAGTCTAGTTTGTGTCATTTGTTTAAGAAGTCATCATTAAGCTCTTGTTTCTATTCAGTCATAGTTTAGATGTTGCTTCAGTGTTTTTTATTACATTTTCCATTCCATACATTAGGCTCAACTGTGTTCTTGACCACCAATTTCTTTTCATTAGTTTTCTAGACATAGCACTATAATAGTATTACATATCAATACTCCCCGTCGTCAAAAATCGTACTGAAAATGAGTAAAAATCCGTAAATTTCACCATTTCAGGCCTTAGCCCCCTCAGCCATAGCCCCGCGCTCCTTTATCTTCCACATGACCCGATGCCGTGACCGAAGCCTTTCCCTACGGGGGGCTTTTCTCTGTCCGTAGAGTCAAGCCATGGAGCCCCCGTAGTTGATTCCTGGGGATATGGGACCACCTGATCGAGCGACTATCATTCAATACGGGGGTCGCTCCAAAATCTCATGGCCGTACACCTTGGCCCCCCCTAGCCCATCTCCGCCGTCTAATTAATATATGATCTGACGGCGCGGAGTGCGCCCGAAATAGTGGTCCCCACTCCACGCGCTGTTTTCCAAAACTCACCGGTAAATTCCGCACCACCCATCTGCAACAGGCGGTTTTCCCCGGAGAGCCAGCAATTCCACTCAGTAATCGCCGCGTGTCCTCTGTACGAACCTGAAACCGCTTTCATTTCGCACATTAATCTTTGGTTCAAAGTCGCGCAACAGAATCTATGCGAACCGTCCGATCTTGAGCGCTTCATCCTACGGTCGTAATTCATCGAAGCTGCGCCCCCCGTTAACCTGCCTCCTCCGTATCCCGGGTCCACATTCCGTCGTTCCCCGCCATCGATCTCCACCCGATTGACTGTCCAGATCCGTCCATGCATTGTTGACCATCTCGTTTCCCCCGGGCCGCCACGTCACCTCCACGTGTCCTTGTCGTACGCCTGCATGTCTCACTGCATATATTTGTTTTCGAAGTCATTTTTACGTGGTTTTCCCATGCAAACTGTTTTTTCTGCGCATCCACCTCCCATATTTCATTGCTTCACTGCATTTTTTCGCCATGTCCCCGCCTGCACGTTCGTTTCATCCATCCACATCACCCGCTACCCTCGTCCATGGATTTCTTCACAGTTGTGTGTTTTGCAGGTTTATCAAAGGTTAATGACTGCCATGATGCGCGATATCAGTTGCAGTGACAGAGAGATCGAGGATGACCATGTGCAGAGGCTGTGTTCAGAGCTTGATGTTACAAGAAGTGTCTGTAGGAGTGCTTGCGCCATAAATTCATCAAAGGACAGACTTTAAACTCTACCAACTCTCCGGCACCATTAAAGCTCGAATTGAACAGGTAGAGACAGTGCAGGAACAACAGAAATATCGAGGAAAGAAATAGGAGACTTTTGCAGGGATTTTTAGAAGGCAAAAGTACAATTTGGAAGACCCCGTGGATCTTTGAGATGGTCCAATGCATAGAGATATTATATTATCAGGGTTTCCGTATCAGCAGAGCGTTCTTCAGTGAAAGGAAACGGTACACATCATTTTTCAGTCTACAATGTGCCTCAAATGAAGATCTATGCCCTTTCAGCAGTCCTACATCATCAAGAAGCATTTGTTACACAGTATGGATACCCTAGCATCATTATTTCACCAGTTTGTCCAGTCAACAGAGAATGGCAGTAGTTCTGCAGCCAGAGTACCAGAAGTAATTGCACAGATATAAAGCAGAATGGGTTGGGGCCTTCCTCCTCTTCTGAGCATTAATTCTTCATTTAATTCTTCACCTACCATCTTCTACTCTGTTTCTCCTATAATAATCCAGAAGAACACATTGTAGGGGTTGTTGTTCAGTTGTTCGGCTGTTGCTGTTAGAGGGATTCAGTTTGACTGTTAGAACAGTCTTGGGAGGGAGTTACAGAGTAGTTTGTATGTAATAGGCTGGGAGGAAAAAGTTTAGATTGTATTAGCCATTGAGCTTATTGTACATGACTGGTTTTGCATCAATTAATCAAAGCACATTTCACCGGATCCTGGTCTATTACTATTGGTGATGTTCTTCTTAACTCTGTTGTTTACATTTGCATACTGTTTCATGTTCTTCTGGTAGGAAACATAAATATAGCATAGGATTCACCCTTGTTAGGTGCCCTATGTTCCTGCTCTCCCTACCTTTAATGTTTTCTGCTTTATGTTTATCTAAGAGTGAATTCATGTGGTTTAACCAGCGCAGTGGATGTTATTGCCTACTGGCTGATGTATGAACTTGTGGGTTTGCTGCTTGGATGTTTCTTCGTCAATCTTATCTCTGTTTTCCCTAGGAGTTGCTAAAGCAGACCTGGAGTTAAATGACCTCTGGTCTGATCTATAAGCAGTCCCTTTGTCCCTCTTTGAGAGCTGCCTTAGAGTATGTCCAAGCAGGTCTGGAGTTAAATGACCTCTGACCTGATCTATAGACAAAAATTTGGTTGTCTTTCCTTCTTCCACCTTCCTTCCTTAATGTTCCATCCCATCATCCATTTAAAAGATCCTTTAGTATAGATGACTTGCCTTGTGGAAGCCTTGGCTAGTTGTTGCATGTAAATTCCTTTCATGACTCCATAGCCTAATGGATGGCACTTTCTTGGCCTATTCCCTTTTCTGAAATATCCTGCTGCCTTGTTCCTTTTCTCCCATTACTTTCTCAGCCTATGATCTCCTAACCAACCTAGCAACCAACCAAACAAATCATTTAAAACCCTCCTTTGTGCTTCATACCTAGCCTAACATCTCATTTTGAGCTCTCAAAGATACATCATTCTTTGTTTTATGGAGAGATCCCTCTCCGGATCGAGGAGGGCTAGATCCTAGGATCCAAAAGTGGTTCTGATGTTGTCTCATCTTTTGGTCTTGCCAATCTGGCCAAAACATGGGAACCCCAACATAATGGCGACTCCGATGGGGAAGAATCTGAGAGTCAAGAACTGCTAATAGTTGGTCTATTTCCCATTGTCGTCCCCAACATAATGGCGACTCGACTGGGGAGAGACCACTTTGTTTTTAGATTGGCGGTCACATTGTTGATGGTGGACAGCAGCCTGCTTCAAACAGTCAAATTCATCCACCTGGCGACTCCACACTCCCTATGATCCAAAGACCAAATGACTCCATTGGTGAAGGACACTGAACTGGTTGAGGAGAAGCAGTAGCCTTCTTTGCAAAAGCATGAATCCAAACATGGACAGAGACGCAAAGTATGATGCTTTGTGCGATCAATTAATTGAATTAACAAAAACATTTGGTGAAATGCTGAAGATGCACATGGCTAATATGAATACAGATGATGACTATTTCGAGCAGCCTATGCATCTTTCAGAGCAAGAACAAACTCAAGACTGAAAAGATGAGCAAGACATGTATGAGGCTCAAGAATCTGTAGAAGATGAAGAGGTTAGTGATTAGGAACTGCCTGATTGCTTACCTACGCATTGTGTTATGCTAACCAAAGAACATCAGGACCTATTAGCAAAGGATGATAAGGAAAGTTGCCTTGAGGAAGCAGAAGACTACATAGAAGAGGCAGAATCTGGTGTGGAAGATGAGGCTCAAGAAAACATCCAGCCTCCAAATCAGCTAATACAAGAGAAAGAGGACTATCGTGCTCCTATCCATGATGAAAGGGAAACCCCTCTTTTGACAAAAGAAGAGATTGAGCGGATATTAAACCAGCAGTCCACCCCAGAAATCTTCTATGGAACACACGCTCCTGCTCAGTCATTATATGATTTTGATGATTCAGATTCAGAAGACTCCTCTGTGGTTCAGAATGAAGAAATACCTGCTAAGAATCCGATAGGTTTGAAGGGTGACATTACTTACAGTTATGATTTCCCTTTTTACGATCTGTTTGATGATGAGTGTTTTCAAAGGGAAGCCAAGCCTACAGGACCATCATCCTCAGATTCATGGGAGGAAGATCAGAGCCAACAACTCCAGAGAAGTAATGAAACCAGTCAGCCCATTTATGACACTGATGGGGAGAGCTATGATAGTATAATAGCAGATGAAGATTCTTTGAATATTCATTCTGCTCTACTACAGATCATCAGTGAGACTGGAAACTAGCAGCCTTTCTTTTCAGAAGATGAGGAGGAAAGAAAAGAAGAGATTCTTGAGCAGAATGAAAGTAAGGAGCCTTCTCTTGAAAAAGAGGAAGTAATGGAGCAAGCCCCTGCTCAAGAATGCATAGATCTTCTCACAGAGCTCAGCACCTCAGAGCAAAATATATCAGAGCTCCAGGAGGACAACACTACCATATATGATGAGTCCTCTAGTTCAGAAGATGAAGAAGATTCTCTTCTTCAAGAGAGTCTTATCCTTGATCCAGTGGAAGAAGAGGAAGTCCTGGTTGAAGCCTGCTTGCCAGACATTCATAACCAGGTATCATTTTATGATCCTTATGCACATTTCCTGCATATACTTGAAGAAGGATCAAGGGTCTTTTTGAGCAGCATGTTGCAAATAGAGAGAACATTTCTCAAGGTTGCTGTTATGGGACAAGAAGAGTGGGAGCTGCCCTGCCTATCCAGCATGCTCAAGGAGTTGAGCAAGAAGGACCAGCCATGGGATCACTTGATGGGCTAGTTACATTGGAAGACAATGTTTGTAAGCTAGACTTGTAAACATTTCAGTAGAGTAGGGTAGGTAGGAAAATCTCAATAAAGCTCAGTCTATGAGCAGGTAGTTAGTTGTTTCAATTTCTGTCTTAGAATGTAGAGAAGAAGCCTGTTGGACAGTTTAATCCCAACAGGTAGTAGATTAGGTAGAGAAATAGATGAGGCCAACAGTTTAATCTGGCCTCATGGAGCAATAAGGATAGATTTAGAATAGGTTTGTTTTTGTTTTGCAAAATAAAATGATGTGAAGGGTCCGCTAGCTCAAATGCACCCAAATGGAATGTTAAAATTGTAGTCTGGGTAGGTAGATTGGTTGGGAAATATTTCTGCTGATGTTTCAATCATATTGTGGCAACTGAAATACAAAGAAGAAAGATGGCTTATGACAGCAGGTAGCTAGCCTTTTCCAAAGATCATATCTGGTTTCTTGACTCCTCCAAGGAGAAGCCATCCCCATGTGGAGCCACTGTTAGCCCCCCTATGAAATTCTTGACAAGCAAGCTGGGGGGCTATGTCATTGTTCTGAAGCCTCCAAGGAATGCCTTTCCCCTAAAAATTCATCTTCCTTGGAGTCTCTTTGTGCTGTGCCTAACACATAGTCCCTTTGCTGATCCACTTCTCAAAAGGCCCACTATTTCCCCTTTATACTCCTGCAAAATTCCCCATCTCAACCTCTGTTTTCCCTTTGTCAAAATCCCCCCTTCCTATGCTTGAATTCCTCGAAACCCCCTTGAAATCCTTTCCCTACCCCTATTTTGGCCTTTCCTACCCTTCATTGCTCTATCGTTACCCCTGGCTGGCCCCAAATTGCATTGAAAATGAGTAAAAATCCATAAATTTCACCATTTCAGGCCTTAGCCCCCTCAGCTGTAGCCCCGCGCTCCTTTATCTTCCACATGACCCGACGCCGTGATCGAAGCCTTTCCCTACGGGTGAATTTTCTCTGTCCATAGAGTCAAGCCATGGAGACCCCGTAGTTGACTCCTCGGGATATGGGACCACCCGATCGAGCGGCTGTCATTCACTACGGGGGTCGCTCCAAAATCTCATGGTCGTACACCTTGGCCCCCCCGTAGCCCATCTCCGCCGTCCAATTAATATATGATCCGATAGCACGGAGCGCGCCCGAAATAGTGGTCCCCACTCCACGCACTGTTTCCCAAAACCCGTCGGTAAATTCTGCACCACCCATCTGCAACAGGCAGTTTTCCCCGGAGAGCCAGCGATTCCACTCAGTAATCACCGCGTGTCCTCTGTACGAACCTGAAACCTCTTTCATTTCGCGCATTAATCTTCGGTTCAAAGTCGCGCAGCAGAATCTATGCGAACCGTCCGATCTCGAGCGCTTCATCCTACGGTCGTAATTCATCAAAGCTGTGCCCCCCGTTAACTTGCCTCCTCCGTATCCCGGGTCCACATTCCGTCGCTCCCCGCCGTCGATCTCCACCCGATCGACGGTCCAGATCCGTCCATGCATTGTTGACCATCCCGTTGCCCCCGGGCCACCACGTCACCTCCACGTGTCCTTGTCGTACGCCCGCATGTCTCACTGCATATATTTGTTTCCGAAGTCATTTTTACGTGGTTTTCCCATGCAAACTATTTTCGCTGCGCATCCACCTCCCATATTTCATCGCTTCACTGCTTTTTTTCGCCATGTCCCCGCCTGCACGTCTGTTTCATCCATCCACATCACCCACCACCCTCGTCCATGGATTTCTTCACAGTTTGTGTGTTTTGCAGGGTTATCAAAGGTTAATGACCACCATGATGCGCGATCTCAGTTGCAGTGACAGAGAGATCGAGGATGACCATGTGCAGAGGCTGTATTCAGAGCCTGATGTTACAAGAAGTGTCTGGAGGAATGCTTGTGCCATAAATTCATCAAAGGATAGACTTTAAACTCTACCAACTCTTCGGCACCATTAAAGCTCAAATTGAACAGGCAGAGGCAGTGCAGGAATAGCAGAAATCTCGAGGCAAGAAATAGGAGACTTCTGCAGGGATTTTTAGAAGGCAAAAGTACAATTTGGAAGACCCCGTGGATCTCTGAGATGGTCCAATGCACAGAGATATTATATTATCAGGGTTTCCGTATCAGCAGAGCGTTCTTCAGTGAAAGGACACGGTACACATCATTTTTCAGTCTACAATGTGCCTCAAATGAAGATCTACGCCCTTTCAGCAGTCCTACATCATCAAGAAGCATTTGTTACACAGTATGGATACCCTAGCATCATTATTTCACCAGTTTGTCCAGTCAACAGAGAATGGCAGTAGTTCTGCAGCCAGAGTACCAGAAGTAATTGCACAAATATAAAGCAGAATGGGTTGCGGCCTTCCTCCTCTTCTGAGCGTTAATTATTCATTTAATTCTTCACCTACCATCTTTTGCTCTGTTTCTCCTATAAGAATCCAGAAGAACACATTGTAGGGGTTGTTGTTCAATTGTTCGGCTGTTGTTGTTAGAGGGATTCAGTTTGACTGTTAGAACAGTCTTGGGAGGGAGTTACAGAGTAGTTTGTATGTAATAGGCTGGGAGGAAAAAGTTTAGATTGTATTAGCCATTGAGCTTATTGTACATGACTGGTTTTGCATCAATTAATCAAAGCACATTTCACCGGATCCTGGTCTATTACTATTGGTGATGTTCTTCTTAACTCTGTTGTTTACATTTGCATACTATTTCATGTTCTTCTGGTAGGCAACAGAAATATAGCATAGGATTCACCTTTTTTAGGTGCCCTATGTTCTTGCTCTCCCTACCTTTAATGTTTTCTGCTTTATGTGTATCTAAGAGTGAATTCATGTGGTTTAACCAGCGCAGTGGATGTTATTGCCTGTTGGCTGATGTATGAACTTGTGGGTTTGCTGCTTGGATGTTTCTTCGTCAATCTTATCTTTGTTTTCCCTAGGAGTTGCTAAAGCAGACCTGGAGTTAAATGACCTCTGGTCCGATCTATAAGCAATCCCTTTGTCCCTCTTTGAGAGCTTCCTTAGAGTATTTCTAAGCAGGTCTGGAGTTAAATGACCTCTGACCTGATCTATAGACAGAAATTTGGTTGTCTTTCCTTCTTCCACCTTCCTTCCTTAATGTTCCATCCCATCATCCATCTAAAATATCCTTTAGTATAGATGACTTGCCCTGTGGAAGCCTTGGCTATTTGTTGCATGTAAATTCCTTTCATGACTCCATAGCCCAATGGATGGCACTTTCTTGGCCTATTCCCTTTGCTGAAATATCCTGCTGCCTTGTTCCTTTTCTCCCATTACTTTCTCAGCCTATGATCTCCTAACCAACCTAGCAACCAACCAACCAAATCATTTAAAACCCTCCTTTGTGCTTCATACCTAGCCTAACATCTCATTTTGAGCTCTCAAAGATACATCATTTTTGGTTTTATGGAGAGATCCCTCTCCGGATCCAGGAGGGCTAGATCCTAGGATCCAAAAGTGGTTCTGATGTTGTCTCATCTTTTGGTCTTGCCAATCTGGCCAAAACATGGGAACCCCAACAGAAGCAAAGAGGATCATTGTGTTTATTTTAATTAATTGGTGACCATGCTATTTATTTGGTCTTGTATGTGGATGATATGTTGCTGATTGGAAATGACAAAAAAATTATCCAAGATTCGAAGAGCCAATTGTTCTCCAAATTCGACATGAAGGATCTTGGAGCTACAAACTATATTTTGGGCATGGAAATTAAGAGATATCATGCAAAGAGGAAGCTCTGGTTAAACCAAAGGAAGTACGTCGAGACAATATTGGAGAGGTTCAATATGCAAGATAGTAAACTGGTGAAGGTTCCTATACCTGTAGGTGTAAAGCTATCTGTTGAACAGTGTCCCAAAGCACAAGAAGAAGAGGAGGATATGTCCTGTGTTCCATATGCAAGTGAAGTGGGTAGCCTAATGTATGCAATGATCTGTACTAGACTAGGCATTGCACATGCAATGGAAGTATTGAGCAGGTTTATGTCAAAACTAGGGAAGGAGCATTGGGCAAAAGTGAAGCAAGTTTTAAGATATTTGTGTGGCACTAGTGATTATGGTTTGTGCTACCAAGGAAGACCAGGAGTGGATAGAGTTTTGGACATCCATGTTTTTGTTGATGCAGACTGGGTTGGAGATTTGGACCAAAGAAGATCTACAAGTGGGTTTTTGTTTAGCCTATTTGGAGGTGCATTTAGTTGGATGATTAAAAGACAGTCTGTAGTGGCTCTTTCAACTACAGAGGCAGAATACATGCCATCCACTCATGCAAGAAAGGAAGCAGTTTGGTTACAGAGATTGTGTTCAAGTATGGGGTGGGTGCAGCGAGAGATAATGATTTCCTGCAATAGCCAAAGTGAAATTTTCTTGGTTAAGAACCCTGCTTATCATTCAAATAAAAAGCACATTGATGTTCAATTTCACTTTGTGAGAGATATGGTGGAGGATAAAAGGGTGTTGCTGGTAAATGTCGACACTTTGAAGAACGTTGCAGATGCATTGATGAAGTCTGTGAGCATTTAGAAGTTCTCTTGGTGTAGAGAAACAGTTGTTGTTATAGAGATGGAATAATGACTAAGCTCTCATGTGGCCCCCTGTAGAAAGAAAACAACAAGTGGGAGAATGTTGGGTATGTGTTATATTATTTCCACGATTAGTCGCATGCGGATGGACCTACCCATGGTTTTGTGCATGGGTTTGCACATGGTTTCTGGGCATGATGGTTTTCAGCCCCTAGTATTTTGTAGATCTGGTTAAGGGAATTTCGGTTATGTTCTTTTATCACCCTAGTAATTCTCAGGTTGTGGGATGAAGACTTTTGTAGTTAAGAAAACCAGGGGTAACCAAGAACCGCTTTGAGAATTCAGGATCTAGCCTTCCTGAGTTCCGGAGAGGGATCTCTCCTTAACATTTAGCTTTGTTTTGGTATTGGGTTTTAGGCTAGCTATGAGTGGGCAGTGAGACTTGTTTTGAAAGTGTGGTGGGAATAAAAAGTGTTTCAAGGTAAACCAGAGGGATCTACCAGAACATTGGGCTATGGAGTCAACTTTCTAGGCAAGCAGAGCTAGGAAATAAGACTTAAAGATGCAAATGTACTAAGGGCAGGGTAGATGACCTTCAAAGGATTTTTATAGGATTTGTTGATGGAATGGGTGAAATCTGAAAAAAAGGGAACTTAAGAATCCTTAAGTTACAGAAAAGAATATTGAAGGAGGGAATAAAACAGGGACCTAGAGAAATTAAGAATTCTATAGTCCGGTTATCAAGCAGAAAACATAATAATGTCAACTAGTTAAAAATAGGAAGATTTTTATCACTAATCCTGTCTAAATTCTCCTAGTTGATCATTAAAGATAGAAACACATTAAAATGAATGTATGGAAACTTTTGAAAGAAAAAAAATGAAAACAGTAAAAAGACTAGACTTATCTTGTCAACACAAGAATCCTTAGTTATGATGTCTTTAATCTTGATTCCAGTCTGCTGCTTCGCTAATTGAATCACACCAACTTCAATATATCCATCAAAATGACTATAGTAGTCTTGATAAATTTTATTCCACACTCAATACTTCAAAAGATGAAGTATTTATACAAATAAATTGTTTACAAAATATCGCAAAAGTTTGAGATAATAGTTTAAGAAAAACTAGGAAATAGTGCATAATAAGAGGGACAACAGCAAAATAGTTTGCACGCTGTTCTCTTTTACAAGTAAATATAGAATTGATTATCCTAACTGAACTGATTTCATGATGTGCTGGGAGCATTGTTGGAAATTGGATGCTTTATCTCGTGGAAGATGGCTTGTAGATCACTCCTTTTCACTCTCAATCCTGATACTCTTTGACACTGAATTTTCATTGTTTTACTGCTGTAATTGAAAATGAAAAGCAATAAAATTTGCCATTACTGATACACTTTGACTCTAATACACTTTGACACTGAATTTTCACCCTAAGGTAAAAATATGATTTTCTCAATGGCTTCCCTTCTCTTTTACCTGTCAAATTCACCTCTTTTTGAAGGTTTTAATATTTCTTTCTTTCAATGTCTTTATCCTCTGCTCATGACCTTTTTAAGTGATGATAACATCTTTGTAATCAGACTCTAGACCTTTTGCAAACTCTTAATCTCATTGTTTGTTAAGGTTATCTCTTTCATGGCTTTGACCCAGTCTGAAGCCCCTATTTCTACTCCTGTCTGTACATTTGTATTTGAGGAATCAGCAGCAGACACATTTTAGATGATATTGATTTTGTAGTTACCAATTTTCATTGTGGTGCAAGATGTTCTGCAAGAGTTAATGGTACATCAGTGCTTTTCTGGCAAAAATGGACTCTGAGCAGGTTTCTGAATGATAAAAAGGGTTTTTAATGCTTAAAAGAAGGCTTTGATCAATTTCAGCAGTGAAAAATGATCAAAGAGTGGGTAAAATTTGCTAAAATGGAAAGGAGGAATGCTAGGGAAAATTTGATAGGGTTTCCCCTGTATTTTGGAGGTTTTAAACTTATTAGGATGGAAAATTCAACAGTTTTAAAGGAAATGGCTGATAAAATGATGATTTTCCTTTGAAATTGAAGTTTTATGGACAAGATTGACGAAAAATACCTCTAAAAAGGTATAATTCTAGTCGAAGGAGTTGCAGTTGCACTTACAGTCTTCAATTTTGTTGAATTAGGCTGTTAGAGGTGATGGAAGCTCTTGGGAATAATTTACAGAGAAAATGGTAGTTTAAATGGTTCAGAGTTTCGAAATTGGCTTTTAAAATGGCAACTGATTCACTGGTAAGTTCAAAAATGGTGAAAAGGGCTCTGCACAGGCTCTCAAAGGTTTACTGGCACAAAATGGTGAAAATTCGATGAAAATAGGCTTAGCGGAGGTTTCACAGGTTTAAAGCGCGAATAGGTGAAAAATTCAATGAAAATTACGATTTTTATGAATAAACCATAGTTCAAACCATAGTTAAATCATATTTAATCATAGGTTGGGCAGGAGTGGTTTCGGAATACCACTGAGCAGTATTCGCGCGGCTCCAGGGCGGTAAGCGGTAAATCGCTTTTCAAACGCAATCCAATTATTTGATGACACGTTAACGCTAGGTGGTTTGGGAAAACCACCCATATCGCGCGACTTTTCCAAAACATCAGTCGATTACTTTATGGGCACGAAAATGAACTGGCGTTGTCGGATCTGGCTTCAACAAGTGAACGGTCACAATCAAAAGGAAAGGTGCGGGGAAAGGTACGTCATCGGGTTCATTTTGGGCCATAGGATCTTGGAAATAAAAGAAGATCGTACGGTTGTTATTTTACGTGATGGGGGAGGGATATGGTTAAGTTTTATATACAAACAGACTTTGTATATAGGAAACATGGTCGGGAGGGGTATAAAAGGGCTTTATCCTAGGTTAACAATTGGGGTATGGGATATGTATCGGGAAAAAAGGGTATATTAGGGTTTAACCTTGGGTTAGATGAGTCGAGTAAGGGAAAATGAACAAATTAATGGGTTTTTTGCTTTGAAGTTTAGTTTAAATGAAACTTTGATATTTTTGCTTAAAACATATATAAAACATGTTTTAAAGTTTTTTTTCATATATTTTTATTATATGGTTAGTTAAATCATGTTGATTTAATAACCATAGAGGACGGGGTATTTATATAAGGATAATTTTAGCCAAAGGGGGTATAGTGTGGGTTTTATTTACACATGTGGGGATAAATAACTTTGGCTAAAGTTATATTAATGGGTTTTTGGGGTTATTTTATAAAAGGGAGTTATATAATATAGGAAAAGGTTATTTCTTAGGAATTTATTAAATAAGTTAAATTTAATATGAAAAGGAAAAATGGAAACTCAAAATACATTAATATAACTAAGAAAAGTGAATTTTTAAAGCAAAGCTTTATTATTATAACTTAATCACTTCAACTTAGGATAAAATGTCATTTTGAGGGTTTTATACTTAATGATATGTAGGAAGTTAATCAAATGGGAATTAGAGTATCTTTAAGTCAAAATGAGGTTTTTACTTAGGATTATTCAGGGAAATGAATGCATGAATGGAAAATGATGTGATTTTTGGGATTAATATAGACATTTTACACTTTCAACTGATCAGTCATAGAGCCTTGGGTCCGGTCCCAACAAAAGTCAAGGAAATGCCTTGAGCCTTTCTAACTGATAGTTTAGAATGTTTCATGACTATGGGAAGGGGAAGTTAGTTATTTTGCAGTCCATGATGAATGATATTTACATTGAGACTTTTCACTTTCTTCTACCTACCCAGCTTACCATGCTAACATTTTTTCTTCTTTTGTAGTAAGGTGCATTTGAGCTAGCAACATTCACAGCATTTATTCTTTCTGAAAGTAATAAAACTATCTAATTCTACACTTATTTCATCCATGAATCTAGATTAGACTGTTGGATTCAATTATTTCTCTACTTAACTACTGAATTGTCATGATTAAACTGTATGACAAATCATTATTCTCTATCTACAACAAGTGAAATTGAAACATGACAAGTCAAGATTAAACTGTTTAACTCATCATGGACTATGGCATTTATTGACACTCTGTCATAGTCAAAAACTAAAAATTAGTGGCATTTATGCTTTCAACACTTTCATTTTTATTCTTTTTTTTTTGGGGTCTTTTATTTTTTCTAGGTCCTTTGATTATTCTTTTAGGACTTTTTTTACCCTCTTTTTTTTTGGATTTTTTTTTACAAAATATGTGAATACAACTTGCAGAAGGAAAAGTATGTACAGATTTACAAGATTATCAATAGTCAAGTCAAAATTATGACCCCTATATTATAGGTTGCTAACATCGGCTTCACTTGGGGATGGCTTTTCCTTGTGAAATGCCAAGAACTCTGAGATCAATAGCCTTATTCATTGACCTTGGTGATCTTGTAAATGTCTTTTGTTTTCTGCAACAATCATATTTATGATATCTTATACTGCAAAGCTCATGGCCTTCTCTTCGGGCTTCAACTTTGTAGATAATATATACAATCCAATCTACACTCTAACTATGAATATTTACAATGATAAAGTAAATAGATCTAACTGTTAAGTGACTTGTGAGGAATAGTAATGTTTCAACATCCTTCCATTTACTGGTCCTTCTTGAAGCTCGGTTCCATCCAAATTCCTAATGAAAAAGGAATTATTGCCTCTGTAACCATATATTACATAGGGTCCCTGCCATAGAAAGTCAAACTTCCCATGTTTACCTTTATCCTCTCTTCTTGCATCCCATCTTAAAACTTGATCTCCTATGAAAAAGTCATCTTCCTTAACTCTTTTATCAAAATTCTTTTTGATCTTGTCCTGTAAAACTTATGACTTTTCATAAACTTCATCTTTGGTTTGTTGAAGGTGTATGGTCTCATTAATTCTTCTTTGAATATCATTAGTTTCCACCTGTGATTCCTAGATAATCTTCATGATTGGGACACCCAAGGAAGAAGAGAAAACTGCATATGTACCATAAACAATCTAATATGGTGAATTTCCTATAGAATTTTTCGTAGTAAGTCTATCAGCCCAAAGGGCATAGACCGGCTTCTTGTTCCATGTCTTTTTATTGTCTTGGAGTAGTTTTTTGATGATGTTGATTAAACTTTTATTTGAGGATTCAGCCAGACCATTACCTTGGGGATAATATGTTGTGGAATGACCTAAGGTAATATGGTATTTATGGCAAAAAGAAATCATCTTCTTAGATTTGAAAGCAGCAGCATTGTCTGTGATAATTTTATGGGGGCATCCAAATCTAGACAAAATATTACTTTCTATGAATGAGATAATAACTGATTCTATAGCTTGCCTAGTGGGAATTGCTTCTATCCACTTAGTAAAGTAATCAGTAGCAGTTAGAATCCATTTGTGTTGACCTGAAGATGGAGGATGAATTTCACCTATGAAGTCTAACCCCCATAGTTGAAATGGTTTTTCAGTGGATATTGGTTTCAGAGGTAATGGTAATAGTTTCTTTTTACCTTCGAAAATTTGGCATTGATGGCAAGAGGTAACAAAATTTTTAACATCTGAAAATAAAGATGGCCAGTAAAAACCAGCTCTGAGTATTTTATCAGCTGTGCTCTTCTACTATAAATGGCCTCCATAGTCACCTGCATGGAATTCCTCAAGGATCTTGTCAGCCTCAGATTTCAATAAAAAATTAAGTAAAATCCCAGTACTTTCTCTCCAATACAGTGCATTTTTTAAGATACAGAACCTCATTGCTTTTTGCTTGATGAATCTTGCCTTGGTTTTTGTCAGTGCAGGAGGAGCTTGTAAGTTTTTTAGTACAAAGATTATATCAGAGTACCATGGTGAGTCTTGATAGGCCTCACTAATCGATGGAGTCGCCATCTCCTCCTGTTCATCTACTTGTGCAATGAAATTAATATCTAAGGCATTGCAATTTGATTCAGCCATCAATATGGCTAAACCCTGTCCTTTAATGAGTTTAGTTGGTTTAATTTCCAGATCATATTCAAGGATTGTGGCTATCCACTTTCCTCTCCTACTGTCTAGTCCATCTTGAGTCAAAATGTCTTTAACTACTGCATTAGGGACATATGAAATTATATGTGAATGAAGTGTATACACTCTGAAATCTTTTATAGCTTTAACTAGAGCCAAAGCATGTTTTTCTATAATGTTGTATTTCAGTGGTGCATCTCTGAGAGCTTTACTAAAAAATGCAATGGGCTATTCAAAGCCTTGATCATTTTTCTACAGAAGAACTGCAGATATGGTGTGTTCGGATGCAAAGGAAAAGATTATGAAATCTTTTGTGTAATCTGGACTGATAAGGAATGGTGCTTTAGTTAAGGCATGTTTGATAGATTCAAAAGATTGTTTGGCCTTTATTGTCCATTTAATTGAGGAGTCCTTTTTAAGCATGTTATTAAGATCTTTTATAATCTCAGCCAAATTAGATATGAATCTTCTTAGAAAATTGATCTTTCCCAATAATGCTTAGAGTTCTTTAATGTTCCTTGGTGGTTGCATGTTTAGAATTGCTTCAATTCTTGCAGGGTCTATTCTAATGCCTTCTTTTGAAATGATATGACCTAGCAATTTGCTTTCTTCTAGCCCAAAAAGAGTCTTTTTAGGATTAAGAGATATACCATATTTTCTGCATTTAATAAAAACTTGTCTCAGATGATCCAAGTGATCATCATTTGTTTTAGAAAGAACAGTAATATCATCCAAATAAATGACAAGAAACTCATGGATCTTCTTGGCAAACGAAATATCCATGGCCCTTTGAAATGTAGCTCCTGCATTTTTTAACCCAAAAGGCATTTCCACATACATGAAAGTGCCCCATGGAGTAGTAAATGCAGTTTTGGTTTTGTCATCTTTGTGAACTAGAATTTGATTGTAACCAGAGAAACCATCTAATAAAGAGATTCTTGAAGAACCTGCTACCCTCTGTAAAATATGGTCCATTTTTGGCAAGGGGTAGTTATCCTTCAAGGATGCTTTATTAAGATTCCTAAAGTCTATGCATAGTCTAGTTTCTCCTGTCTTTTTTCTGGTTGGCACTAAATTAGATACCCAGTCAGAAAATATGACTAGTGCAATTATCTGTGCATCAAACATTCTTTTGACTTCTTTTTCGATTAAGGGTAAAAAAACTGGATTAATCCTTCTGATTTTCTGTTGAAAAGTTTTTTTGGTTTTCTTTTAAGGGAATTTTATGTTGGATAATGTCTATGTTGTAAGTTTTTAAGTATTCATAGCTCCATGCAAAGACATCCTGATATTCCTTTAAAAATTCTATGTATTTAGCCTTCTCATTTGATGGTTAGGATTTGGAAAGTTTGATTGTTCTTGGTTTTTCATCTGTCCCTAAGTTATACTCTTCTATATCAGACTTAACTGGCTCCATTTTTGGCCTTCTGGGCACATCATTGGAGTCAAATAAATCTTCTAGAGGATTTAAACCTCTGGGTAAAATGTTATTTTTTAAATCAATCAAATCTATTTCATCTTCAATCAATTCCTCTATGTCTACTTTTTCCATTTCATCAATGTCACTTTGAGTAAAAATAGTAGGCTTTTCAAACTTATGTACATCTAAATTATCTAAATCATCTATTTGACAGAAATTTAAATCTATATCACAAGGTGAATCTATGTTACAGTCGTTATCGATTTGACAATTTTGAAATTCTTGTTCATTATTCGAAAATTCATAAATTTGCTCATCCTCTGAAAAAAATTGCCAATATGTCACATTATCAAGAATAATAGGTCTATGTTTAATCTCAGCAGTGTATTTTTGCAATGGTGGAAAAGGAAATTTACAACTGCTAGCAAAAGTTGCTAAGCAATGGGCCTGTATGTTCTGATTTCGAGGGATGATAGCAAAATTGCCTTCTAACAATTCCTCAAGTAGTTCCAATACTATTTCTCTGTATCTTGCAAGTCTGGGGTTGTGAACTGAATACTCTGTGTTTATTTGTTTTATAACTAGTTCAGAATCACCCATAACCATTATTATTTTCCCTCCCTTTTTTCTAATAATTTGCAAACCTAAGATTAAAGCTTCGTATTCAGCCATGTTATTGGTGCATTTGAAGTTTAATCTAAAAGCATGTCCTTCAGAATGGTTTGTTTCAATGTTTGTAATCCAAACACCAGCTCCAGCTCCAAATTTATTAACAGATCCATCAAAATATAAATGCCACAAAGCTTCATGACCAATATCATCATCCATGATTTTAAGTTTCTTATCAGTAAGTTCAGTTGGATTTTCATTTTGATCAGAGTTACTGAGAATAAAAGAATCAAGATCAGTGGGAGTAGCATAAATTGGATAATTTGTAGGTCTGTCTACACTACTGATCATGTACTTCATCAAGGTTTCTCTATAAAGCTTTTTAGGTTGTCCAAATACCTAGATAGTAGCATAACTCATATCCAGTTGTAGAGATCCCTGCAACTTTGCTCCCCATGAGCGAGAAAGAAGCATGCCATACTTTGGCGGGATGTCAGCTACTACAACATCCATGATCATACTCTTACCAGGATATTGGACTAGGTTAACACACAGATCTTTAATCAAACCAATACATTGGACTTTGGATGAATCAAATGAAAACAGGTCCTTATAGGGTCTGGTTATATCTAGATTTAGGGTTTCCATTATAGCTCTAGGCATTAAGTTGTGGGAAGCTCTAGTATCTAGCATAGTATTGTGTAATATTTGGTCATGTACGGTAAGACTTAAATAAAATGGGGGTACCAACCCATATGAATGCTTTCCATCTACATTGGGACCAAAAATCAATTCAGGCCTATCTTCATTCATGTTAATTGTATCTTCATTCTCATTCACATTCAATGCATCAGAAATCATAGATCTATACAAATCATTTTTAGCCAGTTCTACTAAGGGAACAGATATTTTTAACTTGGATATTTCAGACTGCATATTAAATGTTGGCCAAGATCTAATGGCTTGAATCACTTCCTCTTTGGGAACTGTGGTTTGTGATGAATTTTCTTGAGTTTCTACAGTTTTACCTTTGTTTTGCGCTTTTCTCTTGTCTTCTATCTGAGTTTCTTGGTTCCTGCTATCTTTATTCATTTTTTCAAGAATGGTTTGAGCATTAACAAGAGTTTTATCAGATTTAGGATTCTCAACAAAAGGTTTAGGATCTGATATTTTAAAGTCAGTAGGATTCTTTCTTGGCTCATTTACTGTTGTTGAATTGGTGGCTTTGGGAGTATTAGCTTTTCGAACATCCTTAGAAGATTGAGCCACCTCGTCAGTAATATCTACAATTTTTGGGCCTTGCTACTTTTTAGGACTGGTCGGGTTTGAACTCTGTTTGTTATCTCTAGGAAGAATCTGCAAGAATTTTGATTTAGAAGTATCAGTCTTCTTTTTGTTTTGTTCTTGTTGGTTTAGAGCATTATTCTTTATGACAGGTTCATTAGTTTTCTTTCTCCTAAGGTTGTATTGACTGTGAATTTCGTTTATTGCAAAATCATAACCTTGTTTATAATCATAGGATTCTCTAGATTCTAATTTGAACTATTGAATTTCAAAGAGATCCTGGTCCTCCTGGGTGAGGAAAATGGTATTGTTTTCATCAATCCCCATAACAATGTTGATGTCTTCCTCCTCCTCAATATTGTTTTGTGAACTTTCTGCAAAGTTTTCTTGGAATGGGGTTCTTATGTTCTGATCTGGGGAAGGTTCCTTACCTTTCCCTGGGTTGCTTTTTTTCCTGTAATTGGGATTCTGGATCTGGGATTGATTCTCCCATTGTGGTTTTCTTTCAATTTGATCCAGTCTATCAACTAATTTTTCTAGTGCTTTAGTAATGAAATCAAACTTACCATATAAGTGAGATGCTTCTTCTTTAATAGTAACCCTTCTTTCGTTTCTCAGTCTGGCCTTCTTTGCAAGTATGTTGATTTCTACACCTACAGTGTTTTGTTGCATTTGTTATAAAGTATCTGCATCCCTTTCTCTAAGTTGGTAAGCCATATCTACATCAAAGCAATCAGGGAATTTGAGTAGCACGGAATACAGAGTGGGTTTAAGGTCTGCAGGAATGGCGTTGTAAAAATTGTTATATCTTGTGCAGAAGTCTTGGACAGACTCATTTGGGGCTCTCTTGACAGCATCAAACTCAAATAGTATTTGCATAGGATTTTTCTTTTTCTCCCATTTATTTAGGAAGGCTCTATGGAATGCAGCTAGGTCTGCTAAGCTACCAGCTCCTAAACTTTTAAACCAGGTTTTTACTTCTCCAATTAGGCTTTGAGCAAATAACCTCATTTGGAAATCAGTTTCATCTATCTCATAGACTTCCCAGAAATCATTCATTCTAGTAATATGTTGTTGTGCAGTAATCTTTGAAAGATGATCAAACAGTGGAATATCTTTTTGATAGTTCTGGGGCATTTCATGAAGATTCTGAGGTAAGACCAAGGGAGCATATCGGGCTGCCATGGCTTGGATTTTTGCTGAACTGGGAGGTACAGTTGTAGTGATAGGGATAGTGCTAGTTACTGCAATGGATGTACTTGAAGAGCTTGGAAAAGGGGATGAAAAAGAAGTAGTATGGCTAATGGTAGTTGTAAAGGGCTGGGTAAATGATGGATATACAACTTTGGGCTACAAGGGAAACTCAGGGATGAATGGATCGGTCGATGAACTAGCAGTGGATTGTGGATATGATGAGTATATGATTCTATGGGGTAGAGGCAACTTAGGGCTTATGGGCTCTTGAGGTGAAATGACAGCAGAATCAGTAAATGATGTGGCAGCATACAGAGTAGAATCTGATGTTGGAAAGACTGTTGTATATAGCTCAAAAACTGGGGGTTTAAATTTAGACAGAAAATTAGCTAACTTAACAGCTTCTTCTATGTCCTTAATTTTCGAGACACTTACCCTTTTTAATGGAATTTTACTTTCAGTTTGATCTGATTTAGTAGGAACATAAATAATTTTGTGTTTTTCACTCACATAAGAAGTAAAAACTGGATCTAAAACAATTTCTTTTAAATCCAATTCAAATTTTTTTCTAAATAAATATTTTTCAAACTTTAAGTCAAAATCAATGTCTGATAAGCTTACCAATTCTTTGGGTAAAGAATCAGCTCTTCTCAGAGGTATCTCAGTTTCGGGACTATCAATTTGTTTTTTCTTCTTTTTTCCTATCTGGTCCGGATTGTCTACTATCTCTGGAGGATTAGGATTTGGGTTGGATCTAGTGTAGTAGACTTTCTTGGGAGCCAGAATGTTTATTGGGTAAAATACCCACAACCTTTAAACTCAATCTTAAAGTAGAAAAGATATAATTAAAAATCTTCCTTCAAGATTAAACTTAAACCTGGAGAGTGGTTAGTTCCCCAGTATGGTCGCCAGTATGTTATCACCCTAGTAATTCTCAGGTTGTGGGATGAGGATTTTTGTAGTTAAGAAAACTAGGGGTAACCAAGAACCGCTTTGAGAATTCAGGATCTAGCCTTCCTGAGTTCCGGAGAGGGATCTCTCCTTAAAATTTAGCTTTGTTTTGGTAATGGGTTTTTGGCTAGCTATGAGTGGGCAGTGAGAATTGTTTTGAAAGTGTGGTGGGAATAAAAAGTGTTTCAAGGTAAACCAGAGGGATCTACCAGAACATTGGGCGATGGAGTCAACTTTCTAGGCAAGCAGAGCTAGGAAATAAGACTTAAAGATGAAAATGTACTAAGGGCAGAGTAGATGACCTTCAAAGGCTTTGTATAGGCTTTTTTGATGGAATGGGTGAAATCTGAACAAAAGGGCACTTAAGAATCCTTAATTTATAGAGAAGAAGATTGAAGGAGGGAATAAAATAGGGACCTAGAGCAATTAAGAATTCTATAGTCCGGTTATCAAGTAGAAAACATAATAATGCCAACTAGTTAAAAATAGGGAGATTTTTATCACTAATCCTGTCTAAATTCTCCTAGTTGATCATTAAAGATAGAAACACATTAAAATGAATGTATGGAAACTTTTGAAAGAAAAACAATGAAAACAGTAAAAAGACTAGACTTATCTTGTCAGCACAAGAATCCTTAGTTATGATGTCGTTAATCTTGATTCCAGTCTGCTGCTTCGCTAATTGACTCACACCAACTTCAATATATCAAGAAAAATGACTATATTAGTCTTGATAAATTTTATTCCACACTCAATACTTCGAAAGATGAAGTATTTATACAAATAAATTGTTTACAAAATATCTCAAAAATTTGAGATAATAGTTTAAGAAAAACTAGGAAATAGTGCATAAGAAGAGGGACAACAACAAAACAGTTTGCAAGCTGTTCTCTTTTACAAGTAAATAAAGAACTGATTATCCTAATTGAACTGATTTCATGATGTGTTGGGAGAATTGATGGTAATTGGATGCTTTATCTCGTGGAAGATGGCTTGTAGATCACTCCTTTTCACTCTCAATCCTAATACTCTTTGACACTGAATTTTCACTGTTTTACTGCTGTGATTGAAAATGACAAGCAGTAAAATTTTCCATTACTTATACACTTTGACACTGAATTTTCTCCCTAAGTTAAAAATATGATTTTCTCAATGGCTTCCCTTCTCTTTTACCTGTCAA
The DNA here is from genome assembly GCA_034641835.2 of Pinus albicaulis. Taxonomy (NCBI): domain Eukaryota; kingdom Viridiplantae; phylum Streptophyta; class Pinopsida; order Pinales; family Pinaceae; genus Pinus; species Pinus albicaulis. The sequence goes on from CM076579.1 coordinate 1,238,603,813, forward strand.
ATTCACCTCTTTTTGAAGGTTTTATTATTTCTTTCTTTCAATGTCTTTATCCTCTACTCATGACCTTTTGAAGTGATGATAACACCTTTTTAATCAGACTCTAGACCTTTTGAAAACTCTTAATCTCATTGTTTTTTAAGGTTATCTCTTTCATGGCTTTGACCCAATCTGAAGCCCCTGTTTCTACTCCTGTCTGTACATGTGTATTTGAGGAATCAGCAGAAGACACATTTTAGATGATATTGATACTGTAGTTACCAATTTTCAATGTGGTGCAAGATGTTCTGCAAGAGTTAATGGTACAGTAGTGCTTTTCTGGAAAAAATGGACTCTGAGCAGGTTTCTGAATGATAAAAAGGGTTTTTAATGCTCAGAAGAAGGCTTTGATTAATTTCAGCAGTGAAAAATGATCAGGGAGTGGGTAAAATTTGCTAAAATGGAAAGGAGGAATGCTGCGGAAAATTTGACAGGGTTTCCCCTGTATTTTGGAGGTTTTAGACTTCTTAGGATGGAAAATTCAATAGTTTTAAAGGAAATGGCTAATAAAATGATGATTTTCCTTTGAAATTGAAGTTCTATGGACAAGATTGACGAAAAATACCTCTAAAAAGGTATAATTCTGTTCGAAGGAGTTGCAGTTGCGCTTACAGTCTTCAATTTTGCTGAATTAGGCTATCAGAGGTGATGGAAGCTCTTGGGAATAATTTGCAGAGAAAATGGTAGTTTAAATGGTTCATAGTTTCGAAATTGGCTTTTAAAATGGCAACTGATTCACTGGTAAGTTCGAAAATGGTGAAAATGGCTCTGCACAGGCTCTCAAAGGTTTATTGGAGAAAAATGGTGAAAATTCGATGAAAATAGGCTTAGCGGAGGTTTCACAAGTTTAAAGCGTAAATAGGTGAAAAATTCAATGAAAATTATGATTTTTATGAATAAACCATAGTTCAAACCATATTTAAATCATATTTAATCATAGGTTGGGTGGGAGTGGTTTCGGAATACCACTGAGCGGTATTCGCACGGCTCCAGAGCGGTAAGCGGTAAATCACTTTTCAAATGCGATCTAATTATTTGATGACACGTCAATGCGGGGTGGTTTGGGAAAACCACCCATATCGCACAACTTTTCTAAAACATCAGTCAATTACTTTATGGGTGCGAAAATGAACTGGCGCCGTCAGATCTGGCTTCAACAAGTGAACGGTCACGATCAAAAGGAAAGGTGCGGGGAAAGGTAAGTCATCGGGTTCATTTTGGGCCATAGGATCTTGGAAATAAAAGAAGATCGGACGGTTGTTATTTTACGCGATGGGGGAGGGATATGGTTAAGTTTTATATACAAATAGACTTTGTATATAGGAAACATGGTCGGGAGGGGTATAAAAGGGCTTTAACCCAGGTTAACAATTGGGGTATGGGATATGTATTGGGAAAAAAGGGTTAGATTAGGGTTTAACCTTGGGTTAGATGAGTCAGGTAAGGGAAAATGAACAAATGAATGGGTTTTTTGCTTTGAAGTTTAGTTTAAATGAAACTTCGATATTTTTGCTTAAAACATATATAAAACATGTTTTAAAGGTTTTTTTCATATATTTTTATTATATAGTTAGTTGAATCATGTTGATTTAATAACCATAGAGGGAGGGGTATTTATATAAGGATAGTTTTAGCCAAAGGGGGTATAATGTGGGTTTTATTTACACATGTGGGGATAAATAACTTTGGCTAAAGTTATATTAATGGGTTTTTGGGGTTATTTTATAAAAGGGAGTTATATAATATAGGAAAAGGTTATTTCTTAGGAATTTATTAAATAAGTTAAAGTTAATATGACAAGGGAAAATGGAAACTCAAAATACATTAATATAACTAAGAAAAATGAATTTTTAAAGCAAAGCTTTATTATCATAACTTAATCACTTCAACTTAGGATAAAATGTCATTTTGAGGGTTTTATACTTAATGATATGTAGGAAGTTAATCAAATGGGAATTAGAGTATCTTTAAGTAAAAATGAGGTTTTTACTTAGGATTATTTAGGGAAATGAATGCATGAATGGAAAATGATGTGATTTTTGGGATTAATATAGACATTTTACACTTTCAACTGATCAGTCATAGAACCTTGGGTCTGGTCCCAACAAAAGTCAAGGAAATGCCTTGAGCCTTTCTAACTGATAGTTTAGAATGTTTCATGACTATGGGAAGGGGAAGTTAGTTATTTTGCAGTCCATGATGAATGATATTTACATTGAGACTTTTCATCTTCTTCTACCTACCCAGCTTACCATGCTAACATTTTTTCTTCTTTTGTAGTAAGGTGCATTTGAGCTAGCAACCTTCACAGCATTTATTCCTTCTGAAAGTAAGAAAACTATCTAAATCTACACTTATTTCATCCATGAATCCAGATTAGACTGTTGGATTCAATTATTTCTCTACTTAACTACTGAATTGTCATGATTAAACTGTATTGCAACTCATTATTCTCTATCTACAATAAGTGAAATTGAAACATGACAAGTCAAGATTAAACGGTTTAACTCATCATGGACTATGGCATTTATTGACACTCTTCCATGGTCAAAAAGTAAAAAGTAGTGGCATTTATGCTTGAACACTTTCATTTTTATTCATTTTTCTTTTGGGGTCTTTTATTTTTTCTAAGTCCTTTGATTATTCTTTTAGGACTTTTTTTACCCCTTTTTTTTTTTTACAAAATATGTGAATACAACTTGCAGAAGGCAAAGTATGTACAGATTTACAAGATTATCAATAGTCAAGTAAAATTTATGACCCCTATATTATAGGTTGCTAACATGTTCTAATCTAAGGTTAATGGATTGGGATTTATGAATGTTTCGGCATGTATATATATGTGTTGTAACACTAAAAGGAATATAATGAAAAATCAAGCTGGTAGTCCCGATTTGGGGTCCAAGGGAAAATCTCTGTGTATATTTGTTTTGTGTTTTATTCTCTCGCTATTGTTTATTTTATGTTTTTAAGATTCGTTTGCAGATAATTTTTGTACAGGGTTAAAACCTTCACGTCTTATGCTTACCATTTTCAACATTATGCTCTTCAATTTACTTACTTTGAAACTCAAGCAATTTCATGGTATTGTCTAGCTTCTCTTGTAGTGTTTCATTCTACTGATAAAGAGAATGTCTGGTTACCTTTTATTGTGGAATTAAATGTTTCAATTGTTCCCCGAGCTCTTTTATATCTATTTCACACACCTTTAGTTGATATTTTAGTTCTTCCCTCATTTTACCTTGTTCTATAAGATCCCATACAAAATATCCATCTCAAACTAGAAATTTTTTAGAGCTTCAATATTGTTATTCTATGATTTTATTTGAGCGATTTTCTATGAAAAAAGTGCCTTTTATTTTCGTGAGCTTTTTATTTCCTCGATGATGACTTGATTAAACTCTGGAAACTTGTACATTTCATCTTTTTTGCAGGCAGACCAACAAATTTTCTCATTTTTAATATCTTTACCAAATATGTTTTCATCTTCACCCACTGAAGAGTAATAATTCACAACTTCACAATTTTTGAAAGCAGGAAACCTTTTCCGCATTTCGCCTCTATACAAGCCCAAATAAACTCCACAATGAAATAACACATTGAAATATCACTGTATTAATCATAAAATAACTTATTTATACATGTGCAATTTAGGTACAAGACAATTGTGTCTCAGTAACTTATTAAGTGTAAAAATGGAATATGAAACTAATTACATATTGTACAATATAACAATCCCAAAGGATTAGTTAGCATTCCCACCTTAATCTGAAAAGATGTTTGACATGCCACGTAACATTCTAAACTTTTCAATCTTTTCACGTCAAATTTCTTTGGTAAAAATATCTTTGATCTGCTCTAAAGTAGGACAATGTGTCTGAGGAATAACTTTGGCTTCTACATAATGTCAAATCAAGTGATATTTGTTGTTAATATGATTGCTTCGATCATGAAACTTGGGATTATTGGCCAACTAAATTGCAGAAGAGTTGTCAACGAGTAGTGCAGTTGAAGCCTTTTGTTTCTCCTGCAAGTCTTCAAGTATTTTGCGACGCCAAACGATTACTCTTTTAGCTTGAGGTTTTACAACATATTAAGCTTCGATGGTAGAATTAGTAGGAATATATTTCTTGCGTGATCTCCAACTGATGGCTGTTGATCCAAGACTCATCAAATAACCAGAACCAGAGACTCCATTCTCCTTATTTCCATCAAAATCAGAACCTGAATAACCAGTGAGATGGAAATATGCAACTTTGGAATATTTTATGCCATATGTTCGAGTGTCTTTCAAATACTTGAGCACTCGCTTCGCTGCATTCCAATGACCTCCACATGGCTGGTGCATGAACCTGGAAAGTATCCCTACAAAAAAATCTATGTCAAGTCGAGTAGTAGTAAGAAAATTTAAACTTCCAACAAGTTTCCTGTAATTTGTTGGATCCTCAAATGTGCTTCTTTCAGTGGAAGTAAGTTTCAAATTTTGCTCCATAGGAGGAGTAGAAAGGTTACAATATTGCATCCAAATATGTCCAATAGATGTCAAATATACTTCTTCTAAGAAATAAAAATATATTTTGGTTTCTGATCAACTTCAATCCCTAAATAATAATGTAATAAACCCAATTTTTCATGCCTAAATTTTTCATTAACTCTGTTTTAAGGGACGCTATATAGTCATCATTATTTCTTGTAATCGTCAAATCATCTACATAGACAACCAAATATACAACTTACTTTCCAACTATCTTAACAAAAAGAGTTACATCATCAAGATCAAACAACTTATAATTCAACTTGAGAAGGTGTTCAGTTAGTTTTTAATACCATGCACGAGATGCCTATTTCAGTCCATACAACGCCTTTACCAACTTACATACGTTTTCCTCTTTATATTTAATAGAAAAACCTTTGTTTTGAAACATATAAACATCCTCCTTCAATTCACCATTCAAAAATGTTGTTTTAACGTCTATATAGTAGAAATTTTAGCTATTCTGAGTTGCAAGAGAAAAAAAAGTTCTAATTGTGCCCCATTTTGCTGTAGGAGAAAATTTCTTTTTGTAGTCAACACCTTCCTTATGAGTGTAGCCTTTTGCTATAATCCTTGCCTTGTATTTATCAAGCAAACCATGCACCTTGTACTTGATCTTATACACCCATTTACAACCAATAGGTTTGACACCGACACGAGGATCCATTAACCTCCAAGTTCCATTCTTAATAAGTGCATCATATTCCTTTTTCATTGCATCCTTCCATTCATCACAATTAGTAGCTTCTTCAAAATAACTAGGTTCACTAATTGTAGAATGATTGAATCCACAGTCATGAGAAACATTATCTGAACTCGAAGTAACATCACCTTTAGAATAAATTTATGTTTCAAAACCATCATAATTTTTTGGAAATATCTGAACATGTGTGGATCTTCGTAAAGGTTTTTGAAGTGGTTGTGATGGTTTCTCATCTTGAAAAACATGCTCAAGAACAAGCTCTTCAAGAGAAATTTCTGGTCCTACATAATCACTACTATCATCCAAATTTTCTTCAACAATAACATTCTCATGAGTCAAATATGGAAGAACCATAGAGGGATCTAGAATGGAAACCCCCACTTCGATGCGTGGAACGTCATTATCATATTCAAAATAGAACTTCTTAGATGCAAATTTCTCCAAATGAGGCATTTCCCTTTCAATAGTTGAATTATTTTTAACTGATTAAAGGAAAATAACATCTCTGGAAATAATGAACTTCTTGTTCTACTCATCATACAACTTGTAAGCCTTGGAAGTAGCAGAATATCCCAAGAAAATACATTTACAACTTCTAGTACCTAACTTGTTGCACTGATGTTTAGGAATTAATGCATAGAATAGAGAACCAAAGACTCTAAAATGTTGAACAATGGGAAGAAGATTATACCACATTTCATAAGGATATTTATTATTGATGACAGAAGAAGGACAACGATTGCAAATATAAGCTTCATAAAGCAGTTCTTCTCCCCAAAACATCAACTTAAAATTCTAAAAGAACATCATAGATATAACCATATTAAGCAGAGTTATATTCATACATTCTGGAAACACCATTGTGTTGTGGATTATAAGGTATGGAAGTCTAATGTTTTTCTCCACTGTCCTTCAAATATTGGTCAAAAACATGAGAAGAATACTCGTCACCGTTATCAGTTCTGAGAATGCCTATATTCTGTTGAATTTCATTTTTAATCATCAAATGAAAAGTTTTAAAAACTTCAAACACTTGTGACTTATTATTCAACAAATACACCCAACACATTCTCGGGTAATCATCAATAAATTTCAGCACATATTTATTTCTAATGGTAGTTGCAACAAGCATAGGTCCCCATAAATCTGAATGTATAAGACCTAATTTTCGTGACGTTATAAAAGAAGAACTATGAAAAAGTTGTTTACAATGTTTTCCCAAAATACAAGCATCACAAGGTGAAACCTTTCTTGGAATTGTTGGAAAACCTTTAATACCTTTCCTTTTCATAATTCAGATGTTTCCATAATTGATGTGACAAAATCGAGCATGCCACAACAAGATGGGAGACATGATATCACTTTTTTGCACCAAAAAAGTAGAACTTTCACGGGTATTAGTAGATGAAGTACCATTTAACTTAAAAAATGTACCTTCTTCCACACCAATCATAATAATTGCATGATCACATGCTCTTCCTATATCGATGAGGCCATCAAATATATGACTATAATGCTCCTGTTTCCGAATATGGATAAGAGACATCAAATTTCACTGAAACTGTGGAATACAAAGTACATCCTGTAGAACATAATATGCAAGATTCAATATCTTCAAATGAATAGACCCAATGCCAGATGGTTTAATTTGAGACTTGTCAGCAAAGTAAATAACACCATCAATATCATCACTGAAAGTTTCAAAAAAATCTCGCCTAAATGTAATATGACAAGTGGCTCCTGAATCCAATTTCAAACTATCTCGCCGTGAAGAAAATGCAGTGTTGAAAACATGATTAATATAAAAATTAAAGGGAGCAACAATGTAATGTACAGTCTCTGATGATTTTACCTTATATGGTGGTGGTTGATCTTTCTTTTCATTCCACTTTTCTCTCATTTCACTGACTTTCTCCCAAGGAATTTTACAATTAGTAGCAATATTACCAATTTTACCACATATAAAACATTTGAAATGTGGTCTATCATTAAAACTCCTTTTTTTCTATCAATTTTTTGTATGTATCCTTGATTTGTTTTGCCACCCATGCCTCTATATTTTCTCCTACCACGACCTCCACTACTTTTATCACCTCTATAAGTTTCAACATGAAACTTCTAATCCTTTTGTACAAGGCACAAAGTTTCTACATTAGAGCTAGGCGGGACCTCTTTCTTCCCAAATTCCTTTTCTCTCTCGTCTATTTTTTTTACAAGTTTATCAAATGTAATGTCTTTTAACTGCCCACTAGCTTGGATATATTCCAAATAATGTGAATAGATAGGGTGACGGTATTTTATAAAGGTCGTAAGCTATAAATCCACTTATGGTGGCTTCAATATCATGAAAAATGGCTTTTATTTCAGAGGTACTCTTCAAAGGATTATTATACTTCATCTCTAAATTAAACAAATTTAACAATAACTAAATAATTTTGATTTCTAAGTGCGAATCATACAATTATTTCAAATTATTTAATTATTCGAACACAATACCATAAGAAATGAAATATTGACTTACCTCTTATGTCAGTGATGTAGTTATTAATGCATATGCCTTGTTTTCTTTTGTCTCCCAAATTGCACGCTGCTTCTTGTTATCAGGCGGATTTGGTGCAATTTATTTTCTGTCACTATCCTTCTTGCCTTAACAAAATTCCCACAAATATTCAAAAACAACAGAACTTTTAATCTTTCTAAAACACTCTCGATAAATTTTTTTTTCAATTAAGAACAACTTCAACTATGGAAACTATTGAAGTCATAATTTTTATCCAACCAAATATTCTTCAAATCCTTTCAAATTCAAAATATATGCAATTCTTCTAAAAATATATAAATTCCTTTCTCCTCTTGTTTGAAAAAAAATGAACTTTGTGGTGTAATGGTAGGTTTCAAAATTAGCCTAGCAAAGACTTTGGTTTGCTACATAAAATCTAAATATTATCATTCAGAAATTTTACTGTGATTAAACATCAGTTTTCTAGAGTAAATGTAAATATTATCCTTCAGAAATTTTACTATGATTAAACTTGAGTCCTTCATAAATTTTTCTGTGATTAAACTCATGTTTACTCTGGTAAATACAAATACTATTCTTCAGAAATTTCATCGTAAGTAAAATCCAGTTTGATGCAGTAAATGAAAATAAAACCTTCCAAAATTAAAACAGCAAGTGACCCTTGGATGGATGGAACTAAGACTTTTAGCAAAAATTCCAACGATTATTGGAATTCGACTCAGTATTGGTTGGTTTTATTGAGAACAACAAGCACTCAAAACTCCAACATGTATTCTAACTTCCAACAATATGTAAAAAACTTATACCACTGAATTTATCCAATCATCTTTAATTATGATGGAAATATATAAAACTTACAAAGAGTCAATATTTTGGGCATCCCACTACACTGATCCACTTGGCTAACCTTTTTTTGCACTTAGCTATCTTCACAGTCTTCACGCGCTGCCTCCTTTACGCCAAAAACTTCAAAGAGATGGATTTAGAAACAAATCAATTGAGCTTTGAAACCACTGTACAAGCCCAAATAAACTCCACAATGTAAGAGCATAATGAAATTGAACAATGAAAGAGAATTGTATTAATGATAAAATCACTTATTTATACATGTGAAATCTATGTATGAGACAATTGTGTCTCGACAACTTATTAACTGTAAAACCAGAATATGAAACTAAATATGTATTGTACAATAACAATCTCGAAGGATTACTTAACAACCTCTCCATCAACCTTTGCCTTCCACCATCTTGTTTGACAACTAGAATAACTAAGGAAACATCAAAATCATGACTTTTGGCTTAAATATTTAAAATTCTAAAAGTTTAGAAAGTTAAAATGAAGGAAAAAAATATATATCACGTGTTGCGTTTTAGATATGGATAAATTCATTAAAAATAAACTTCAAATAAAGATAACATAACCTAGTGTTGTGGAATTCTTTGACTAGAATTTTTTGTAGCATTCAAACATTGACTTAGAGAGGGATTATTTTACAAAATAAGGAACGAATACAACCAAAACAATCTTGGAAATATTAAAAGTAGGAATACAACTAGAACAATATTTTAAATCTGAAAAGATTAAATATAATAGCCTTAATTGTGACACTACTCAAATGAAAACACACACATAAGGAAAAGACAAATAATTTTGATGTTAGCAATTGAAATAAATTCATATGTCGTCCAAATGAATAAAATGAAATGAATTTCTTAGGACATGCTAAAAATCATCCTTTTGTTAGATATAAGACTTTTGTGATCCATACATTTAGATAAATACCTTTCATACTAATCACATAATTATGAATTGGTCGACATTTCAAACCATCTTGTCCTGAGGATGAACCACATTAGATGGTTCGAAACATCGACCAAATCAGAATTATGTGATTAATCCGAAAGGTATTTATCTAAATCCTCCTTTTCATTGATCCTGCAAGTAGGGTTCGTTTTATGAAGGAAATTCATACAGGGGTAGTGAAAAATCAATTTTAGGAGATCATGGGAGCATGGATTTGACCTTTGTTCAAAATATATTGATGTTCTTCTCGTTCAAGTATAATTATTTAGTCTTCTTCTAGAGTATCAAAATATTATCTTTTTGAATATTATTGGTCAAATGCCAACCCTAGTACCGAGGTCTTCTGTCATCGTTTTATCTCCGGACACAGAACATGTTGACATTAGAACTCTAGTACGGCGACCATGTCAATCTCGCATTATGCCATCCCTCGGGATGGAGATGAGGTCAAACTTTGAATTTTAAATTTACCTTATATGTAAAATGAAAATTTAAAGGTTAATTGAAGTATTCATTCTGTTGTTGAAATAGTAAATTTGAGTAGTTATACTTAAAATTCAATTTTTAAATATATATTTAAAAATACAAAACAATAATATTTTTATTTTCAAATATATAGAAAAAGGAAAAAAATACAAAAAAATAAGATTGTGATTCCATCCCTTTACCTTTGATATTTGTCATTTTACCTTTTATGCAGTTTCATATTTTATACCAATTCAAAAGTCAAATTCTTTTTACGTTAATATATTCCATATTAAACATAAAATAAATTTAAATATTTCTTTTATAATCATTTTTATTGTGGAAACCATTTTGTTAATAATCATAGTATAAATATACAAATGTAAAAAAAATATTTTAACTTTTGTGATATATTTATTATCATTATTATACATTGTGATTATTTATACACTTTGAGAGAGTGATCTCTAGCCTTTATTTATGTAGATGGGTTTATATTAATGGAGTCCTTGAGATTGTACCCATAGAAAATTTATTGAGCAAGGAAGCATTCACAATCATTAGTTTATGAATTTTATACATATTTGATAACCTAAAGGATTATCAATTTAGATTCTTGTGTTGGCCATTTAGCGTGATAAGAAGATATCAAGTGAAGATGTGAATGAGTTTAATATATAACTTTTTCTCTATCTATATTAATGTTACAATAACATATTATACTATGCGAAAACCTTAAATATTATGATAACTTGTGTAATAAACCCTCACCTATGAATAGCTAAAATCATAACTCTAAGCAATAGGGTGCTTGCAAGAAGAATGGTTTCAAAAGTGGAAATGTGGCATGCAGGAACATGCTCACATAGGAAAACATTTGTATTCTTATAAATTTGCACATGTTCCTAATCTTATAGCCTTGATTTTCCTTAAACAACCACACATGACTAAGAACTTGTGCATGGGTATTTTCAAAAGCATATTTGCTTTTAAGAATACACACGATATTTTTTTTTTGTAAGCTTGGCAAGACTACATCTTCTTCATGTCTAATATATCACCCCGATCAGGGTGGGTAATTGAACTAGTGACTTCACATCAAGGAGTCGCTTAACAGAGCACCCGATCACCATCTATCCAAGACCCTATGGACAATAATACACACATTATTTTAAACATGTTTGTGCTTTCCTAAAATTGCATACACGTTCAATAGCATGTGCATGTTCTTATGTTTATAACCTTTGAAATGTGTAACAACCCCTAGTTGATTTTCAATGTAAATAAAATATAAGAAAAAGGTCATGGGACACGTATTCCAAGATGAATGGTGGGAAATATGATCACATTGGGGATCACTTTCGGTTTATTTGTGGCTAAGGAAATTGGAATAGGAATTGGCAAAGGCAAAGTGGCAATAAGTGAAATTTAATTATGAAAATAAGAGAAAATTAAGGTGAAGAGACAAATTTGCATGCAAGGGAAATTAAAGGAAAAATGAAGGAAAATGAAGAAAATAAAGGCCTTGATTATAAAAAGTCTTATGAGGATCAATACATAGATTTTTTTCAATTGAGTCTTTTGGAAATTTTGGTTTGAGATCTCTTTCATTCTCTCGTTCTCTCATACTATTTCACACTTAGAGAAATCTTGGAGAAATCTTGGAGCACTTGGGAATTCCCTTGGAACGTAGAAATAAGGAAAAGGAAAGTAGTAAAGTGCAAGCGAACAATTGGATCAATAAATAAAATTGGATTTCCTTGTTGGTAATAGGTTGCATGTGAGATTTCTTTGTTGATTTATGGATGCATGGTATATACATGTGATTTTATGGTTATGGGTTTTCATTGGCATGGATATTTTCCTGAATTGACAGTATTTTTAGCCTTACATTTCCATTTCCTAGATAGCCATGTTGTTGTGGGTTTTTTCCACTTGTTGTTTTTTTCTGATTGGTGCTCAGGTTCCTTATGCCTATGGGCTTGAACAAACGCTCTGGAAGCCATGGAACAACTTGGGTTGAGTTACTAGTACTAGATTCTAGGTTGGTACAAACTCTCTAGAGCCCTTGGTGGGTTGAGTTACTATTCTTTTGAGCGAAGTTGGAAAATGTTATGGAGCCCTAGAAGGTTGTGGATTGAGTTACTACTTCCTAAAGCCCTAGAAAACTTGGGTAGAGACCGATATGGTTGGCGTTAGTGATGTTTAGGCATATAGGTGGAATAACTGTGGTTGAGGGTTGAGGTGGTTTTGCCTCTGGAATCCTTGGTTGGTTTTGTCTTGTTTAATCCATGGTATCCCACATTCATGCTTGGAATACGGCAGGGGGGTGATTGGATGAAAGAAATATTTGGTTTAGCCCAATCTATGGTTTGGTGGTACACCAAAGTCCCTAACTTGGTTGGTATTTTAATATAATAGTAAGAGTTATTTTTATACCATGATTCATGTATACTTTTGGTAATTATGTTGGTGATACTATGGTTCATTTTCCATGATTTCTATGTTTGATATTTGTTGCTTATATGATGTATGCTTTCTGTGGATATTGTCATGAATTTTCAAGTTATCTAAGGGTTGATGTATATATAGACTAATAAGTGTTATTACAACTAGCTAGAGAAGGTTCATATCCTTCTTGGTGATTCTCATATGAAGGCTCTTCGTTTATGATCATATAAGCATTCATGACATGTAGCTTACATGTTTTCCACATGTTTGAAAAAATGTATGTTATGGATTAAGCATATTTGGATCAATTTATTGCTTGATTTTTGATTCATTAACATTTCCTGTACCGTTGATTTCATTCTCAAAAGTTTCTGGAAATTATGGGTAGTGATCTGGCAGATGGCTTGAAAAGTGGATCAAATCCCAGAACCACGGGCACAAAATTGAATATTTTAGGCCATAACTGCATGGAGGCAAGTCTATGAAAGTTGTTATAACCTCATAACTGCATGGAAGCAGTGTCAAGGGTGTGGTTGTTGGTCTAGGTCAGTGAAACAAGGTTCAAGCTCAAGGATTGACCACTTGGGGTGTTTAAAGAAATATTTATTCCCCATAATTACATTATCACCTTGAAACCTACATTATCATATTATAACCTGTTGATTTCTTTAAAGTTAATTTTGTTAATAATTTTTTATTTTGAAACTCATTTTTTACTTTAAAATTCTCCTAATATGTGGAAATTGCATGCACTCTTCCCAAACCCCTGTAAGATAAAATAACAAACGAAAACGAAAGCCATACAAAAATAAAGCAAAGGGGTTCCATAAAGAATTGTAAAAACAATTAATATTACCATTCAATTTTAAAAAAATTAAAGCAAAGGGTTTCCATAAAAAAATGTACAAACAATTAATATTACCATTCAATTTTTAGTGATTATGAAGGTCAACCTCCCCATAAAAGCCAAGAAAATAAACAACTCATTTGACCATTCACCATTAAAGTTGGCATAATCATTGGCATTCATGATCTAAGTGTGGGGTGCTAATGGAAAAATATGGAAAGGTGCCCAACAAATTTTTGTTATGGCCCACACAATTATTGAGAGAGCTTCTCCCTTAGGAGTATTCATTATAGCCACACGGATATGATACAAGCTTGAGAAACATGGATTCAATTGTTTTTCCTCTATACCCACTCGAAGGATAACCCTACTAGAGGTAATTTTAAAAATATTTTAAAAATAAAAATAATAAAATTGGAGGTCACAAGTTCAAAACCGGCGGGGAGTACCCAAAGAGGTTGTTGTTCCCTGTCTAAAAAAAATAAAATTGGAAAATATTAAGAATAATAAAAATTACAATTATATTGGAAAATATAAATGATTTTATTAAAAAAAATTATATGATAACTATTTTATTATATAATATTTTATTTATTTTCATATATAATTTTATTTATTTAATTTTATATAACATATTAGATTTTCAAATTTTAAATATGATATAATTATATTCCTAAATAAATTGTGTTTTATGCCCATTGAAAATGAAAAAACATGGGATAAATATGCTTCTATATAAAGTTTATCCTTATATACAGAACCCAAACATATTCTTTAACTATAGTGAAATTAAAAAATGTTACAAAAATTTCAAAACTTGATTCATTTTCACAGTTAAAGCTAAAATATAAGCGAACTTTCAAGATCGTGTTTTATTATTTTGAGATTTAAGGGATAACTATGAGTGATTAGAAATTAGAAATTTGATAATTGATTCGATCCATTATTTATTTGATTTAAAATATTCCTAAATTAGGGCAAACGTAAAATAAACATGATTGATTGATATAAGCATATAGCCCCTCCAAAATTGTGACAAGTGCAGTCTTGCTTCTTTAATAGATCATTTTTGTATTAGAATTATTTCGTTTTCCCCTCAAAGTTGAGTTTTCGTGATGTTATTGTTTAGGTGAACCAATCCAAGAGTTAGCATATCAAGATCAGTGAAATGAATTATAAAAATAATTTGAATACTGATGTCAATATGTGTAATACTGTCCTCCCACATTTACCCCAATTAACTGGTCCACCGAGGTAAACATGTGATGAAGATTTACGATGATATCATTCAACTCCTCAAGTACAGTTAAGTAAGTGGAACCTGCATGAAAAGACCAATCTGACCTTCCACACATGCTACAGAAAATTCAAGAGTAGAATCAACGCTTCTAGGTGACCAACCCATGAGACAACTTGAAATTTCACTGATCTAGACCCTCAATTTCTCCCATGACAAGTCATGCATGCAACTGAGGCCTTCTAGTCACTCCCATAGTAAGGCATGCTAGCAATTGTGGACATTTTTAGGCAGTTCTGAGCCAGCAACCCCAAATTCTGAGCCACCATTTAAGGGATAGGTCTCAGACCATTGCTCATAAATTCATGAAACATTGAGAAATGATAAAAAACAATGGAATAAGGTTACTAACGCAATCATTGTTACAAGTACTTGATATGAACCCTACTATTCGTGACATATATTTCATCAAACATGTCACAAATATGTCACAAGTATGTCATAACAACAGATCTAAGCATAGGGGTCTCATAGTTATGTGAGAATCGTAAAGAAGCATTGATTCCTTATCACAATAGTTGCATTATCATCTCTTAGGTCATATTCATTTTGTATTCATTTTATAATCAAAACATGATCAGTTCCATACATCAAGTTTGTCATAAATCATACTCATAACCAACATATAATCAACAAAAATAACAAGGATATAACAACCATAAAGACCAGACATGAACACATATATTTACCCATCAAATACGAGAGGGAAAGAGTTGTTATTAATACATGAAAAAATGCAACCACATTTGGGACTTCCATGTACCACCCAACCATAGATTGGGCTGAACCAATATTTCTTTCAACCAATCACCCCCATGCCATATTCCAAGCATGAATGTGGGATCTCATGGAAAAAACCAAACAAAACCAAATGATGGCTTACAGAGGCCAAACCACCTCAACCCTCAACGAGTGATTCCACCTCATGGTCAGACATCACACCTTCACCAGATCGACCTTTACCCAAGTTTTCCAAGGCTCAAAAATGTTTGTTCCACCTAGGGTTTCGAGGACTAGTAACTCAACCCACATTCATTTTTGGGGTTCCAGAGCATTTGTCCAAATATGGATTCTAGGACTAGTAACTAAACCCACCAATGGCTTCCCAAGTGTTTGTCCCACCAAGGGCTTCCTGAGAATTTGTACCACCAAGGTTTCCAAGACTAGTAACTCAACCCAAACTATTACAGGTCTTCCAAAGAGTTTGTCCAACCAAGGCTTCTAGGAACTAGTAACTCAACCCATAGCCAAAGGAACATGAGCACCAACCAGAAAACAAAGATAAAACTCACAACACAATGGCTACCCTAGAAATGTCAAGGCTATTAAAAACCAATATCAGTGCAGGAAATCATCCATTCCAATGATAGATCATAACCAAGAAACCACATTCATTTTCCATTCATGCCAAAAAAAGCAAGGAAACCATACATGCAACTTGGTACGTGCAAGCAAAAACCATTGTAGTCGTTGATATTGATGTCTTCTCATGCTTTTTTTCTCATCCTTTGCCTTCTTTCTCCAAATCCAAAGTATGCCACACTCTTCTAAGAGTACTCCACGAAAATATAAGTGTCCAAGAGTATGAGAGAGAGAATAGAATGAGATCTCCAAAAACTGAACTGACAAAAGCTATTAATTGATCCTTATAAGAATTTTTATTAATGATGCCTCTATTTTCTTCAATTTTCCATTATTTTCCTTCATTTTCCTCCTCACATGAAACCTGGTGAGCCCTGGTATTGCACCAAGAGTGTTGTAACTCCCAGAGGCTACTCAAATTTACTTTATCAACCTGGGGTTTGTGCAAACTTGGAGGTGACAGTGCTATATGCACAGAAAATGAGTTATACTCATGCCATACTCATCTAAGTTCTACAAGGAGGTGCTACAACTAGGGTTACTTCTGGAAAATGAATTATGTCACACTTCTAAATGTAATATAAGACTAGAAATAAATCATGACCATTACTCTATCAACTGGGAAAGAAACTACTCTAGGTCACACTAATTCATCTAACTAATTACAAGAAATAGAAATTCACACTTATGCTAATGTAGGAAAGGAAATTACACTAAGTGGCATTTAGAAGCTAGATTACTGAATTGAATTGCAGAAAAGGAAACTAATCTAAAGCACACATACTGAATTAAATGACTAACTGAATCTTATCTATCTCATTCTTAACTAACGTGTTTAATGATGCATCTAGCAATGAGCTAAGCAAACATTTAAATGACTCTATTTTGTAGAAAAATAAGGAGGCGTTGAGGTGGTCTAAGAGAGTCCTTGGCCCAAAGGTTCAGGGTTGAAGGTGTGTTGGTGGCTTGTCTAGGCTTAGATGACGCGAAAGAGTGATTTTGGGTTAAAGGGGAGAATGGTTGGCACTGCTACAAGAAGCTGCTACAGGATTTCCTGTAGTTCTACAAGATGTCATAAAAAGATATAAGAAACATGGCATGTGGAGTTTAAGGCTATAAATGGTGAGGAAAAGATTAGGAGAGGTGGGTTGAAAGAAGATATAGGTGGATGAAGGGTAGCCAAACCCTTGGCCAAACTCATAACTATTCACAAAGGCTGTCTTGCACCTCCAAGGTGGCTCTCGGTGATGTGGTGGTGATTTCAAAAAACAAGGTTGAATGTGACTTGGATGGAAAGTGGTTGATCAAGGGTGAATACTAAAGCTAATGGTGTTTAAGGGATCCTCCTCTACTTCTATATTAAAACTTTCAATCACATTCCATGTTCATGCTTTCATCATTGAAAAATTTGTCATAACAATGGTGGAAAACACAAGTTGAATTTAAATAAACCTACCTATGAAAATAAAATAGAAATCTACATCTGCATGTAAAACATGTTCATGATAAGAAAAATAAACGATCTAATGTTTCCAAGAAATCATAAACTAAAAGACATTTTGGTCTGTGGTGAAGACCTTCCTCCTCAACCTCCAATGGAAGAGGTGAGAGAGGGAGGCTTACCTCAAAGTTTTGATATTTATATGATACTGAACATGAAATGAAAGAGATTAACTACTACAACATAAGATAAAACACAAGTACATAAGAGATAATGAGGCCAATGGATTGGACCCTAACCCACAAGCTCATATCAAGTTGAAGCTAACTCAGTGGAGTGTAAACCAAATGCTCATTTTATTTCATAACCAGTCATGTACATAACATATGAAAGTTAGAAATGTCTAATACAAGAGCCAAGAGTGTTGTAGTTACATCCAAAAATCAAATCCTAATGATCTCTTTCTCTGACCTATTTATGCTTAAAGGTATCTACCAATAGCTGCCTAAAAAGTAGGTGTTTGTTCCCTTGGAACTCGAGAGATGTGGAGCTCGATTCCCTTTGATTTTTCACTTTCTTGGTTGCCTCTAATTTAAAGATGTTGGAGGATAATATCAAGGAGATATTGGCCGCCTTTAGGAGTTAAGGAGGTGGTCAACCCTCCTACAATCACTCCTTGTTGTCTACTCTGAGCCCTGATTGTGAAATATTCCTCAAAAATAGCATTATTCTGCTGATTTTCCTGCATTTAAACCACATTATGCCTCGAAGCATGACAACCCTTAATATACCATTATCACTAAGAAAAGCATGAAAAAATGAAATTAAATGTGAGAAAGAGAGAATAATTAGGATAAAAAGGGTAACAATAACCCCTTATAATGTACCTAATGATGCTTCTCATCATCACCCCCCTACCAAATCGTTTCTCATCCTTTGAGAAATTCAGTCCTCTTTCTTCATTTATTTTAGTGCCCTTGTGGCCTCTCTGACATCGCAACGTATCATGAAAGGAGACCCTTCAGGAGAGTATAACCCTGCATTATTTTTTGCTTCCTCTCATTCCTTGTCCTCTTCAACTTGATATTTTCTTTCACTCAATCCAACTAACAAAGGTGGACTTAGTTTTAATCCAATCCATTTGATCTTCCTTGTTTTCATGGCCATTTTGTACAAAGGTGCTCTTTCTAGGGCAACTCTCAATCTGTCTGGAGTATGATACTCCATGTTTATTAGGCTAAGTGGGAGGCCATTCCATCTTCTCTGACTTTCCAGCACACACTCCTCTCCCAACACTCTAGAGATTTCATCATAATGTGCAATTTCCTATACTTGGGTGTTGAGATATCCATCTGCAAGGTTGGCATCATGACTATCATTCGGTGGTTGTTTATGACTCCTTTAGGGTTGATTAGCTCTACCCTAATTTGGAGAGGCTCTTTTCCTTCTCTCTTTATCACCTTGTTTACCTCCTCTTCTCTATATTCTTCATTTGACATCCAAAAGGCTAGGGCCATCAATTCCATATCCCCCAACCTAGAGTTTGGATCACAAATGTTTATATTAGTTAGGACAAGATTATGCATGTAAAATTCAGCCAATTTGGCCTATCTTCTATGTTGGAATGACTACAAAAATCAATAAATTTCCTGTAAATCTGGAAATGAAATGACTCATATGATGCTAGTGTTTTGATATGGAACTGTAGCCACTGATCCTCCAGGTAAATGGCACAGGAATTTGAGGGATGCCTATGTTGTATTGCCTCCATGCACATGTATTACATGGTGGAAACATGCTTGTCTTTTGTCGTAGTTTCCCTTTCAATATTGGACTCCCCTCTTTTGCTTCTTGTATCTGCTCTTTCAACACCGCCTCCCTAAGTTCGACATCAGCCAAATCTCTCCCCATCTCAGTAGTTTTTGTTCCATGATCCATACATCTTCCACTTTCTTAGTTTTGGAAATTTGCATCTAGTGGTGTGTGTGTGCTCTCTCTTTCTCTAGCTCATAGAATAGGGGACCTGAAAGCCATTGATGGATCATCCTCCCCCCTTCAATGAATGTGTAATAGGAGCTCAAGTTTTGTTATGGGCTAGGATGTGGAACTGTTGTAATGTCTTTTGGGATAGTTTTGGAGAGGTTGGTTCTTCCTTTAGTTACTCCTCGTCCTTCCCTTTTTTGTCAACTTTGGAATCATGTCCATCAACTTCTACCTCATTTTAATCACCTTAGGCCTTATTCCCCTCCAATGGTGTCTTTTTCTCTTCTCCCATGAATTTTTTCTCTTCCTGTAGCAAATTCCGGGTTTCATGTAGCACTGTCTAAGTTTCATGTAGAAAACTTTGTGTTTCCTATAGAAACCCCTGTTTTTCATGCTGCCCATTCTTTTCTTCCTCTTGGAGGTCTTTGGGTGTTGGTGCTTGTTTGAGGGATTCTAGCCTTGAGGAGTGCCTCCTTTTATAGGTCATAGGTGTCTTTTTAGGTGAAGTGGCCTCTTGAATATTGCCCTCTTCTGGCCCTATTTCTTCTTTCTTGTTTGGTGATTCTTCAATTGTAATGGGGATCTTGGTTGGAGTTTGAGGCCTCTCTTGTTTCACCCTGGCACTCTTCCTAGTCCTGAAGTAGATGGGGGTTTGCTTTTTTCTCTTTTCTTTAAAGAGGGTGGTTAGAGTTGCTAAGGTGGGAGGCACCTCCTTTTTAATGGTCCCTCGTGAAAGGCTAGTTTTTTCAAGGGAGATATCAATGCTAAGCTTGGGGTCTAGTATCTCCTCCTCTTTTGTGTTTCCTTCCTTCTCGTCATGTTTCTCTTCCTCCTCTCTTTCATCTTCTTCTCCTTCTCCATATTTCTTTTCCTTACTTTCCTTCATATGCTCCTATATTTTCTGTGGGTTCTACCTCTGTTTTCGTTTCCTCTTCTGCCTTGATGCCCCTTTCTCCAAGAATAGAGGCAAGGGTCTCTCTAGGAGTGATGGTTTGTGTCCCAATGAATGATTCTCTATCCATTTCAATGAAGGTGGACCAAGGTACAAGGATGTTGATTTTGTTGAGAGCATCTCCCACTATGAGTTTAATGAGACCATGGTGTTTGATACTTTCTCTCCCTTACCCTCTGGCTCGTATCTCTAATTGAATGCAGGAGAAATTATGGGATAATTAGTCTCTGCTCTAGGGTCATATCTCCTTTTAACCTAAGCTCATGAAATAATATGAAATGTTATCCATAGACCACATTTATTCTTCCCTCACAAGAGATATATTCATGATATGATATGCTACCTCATCCCATGGGTAAGGGAGACTTTCCCTTCTTACCCCATTCTTATCTTTGATATATTCTTCATTAGGCAAGAAGAAACTCTTCTTAGAGGTAGTACTAGAGACTTTGTCCTCTTTGTTCCACATAAATCCTAGAGGTAAGGTGGTGACTATGCTAATGATTTCAGGGGTTATGGTAATTTCTATCCCTCTAACCACTATGGTGGCACTATCATCTTCTTGGGAGTGCAAGGTTACTACAAATTCTCGAGCCACTTCATCATCAAAGCCCTTGAGGAGCTCTAAGAACCCCTTGTGGGATCCCTTCTATTAAAACCTCCCCCCATCTTGTGACTGTAATAGAGAGATGTTGGTATGTGGCTTGTGTCAAAAATCACTTGTGATATGGGACCCCAAAGGCTTCAACTTAACACAAAATGTGATTTTATTATCCCTAATCCTTTGAAAAATCTTTTAATTTCCTGAATTATGGCTTGAATGTGTGTAAGTTACCATGAAAAATATTTGTAGCTTGACAGGATGATGGCAACTTATCTTTGCAATTCTGATGATCTATGGCTTGAAGGCTTTTGTTGGGGTGTCAACACACTCAGAGATTGGCTTACATGACACTTTCTATCACTTTTTGGTCTCCCTGGAAACTTCCTGTAGAAATAAAATACTTTCCTGTAGCACAAGCTGCATGCAAGCTCGGCCATGGATTAGAGCTCCTAAGTGTCTCCTATCTCCATCCTTCTCTAATTGATCTCAAAATGCACAATAGAATGTGGGGGAATGACCAAAAGTACACTTTTTATTCCAAATCAAGTAGGCTTGGATTGTAGTGGTGATGTGGATTTCACACGAGGTTTACTCATTTGGACTGTTAATCCCACTCAAGCCAATCATTCCCTCCTGCCTCAGAATCAACTCCAACTCCTTGTGATATTTCCCTCAATTGATGTGACAACTCCATGTGGCATGCAAACCCGACTAACCTTTTACTTTAACTCTTTGATGGTGGCCAAATTAACTGGCCACCTTTCATTTTAGTAAAATTATGCATAGAAAGAGGGTGATGGAGCCATACCCGAGCTTACCTGATGATAATGATTGGTAGGATCCTTTGATGCAGGGAGTTGGAGCATGGTGATGGTCATCAGTTTTGTTTTTTTCTTTTTTCATTTTTCTGAGTGAGCTACTTATTTTTCTGAGTGGGGTGCTTATTATATTTGCTTGCAGATTCTTTTGCAGGTGCCGCATGGAGATCCTCATGTGCTTCTAATAGTGTGGTTTCTCTTTTGGATTCCTTTGATGATAATCAGGAGCCATCTTCATCAGTCATCTCGTGCTTTTTGATGTGATTTTTGATGTTAATCAGGAGCTCAACTGGCCTGAGGAATGAAGAAAAATAGTGTAGGGATGTTAGGGGTGGTGTTAGAAAGTGAGTGGAGTGGTGTAGTCGAGGCATATATGAAAGGAAAGGACATATGTGAGGATTTAGCTAAAATAGCTCACAGTGGAAAAATAGAGGGTTTGATGAGTGAATATTTATGCATGCGGTGGAGTAATCGTTAAGAATCGTAGGTATAGGTAGAAAAAATATTTTTCATGTCTTTTTTAGGGTTACGTGTCCTTGGGTGAGTTTCTTCATCCTCCAGTGGCTTTCCTGTAGCATCACATGATTTCTTGTAGCACTACAGGAAAACTTGTAGCAGCTTAGGACATCCTGTAGCACTACGGAGAGTAAGGGAAAAATGGAACTTTTTCTCACCTAGTGGGAGAAATGGATGAATGAATGCATGTTGGGGCTAGACATGTTGTGGATAGGTAGAGGAGAGAAAGAGGTATAGAAGGGATGTTGCTCCTCTTGTCCAAAATGCCCTTCATCAACAACTTGTAAACCAAAAAGCAAGTTAGTGCACAAGTGTTGTGTCATTATTTTGATTCTTTCATTAGGGGAATTTTGAGGTATAAAATGGGCCTCAAAAGGAAATTATAAAATAATAGTGGAAATATTAAAATAATATTTGATGACATCATCAAATTTTAGAGGGAAAAAAGAAAAAACTACTTTTTCAACTCATATTTTCAACTTATCCCAAAATTTTTACTCAAATTTCAAGCGGGATTACTCGTTGGATGAAAAATTTAATTCCTCATCCAAGGAGCATCCATGTTGCATACTTTTGATGGGTCCTGCTACATGAAAAATGAGAAATAAATTAAAAAAGTGATTGTAATCACATTTTTTTATGTATTTCTCATTTTTCGTGTAGCAGGGTCCATCGAAAGTATGCAACATGGGTACTCCTTGGATGAGGAATTAAATTTTGCATCCAACGAGTACTCCAGCTCAAAATTTCAGTAAAAAATTCGCGAGATAAGTTCAAAATATGAGTTGAAAAAATAGTTTTATTATTTTATTGTTTTTTAATCCTTTTACCCTTTTACTTTAAAAATGGTGAATCATCCCCCATGGTTGACATCATCATCTTGAATCCTATTGATTCTTATAAAGTTTATTTTTGTTGTACATTTTTCTTAGGAGGCCCATTTTAGACCTCAAAATTCCCCTAATGTTCTTTTCCTTTTTTCCTTTTTTTTTTTCAAGACAGGCGGGCTACTTCAGCAGAGGTTTTCAATCCACAAGCCTGCCTTGGGTGCCTCAATGAGGTTTTCACCCAAGGATATTTTATTTCTATGGAACTCTCAATGAAATTCACCTCCCCGTTTATTGTATTGATAAACTTAACCTTAGACAAGGTCTTATTGTACATTTTTAGCCTGTAACCATTCAGAAGCAGAGGGATCCCCTCCTCATCTATGGTTCTGATCTGAACAACCCCATTTTCATGGAATTTATCCACTTGATAGATTCCTAGCCATCTAGTCATTAATTTTCCCTTGAAGTCCTTGAATATGGAGTCATGGAGGAGAGCCCAATCTCCATCCTGAAATGTCCTTTGTTTGATGTGCTTTTCATGCAAAAATTTTCTTTGCACCTATATTACTCATAGGTGAAGGAGGGCCTACATTTTTAATTCATCCAAACCATTCAGCTGCAACAACCTTTCTTTTTGTGCCTTTGTGATGTCCAATTCCAACTGAGTTTCCATCCTCAGAGTGTTATATTCAAACTCAATGGAGCACAAATCGTTCTTCCCATAAACTAGATCATATGGAGTAAACCCTGTAGTTGTATTCCATGTGGTATTTTAAGCCCCAATGGCTTCCACCAATCTATCAACTTCTATGCCAAGAAAATATTTCATGAGACCAAGATATGTCATCTCAAATTCTTTCATCATGGCTTCTTTAAATTCATCTAACTCAAGATCACCTGTAAAAATCAATGCGTCACTATAGTCACAACGTAAAATAGAAATGATGGATGAAGTGTTAGTAGATGTTGAATCCCGGTCCTTCATCATTAGTCATTGTTTAGCCTCTGTCTTTATTTAACGTTAGAGCCCCTTTTTTTTATCACTTAAATTATATATATATATATATATATATATATATATATATATATATATATATATATATATATATATTCTTAGTCCTTAAAAAATAAAAAACAATACTCTTTATATACTTATATTTTGAAATAAGAAAGACATTTATTTTTACTATTTAATATTTAATATTATTAATCCCCTTTGAACTCTTTTTTTATTTATTATTTTATTTTATTTTATTATTATTATTTATTTATTTTTATTTTTTTCAATACCTTTTGTCTTCATTTTTTTATTTTTATTTTTAATTTTTTACATTTTTTATTTATTTTATTTTTACTATATATGTCATTTTCGTAATCTTATTTTATAATAACAAATAAATAAATTCTTGAGCCTTATAATAAATAAAAAAATAAAAAAATAAAATATAATGTAATTAGCAACTAATTAGAATATATTAAATATAACAATAAAATACTTTCAAAAATTAGTTCATTTTCCTTTTCTGAGTCAAACTAGCTGTTATATCTTAACGGGTAGTTGGATCCTCTCTCCATCTTTTTAAACCTATCCCCAGATCTGATTTCTCATCTTGTGGTTGTTATACCTCAATGGGTAGTTGGATCCTCTCTCCATCTTTTTAAACCTATCACCTTATCTGATTTCTCATCTTTTTTAAACCTATCACCTAATATGATTTCTCATCTTGTCCTAAAGATGAATCACACTAGCTGGTTCGAATTGACACTTCATGAATAATGATTTTTTTTTTTTTTTTGCACATTTTCATCCTTTTGCAAAACACCACATTTAGATCATAAATTCCAATTATTATGCCAAATTTAATGATAAATGGTCAAATGAGTTATTGATTTTCTTGGCTTTTGTGAGCAGGTTGACCTTCATAATCACTAAAAAATGAATGGTAATATTAATTGTTTGTACATTATTTATGGAGTCCTTTTCATATATATATATATATATATATATATATATATATATATATATATCTTTCCTTTGTTAGTTTATTTTAGAGGGGTTTGGGTAAAGGGGGTGCATTTTAATAAGCAATTTTTATATATTTAGAGAATTTGTTAAAAATGGGTTTCGAAACAAAAAAAGATATTAACAAAATTAACTTTAAAACAATCAATAAGATTTAAGATGGTAACATGATTTTAAAGAGTAAATATTTCTAAAGCAAAAAGAAGAAAACTAATTTTTTGAAATTATATTGTTTACTTAATTCCTTACAAACGTTCATTGAAAGTGAAATTAATTTTTACAATTAACTGTTGTATTTGTTTATTTGATTAGTGAGTTATTATTTGTGAATTAATTAACTAATTAATTCACTCCACTCACTAGTGTATCATTCAGTTAGACTAGATACAACTAGCTCAACTGAGTTTAACTCCATTAACTGAGCTAAACTGAATCACAACTCCATGAAATACTCTTCCAACTCTGTCATAACTTTGCCACTTCAGTTCTAACTGAGTCCTCCATGCATGAACCTCTAGTAAACCCTAGGAATTGCGTATTTCCTTCAGCCCACTGATTTGCCAAATCTGTATACTGAAATAAAGTGCTCCAAGAGAATAAGTTGATATTTAGATAAATAAAGGATAAAATTCAAAGTGCTCAGAAATGCTTCAAACTAGGAAGAAAGCATAAATCTCGTCTCCAAGATTCCAACACAACTTGTTTCATCAAAATCCAAGTCTGTATGAGTAAATTATGGCATGTTGTTCGCTTTCCAAAACAGGTAAAAAATGGGCAGAACGGATACAGAGATGATGTGGCAGGCAGCCCAATCACCAAAAAGGAATCCTTAGGAATATTCTTCAGGTTTCAGCCAATGAATCTGTGATAAGTGCCACTTTCAAATTCACTAATTTGGTTTTCTAATGTTTTTAAGGTTGGAAATTGTGTTTTTTTAAATTAATTAATTATCTAAACATATATATTATATTTAAATTTTAATTAAACCAACCTTCCAAACCCATCCGCATATTCAAATGTTCAAAGGTTGCAAAGTCCGTTCGGTTTTACATGTGCCAAGTTCAAATATAATAATCCACGTATTTAAGTTCTATGGATATAATAAATATCATACCAAATACCATATGGTCCACGTATTATTCATGGTAAAAAGTAGGTTCACATATTATTTATGGTAAAAGGCTTGTGTGGTATGGGGAGCGAGGTCGGGTTTTGAACCCCTGACCTCCTCCCCCACCCAAAGTCCATTGGGTTTTACATATGCGAAGTTCAAATATCATAATTTAAGTTCGACGGATATAATAAATACCATATGTTCCACGTATTATTTATGGTAAAAAGCGGGTTCACGTCTTATTTATGGTAAAAAGGCTTATGTGGTATGGGGAGCGGGGTTGAGTTTTGAAACCCTTGACCTCCGCCCCCATAAACCAACGTACTAATAGTTACACCGCGGTTCCTGCATTAAATTTGATTTAAACCGATACAGGTGCGACCGACGGAGCCATCAGTGCTAAGTGCACTTAACTTTAAAAATTGTGCTTATTCTAAGTTAAGATGTGCCTATCTTTTAATTAATGAAGGATTAATTTGGCGGTGGAGATAGAGGAGGTGCTGAATTAGTCGGAATTTCTATTTTTGGAATTTTAACTCACAGTTAGCCAGATTTGGAGGCAGTTTTTACGGGAAAACTTGAATGAGGCATAACTTTTGCGTAGAAACTCCAAATTTGACTAAGTCAAAACCAAAACAAGGGTATTGTGGGTATTTTGGAGCCATTGAAGTAGGTTTCATAGGCAGAAAAGGTTATCTATAGGTTTGTTTTTTCATTTGAATATTTTTTAAGGTAAGGGCCACCAGGTGTTGAAGCCATTGCCAGAGCATCCAGAGTCCAAATTGAGCAAACAATCAGTCATTTATGGTAGATTTTGATGTTTTAAACTCATTGGAATATGTTCCAATAGCATTTGGAGCTTGTAAAAACAATTTGAGCACACCTGAAGCTAATAAAAAGGCCCACACTATGAAGCTGGACCAAGGAGATGTAGCCCAGGAGGGGTGAACTCCTTCAAAAAAATTATGTGTATTGAGCTCTATTATGTGTGTTTTATGTGTTTATATTTGTTGTTTTTCATTCATTTAAAATTATGCTTTTAAGTTTATGACATACACTGAATTTCACCATGTAAATTTAATTGACAATTACATGCTCATGGACAAACTCTTGATGAATAAGCAAACCGAAGAAAAGATAAATTTATATCTGGAAATGAAACTAGCACAACAATAACTATAAATCATTTTAGATCAGTTGAAAAGGGTGGACTTAGCAAGATCTGAATCCAAGGACATCCTTCATGTACAAGGCCAAGCATCTCTGGTCTTGGAAATGTAAGAACATGGATAAAGAGTTTTGAGACTCCCTAAAAGATGCAAAGGTAGTTAAACTACCCTCTAATATTTTAATAGATCGAGCACTTGAAGATGAAGTGTTTCTCTGTCTTGGTCTCATGTTGATGGTAGTGGAATATCCTCTGAGCTTAGATAAAAACATGTTAATTGAAAAATGTACGGTGGTGCCAACGGGCCTTAACATTATTTTGCATAAGATAACGTAAGTTAGATAATTTTATAAATCTCCATAAAGGACCAAGAAATGTAATGGGACTCAAAAGTACAACCAGTAACAAACACATTCTGGGACTGCTAAGGCTACTTTTGAACACTCAAAGATTTAAGGATATCAACGAATAAGGAAGTACAAGTAAAATAACAAAAGAAAGAGAATTGTTTATCATTAGGTATAAATGTAGGGCTTTGGAAGTAGAGGAGGGAGAAGCAATATCTTCCACTTCTACAATCACCGTGAAGGTGTCAATGCAGTGCTTGATAATGTCATTAGCGGTGTAACTAGGACTGAGAGGGCTTGGCTTGGTGATCCGTGGAAACTAGAAAATCAATAGAAGGACCTTGTTGGGCAATACCTAGAGATACAATTGACTAAGTTGTACCTAAATTTATAATTTTTTTCTTTCTTAAGTTTTTTAAAGAGATCCTTGAATAACCATTCCATATGGTATATTCATGTTCATATGGACTTCCTAAAGCTTTTATAGTTCCTCGTTTCAAAGGGACAAATTCCCAGTATTTTATCAATATAGAATTTAAATATGTGCAGTTTGTCTATTTGTTTGATAAAATAGTAGTTTCTATGTGTCTTTCTAGCTCGTTATTTTGCTTCTTAATTGGTGCTTCTAAGTTCATTTGTTTTCAATTTTATACAAAATACATGATGAGTAACCTACTTATTTTTGGTGCTTGGGACTACATCAACATTCTAACGGAGCTTGGGACTACATCAACATTCTGAAGGATTAAAAAGGTTATCAACAGATGATGTTGTGGCATCCCTCAAGGCAATAAAAGAGAGATATTCAAGGATAATGGAGAGAAATATGATGAGTTCCTTGATGTCATGAAATATTTCAAGGCCTACAGCTTTGTACTTCTTTTTCTAAAGTTTGACTTTATCAATGAATAAAACAAGTTAGGTTTTTTTTTTCTTTTTTCTCCATTAACTACAAATAGTAATATTAATGGAAATTCTACATAGTTGATACAACTGATGTACTACATCATATGTGTCATCAATGCCTACTATCAAGCTGTGTAGCTTTTTGGGTGGTGGTTGTATTGCATGTGCTAATTCTAGTTAATTTTCTTTGATGGCTAGATTAATTTGTTTGTAGATTATTGTTTATTATTAGCTTTTTGTGCAAGTCAAGCTTCAAGGGTGTCACGTTGAGCTAACTCCATTAAGTTATTTTTTTATTTAGTTAAAAATAGGGGCTTGCATGATTATATTTTTTACAAGGATTATGCCATTATGTGTAGAACATTTATTAAAAATCAATGCCCATTATACAATTTCCAGGACTGCCATAACTCCTCACATAATTCTTTGAAGGGTGCTAGCTCAATGGATGAGCACCTGCCATGCAAGAGGTTGGTGGTTTGATTCCACTATACCCTAACATGAATTATTCAATGATATTGTATATTTTTTTAATTGAATATTTTTATATTGATTTATTTTAATGGTGAGATATTTTTCTAGATTCATTGTTTTATATTGTCTCTAGAGAGAGAGTACATAGGATTAAAGACGTTGTATCCATAAAAACAATATGTATTTAATTCCAACTATTGTCTTTGGAGAGACAAAAATGAAATTGTCTCATAAGAGACAACAATGCTTGTGTTATATATTCGAGACAATAATTTGAGACAACCGCTTAAAGACAATAAATTTTTTTATTTTTGTCTCAAGTTAAGACAATTTACCCAAATATTGTCTTAAAATCCCCCTTTGTGTTGTAGTGCAACTATTGTCTCTAGAGAGACAAACATGAAACTGTCTCTGGAGAGACAAAAATGAAACTATGTCTGGAAAGACAAAAATGCTTGTGTTGTTAAGGCAATTACCCAAAATTTGTCTTAAAACCCCTTTATGTTATAGTGTATAAAAATTTGAAGATTTAACTCATTTTCAAAGTGAATGTTAAATATAAGTTAACTTTCAAGATTGTATTTTATTTTTTGAGATTTAACGGATAACTATTAGGGATTAGGAAATTTGTTTAATATCGTATTTTATTCAATTGACATTTAGGGATTGATATTTAGGAGATAAATATTAGTGATTAGGAAATTGA
Organism: Pinus albicaulis; assembly: GCA_034641835.2. Taxonomy (NCBI): domain Eukaryota; kingdom Viridiplantae; phylum Streptophyta; class Pinopsida; order Pinales; family Pinaceae; genus Pinus; species Pinus albicaulis. The sequence continues at coordinate 1,238,633,717 of CM076579.1, forward strand.
TTTGATGCATTATTGATTTGAGTTGTGAGATTGCATCCACATAAAATAACTATGACTAATATAAACGGATAGGCCTCGAAAATTGTAACAAGTACAACCTTTCTTCTTTAAAAGATCTGTTTTGGATGAGAAGTCTTTCGTTTTCCCCTGAGAAGTCTTTCGTTTTCCCCTCAAAGTTGAGTTATCCTCTTGTTTACCTGAACCAATCCAAGAGTAGGTAGATCGGGATTGATATAAATGGATATGGCATTGGAGAGAGTTTCTAAAAAAAATCCAAAAAGCATGTGAATTTAACCAAGATATGAACCAAAAGTATTCCTGCACCTTCATCATGATTTTGGTTTTGAGTTTAATCAATTGTATCATTACAAAAACATCCAACCCCACTGAATCAATCACATGAAATTTATTCCATTTGATCAGGGTTTCTCGGAAAGGGGTGAGTGTTACGACTCCACATGCACATATTTGAAGATACAAATTTACCATCCCTACAACTTCTTATCACAATACTCATTTCCCCTTTTGGCTACTTTGCAACAGTGCCTTCTCAGAGCCTACCAAATGATAAAAATACATAATTAACAAAAATGAAATCAATTTAAATTATATGATAAGAAATGAAGAAAAAAATATGAATTTCCAGGGTCCATTTAAACAGTTCGATAAATTTCTCTGTGACTTTGCGCATAGTTTTTTATCCATAATGGCAATTTAAAAATGCATGCTTCATTTGCTTGCGATGATTTTGAAATCAAAACTTTATTTGGCTAGGCCCAAGATGAAACTTTTTGTAAGTTGTTGGCGTTGATTTTCATAGGGTTGGGGTTATCCCTTGAAAAACATGTAAACAAAAAACACAAATGAACTTCATCTGGAAAACTAATCATGCTTAAAAAAAACATAACATATTTATGAAGGAACCCAACTGAAACAAGAGTAGTTTATGTTGGAAAGACAGAGTAAAGGCACAAATTACACAATTATTTCACACATGAAAACACAAAAACGAGTTGTGGCTCTCTATTAATCTTCAATCTCTATCAATGAATACAATGAACCTGACGAAGGGTATTTATCCTAAATCACTTGACATGCACACACTTACCAAACTCATCTATCAAATAACTCAACTTGCTCAACACTCACTTAACTGACCCTCTAACTCACTAACCAAATTTATTTATCACACAACTAAACGCTCACTTAACTGATGGTCTAACTTTGCATGCGAGAGTTAATTACATATTTTAACGCTCCCCCTTAATTACGACCGCTAAACTACAACATAACTCATGAAAACTCAAACATGCTTGGTGGTCTATGTCTCAGTTAGGCTTACAACACCGAAGTTTCTTTGTGAAACTCAAACACATCTATTGCTAATGGCTTTGTAAATATATCATCAAATTGATCACTAGATTTACAAGGCTTCAAGTGAACTTCTCCATTGCTCACAAGTTCTTTAATAAAGTGATATATAGTATCGATATTATTTCTCTTTTGATGAAACACACTATTCTCCGATAGTGCAATAATTGAACTGTTGTCACAGTATATCGATGTTGATCCTTGTTGTTTCTGCTTTATTCCATCCAATACTCTTCTTAACCATACTACTTGACATGTTACTACTACATATTCTTCTTCTGCTAATGATAGTGTCACCATGGGATGCTTCTTAGTGCCCATGCTATCACACCTGAACCAATATGGAAGACATAACCAAAAGTGCTCTTCCTATCATCCAAACTACTTGCAAATCAATATATGTGTACCCAATAT